>JAAIXI010000222.1:7183289-7255316 GCA_013403645.1 Heliconius nattereri | reverse complement strand
TCAGCATATAAATAAGTATATTAGTTACGTTGGCCATTTAATGTAGATCAAAACTGTCTTTTACTGTTTTTCATTTTAATAAGTACTTTAGAAGTTGTTACAATATCAAAAAATCCTTGCTGCGAAACGGCTCGCCACTCGCCATGCGTCCCTCCGCGCCCCGCGACGTTTTGCTTATACAAGCGCGTCCGCCGCGCCCGCCTGCCTTACACGCATCGGTGGTTCAGTGGTAGAATGCTCGCCTGCCACGCGGGCGGCCCGGGTTCGATTCCCGGAAAAAAGAATACCCTCTTCAGCAATAACCACAATTTCGAAAAAAAACCGGCCTGCCTCTATAGCAACGAAGATTTAGATGCGTTTGCACGTATTGGATAATTGGAGTTGAATATATTATTTCAGCGCGATATATTTGGTTTCATATTTTTTGTATTAGTTATTAGTGGGTAGGTTTTTGTTTATAAATTCTTCCGTTTAAAAATAGTCATTGAAATATATTTTAATAAGTACTTGAAAACATTAGTAGCACAGATTTAAAATTACGGTACATACTAAAAAATCCTTGCTGTGTAAAACAATTGGAAAATCTTTATTGAAACTATGAAAATGCGGGTTGCATTAGGGTTTAATTAATTTTCACATTCCTGATCGTCCTTTTTAAGGGTTAGTTGTGCGCCACACAATCCGACGCCATTCTACGCGGTTGACTATCTGCCTGGTGCATTCGTAGAGAATGACCCTCCATTGAGGGCAGCCTTCACTCGGTCTGTTCATCGCATGGCGGATCTACCGCGTGGCCTGCTACCCTCAACTATCATAAAAACACATAGTGGAAAATTTATTGTAATTTTCCCGAGTGGGAATCGAACTGGCAACCATTGGCGTTTGCAGTCAAAATACGCTTATGAATCTACGCCACGACGGACCTTATTAACTTTCCATTGTCTTTATATATAAACAATAAACATATATACGTATAATATTTAAATTGTATAACAATATTACTTCCGCATACACGAACAATACACACTCATACGTACTTATAAAGACGACTAAAAGATAAAATAATAAATCAAAACAAAAAATACGAATAGTTTTTAACGAATGGGATCTGTCGGAAGCCTCGCAAATGGGGCAAGTAATGTGATCATGTCAAGAACTCTTAAGTGTACTAACAAAATGGTGGTATAATAAAAGAATACTCACTTGGATTTATCGCGTGGCCTTCGTCCACCGTGTGGAGGGATAAGTGGACGAGCAGGAACAGTGCCATTGATGCCTGGAACAGAAATGGTTGATTGGTTTCGGATGTCTTATTATTTGGGAAAATCTATTGTATAGCGTATTATGTTGTTATGAATATTTTGAAAATGAAATAAGAAGTGGGGAACGGAGTGTCTTAACACAAGGTTCCCTTTGTCTACCCTGCTGTGTACAGGATACAGCGTGATGCTGTTGAAAATCTAAGGACACCGAGTATTTAACTAACGAGATCTTGAATATGTCTAAGTTATTTGTTACCAATTATTTAGGCTAGCAATAAAATTCGAAGTCATAATTGAGCGATATTGGATATTGTTCTTTTTATCATAAGTGCTTAAATATTATATTACAAAACACAGAACTTAATAAATTATAATACAATTATGTTCGAGTACGTATAATTTACTTTTAATAGTTATAATATACCTAAAAGAAAGAAATTATTGGCATTGCCATTATTAATGCCTCGAGAATTCTCTTAACAGGTTTAGGTTTCCAGGTTCCCTCACCCTACTAGTAGCATTCATATAAATTTAATATATATAGCAATTTATATATTACTGGCGACCCCCTCCGTGGCTTCAGTTGACCTATATGATTATTTATTTAATTATCTGAATAGCGTTTGTGTCGTAATATATATTCATTGTGCACTTATAATTGTTGAAAGATACTAACGGAATGGCATTGCTGTCCCTTCAAAATAATTAAAATAAAAAAGTGCTAGTCGCATTTGCCCACCGACGGTTCCGTACCAATTTTGGAATTGTAGGTCAACTTAGTTTGCGCATTTGTATGTAGAATGTATATCAAGTATAAATTTGTAATTATTATTTTATGGTACCTATAATATTTCACGTGTTGGTTTTTTTCATAACTATAGGTCCACGGGAAGTACCTCCCTATATGTCATTCCATTTTTTTTTTATTTTTAAGTTTTTATTACGATTTTCATACAAAATATAGCAAAGTCGATGCGTAAATACTGACGGACAGATTGATAACAAAGTGATCCGTGACTTTTAGAGTTACGGAACCCTAAAAATATATAATCATGTAAATTTAATATCCAATACGTTGATACTACCGATCTACTTCCAGTCCCGTACCCCATACGGGGATTACTCCAAACATAATCTAATAAGAACATTCATGACGCTCTAATTGGGTTAACTACTTCATGCTACTTTCATACTAATCTTTTTAAAGGATATTATAGGAAATGGGTTATTTATATAGATTTATGTATAGTTTAATTAACCCTGATAGATATAATAATAAAAATGTGTTTTTTAATGTTTGAATATAATTAATTATAACTAATGGTATATAATGCTTCCAAAGACATTTTGCCATAAAAACTAAAGTTACTGAGTATTGTAGGAGAGAAAATCTTTCGACGCGTATTATCAGGATAGTTTTGATTGTGCTTTTGAATTCCACTTAAGGTACGGGTACCTTTTATAACTTATTTGCAATATTTATTAGACGTTGTATTAACATACAACGTTTAATAAATATCTAGTAGGACAGGCAGAGAGTCTAGAGTTAAGGCATTACGTTCTCCCCATTTCGCTTGAATTCGAGACCGTTGATCAAAGCAGGAAAATAAAAACAAAGAGGAGTTGAACTCTTCTATCGAGCATTCTGTACAAATTTCAGAACATAAGTTTGTGTTCGTTGTTTAGTAAAAAGTATAACATTACAGCATTGGGCTTCATCATCCAAAATTACCTATTTATTCCTCTACAATAAATAAGCTGAAATTCAAAGAAGAAAGTAGAAAGTTTTTTCTTGAAAAGGCCATTTAAAATATAGGACAAACACATAAAAAGTTAAAAAAATAACCAATTATATCTAAATATCCATAAACCGTAGAGTTGATGTATACAAACATAAAAAGCGAGAAACTGTTGAAGCAATCGAATGGAAGTTTCATAGTTTGTTGCAACTTGTTTATTGAAGTGCTTCTACTAGAACTATTTATATGACACTCAGAAAATAGATAGCAATGAGTTAGGCTATACAAAGTAAGTTTGTTAAGTAAGTCATGTTCGAGTATCCCTTATTACTTAAGTTTGTAATGGTACATTGTAAAAGGAAATTTTATTTTTTGTGAACTTCACTTTTTAACACTTTTTAAAGCTTAGGTAGAGAGCCTATAGTTAAGACACTCCTCTTTCTGCCTACCGCCAAATTTTGAAGGCATTGCGTGTTAAGTGAAATTTAACTCATTTAATTTTAAAATTTATTCCTTCGACGACAACAGACTACTAATTGTTTAGTTAAAATATATTTTTCAGATATGTACAGTAGTATTCTGATATCTTTTTATACTGCAATATTTAACACAGCATTGCAGGAGAGTTTGATAAATGATAATTATTATTTACCTCTCGCCAAAACACTATCGCTGAAACACTGCTACTCTCGGATATTTACTATTTAATAGAGTTTGCAACCAGTTCCCACTCCGCCTAGCTGCTGATGGTCAGATATTCATACTTCAATACTATGGTGAGATAGAGATTGAATGATTAATCACTCATTTCTCTAAAATCAGCTTCACGCTGTATCCCACATACAGCAGGATAGGCAGAGGGAACCCAGTGTTAATACACTCCGTTATCCACTTTCCGACCAATTCTGGAGGCATTGCGTGTTGAGTGGCGGAACTCAACGCCGCGTTTTTGTCCGACGCGGATGTAACCCACAACCAGTCGGTTTTACAGTCACACCTTGTGCATCTGCTCCATAACTGGCTTCTACTCTTTACTTATTTAAGTGTCTAGAGGTATAATACATAATTTGATATTGTCAAATAAATGGAAAGGAAAGCGACACTAATCACAAATCACAAATGTGTAAGTGAAAACACGACAATTGTGGGTTCTATTCCCACTAGAATTAAATATGAAATATTTTAATTTTTTCGCTCTGCTGTCGAGGAAAAGTGCGACGTTGAGTTCTGCCACTCAATACGCAATGCATTCAGAATTCGACGAAATTCGAAGAAGTGAAGTGGGAAGTGAAGGTGAAAATATAAATAAAAAGAACACTCTTTGAAAGCAAGCACCAGAGCTTCGAGTAAATATTGTTCGCTAAGCTTTCAAAACGTCCATTGCAAGCGAAGGCATAAACTATTGAGGTATGCGGTATACATGCGGCATTCATATCAAATTTTCCTATTATTAAAAGTACTACAAAGAGTATATAATAGGTATTCATTTTATTTACAGTAGGTACGTACGTTTTCTAAAAATTTTACGAAGCTTTTTCGCTGGTTTGTTTGAATTTAACGTTTTATTCAGTTCTGCGCTTGAGAGCGATTTTTTTAAGTACCTACATATTTTAAAAGCTTTTATTTAACTTGCAATGTATGTATGTGGGTTCGGGTGAAATCTTTGAGCTCAATTTTGAAGTAGATATCTTCAACCGATTGAGCTGAAATTTTGTATACACGTTTAGTTAGTGGATGACAATGCAAGCTCCTAAATCTAATATGGCGGACCATACAAGATGATCGAATAGTTATTATTTTTGCAATTCTGCAATATGGATATAAAATGAAAGGGCTCGTTGAGAGCAACTCGAAAAATAATGTAACGTCATTCTTAATCCAAAAGGGCGGACCATCCAAGATAGCCGAATTGTCATTTTTGGTCTACTTCTACAATCTGGATATCTGTTGAAAGGGCTCGTTGGGAGTAACTCGTAAAATGTGACGTTTTTCTAAATCCAATATGGCGGAACATCTAATATGGCGGAATAGTTATTATTTATACACATCTGCAATATGGGTATCAAACGAAAGGGCTTGCCGAGAATTATTAGAAAAATAATGTGACATCTAGTGTGAAAAACCTAGCCAAGGAAAAAAACATTTTTAGAAAAATGCTTTTATTTAAACGCTCTAAAAAGTACAAAATAAAATTTGTCTTTTAAATTTTAACTATCAACTCATAACCTCATTGTACACAATTTATATGATAATAAGAGCTTAAGCGTTAATCAATATTTAATTGACTAACTTTAAAAATTGAAACTTAATCGCGCGACAAGCTTTTATGATCATATATGTCGGAGCAGGGGGGGGGGTAATAGATATAAAAAAAATAAACGAGTAGAACCTCCGACCATATCCTGGCTTTTGGTTCTACTCGTATGTGAACACATAGCTCATGTACAAATACTTTTAGCAAGGTAATTTTAACATAAATAGTGAAGTGAACAAATAAACCAAATAATAATAACAAAGCTTAACTGATCAATCTGAAACTGATTCAAAGTAAACCAATTATGAAAGGTTATAATTGTAAGTGTAATAAATAACAATGTAGGTGGGCGGTAGGTTATCTTACTCTTTAAATTATGTGTGAAGCTTGGAGCAGTGCCGTGGACTTGTGACCACAATTGTAGGCTTCAGGGGCCCCTTTACAGTAACTAACGCTCGCCTTTCACTGCTCCAGCCCAGTATAGCTACAAATAGGTCTTAACGACATTCGTAACTACAATAATAATTGATTAACTAAATAATCAATTATCCGAATAGTCGAGGTTATGTGGCAGAGCACGAGTAGCGCATCTGACCACACCAGAGCCTCAACTCCAAGTAGATAATTATAAATAAGTCTGAACTACATTTATAATTAAGATGGTCGAGGTTAGCCAGCGGTGGAGCACAAGTAGTGCTCCGAGCCGTGGTAGAGCCTCGACCGAGCGTACCATGCCCGTGCGGCCCTTTATATAACGTTAACCATGATTCATAGTCTATGGCAAGCGATAACGCGCCTAAAGTGGGGTGATCTGTAGGTGACAAATACAAAACTATTAATTCATAATTTAATATTCACAGTATTTTATTCACTCTTATTTATTTCTAAATTCAATGTAATATTTAAAAACATAATTAAACATCTCATAATTAAAATAAACTTATAATAATGGCATAAAATAGTAGAATTCAAAGTAACTACATTACAATGAAATCATTGTTTGTAAAAGGAATTGAAATAAGTATATCGACAATATAATATACCCACAATAAGGGTTGCGGCAACATATAAATTATGTACAATGAGGTTATGAGTTGATAGTTAAAATTTAAAAGAATTTAAAAGTGGAGTAGGTTGAGTAGGAAGGCAGACCCTGGTAGTAGCCGGGATTAATGCCAAGAAGAAGAAAAAGTTAAAATTTAAAAGACGAAAAGAATTTTATTTTCTTCTTTTTCGAGCGTTTAAATTTAAGCTTTTTCTAAAAATGATTTTTGCTTATAATTTATTTTAGCGTGAAATTGAAATGATAATAAAAAAGGGGCATCTAAAAATTTAATTAAAAATGTGTAAAAATAAAAACATAATATTTTTAAATACGCAATACAAAGCTACATTCATATTCATCTCTCATTAATGTCGACAGAAGACATAGGTTTTTGTTCAAAATATACATGACTAGCGACCCAGTCGCGGCTTCGCCCGCCTTAACTACTGAATTATTCATACAACGTATGCTTGCAAAGCACTTAAGATAGTGTGAAAATTTATTAAACCCTAATGCAACCCGCATTTTCGTATTTCAAATAAGGATTTTCCAATTGTTTTAAAATAAATACAAATAATGCAAATATGTTTTTAAACATTTGGTAAAGCAAATTCGATGCATTTCGTTTTTTAGCATTTAACATTAGATTATTAACATCAAACCAAAGAAGGATATGCGATAAGGCACTATTCACATCGTCATAGTTTATTTTGTTTCTGTCAACCTTAAATATTAAAGAGGTATCAGAGCGGCCTAGGTGTTGTCTTGTTATCTAGTTTAAACTGGAATTTATTATGTCATTATTATTTTTTAATGAAAAATTATTACTACAAACTATTTCCTTTATTATACAATGTATAACAGAGTTTTGTATATTATATGCTACTAAAGTAGCAATTTGTTTCAGCAATTTGTAAGGGTCTCAGGCGAAAACCTGCTTTGGAGCAGACACACGGAAGGGGATGCGGGAGGGGATTGAAATTGGACCCTCGGTTTCTTGAGGGAGGCCTAGATTAAACGACCAAGGTCAATCATGAGTCAGATTTGGAGGAGGATAGAAAGTCCCTCGGAAGAAGACGTCTGACCTCGGGCGGCCGAGTATACGGAGTACTGCTCCTTAGGCAGGTGACCCGATACACCGGCGCAACGGAATCCGTTGGACGCGAGACGTCCAATGTGTACTTCTAGGGTTTCTACTTTTAGGTTGCGGTGAGTGGCGTGTGGTGTTCACGTAGTATACTACTACGTTTTAGTAGCCTGCGTCACTCGCTGGAGTGTGAGGTTCCGTACTACCTACAGGATTCCTCGTTGAGTAATACTCACTAGGGCATTGTGATGTCATCAATGTATAGTGCGTAGAGTGCAGGTGATAAAATTCTGACTGAGACAACGGCAGCGATCGGGTCGCTGCTAGACCTCGCACTCTCAACTCTCACGCAAAATGTCCTGTCACTTACAAAGCAGAGCGGCAAAGACATGCGCGACGTGCTGGGGGGTGCCGGCTCTGAGCACTTTATGAAATCAGCCCGGGTGCCAGACGTGGTCGAATAAGCGTGCTACGTCAAGGAAGACTGCTATTGTACACTCATACTCTCTCGGTTGATCACTGTTGCGAAGTTTACCCAGAGTGGTATACCCGCTCCCCAAACTGCTCGCTTTGTGGGTGGATGTGCGACTGAAGAAGTAAAAGGAATAACTTCTCAAACAGCTTGGCAACCGTGCTGAGGAGGATTATAGATCGGTATCCCTCAGCAAAAAGATTTATTAGTACTGTAATTTTAAATCTGTGTTACTAATCTTTTCAAGGACTTATTAAAGTATATTTAAATGACTATTTTTAAACGGAAGAAATTATAAACAAAAACCTACCTACTAATAACAACTACAAAAAATATGAAACCAAATATATCGCGCTGAAATAATACATTCAACTAAAATTATCCAATACTTGAAACACATCTAAATCTTCTTTGCTATAGAGATAGATGCATTCGAGCTTGTGGTTAATGCTGTTAAAACGGCGACACCGGTTGGGCAGGGAAGAGGGTACTCTGTTCCTGATGAAAAATTAAATAGAATGCATCGGCCGGGAATCGAACCCGGGCCGCCCGCGTGGCAGGCGAGCATTCTACCACTGAACCACCGATGCGTGTAAGGCAGGCGGGCGCGGCGGACGCGCTTGTATAAGCAAAACGTCGCGGGGCGCGGAGGGACGCATGGCGAGTGGCGAGCCGTTTCGCAGCAAGGATTTTTTGATATTGTAACAACTTCTAAAGTACTTATTAAAATGAAAAACAGTAAAAGACAATTTTGATCTACATTAAATGCCCAACGTAATTAATATACTTATTTAAATGCTGAGAGTAAGGGATAAGTGAAACTTGAGTAACATACAGCTGATGTGTCAACGGCGGGATGTGTCAACAATTAAATGCGTTTTTCTCTAAAACTATTCGCAATTTCGAAATAGTGTGAAAAGCAAATGTTATCTTCGTCGTAGAAAATTAATAAAGTATTTTAAAGGATAAGGATTAATACCATTATGGAAAAATATCACTCACAATAAAAAATACATTGAAATCATTATTTTTAGACAGAAATATGATCACTACACGTTATTCTTAAAAGATACGAATATGCTGTCGCGGACTTTTTTGTAGATCTTATTAAGAGGAACAATACTCCAGTACATTATTTTTATGTAATACTTACCATTAAAGCAGCGCATGCACGAAAGTGTCTCAACGGGTAGGACTTTATACACATTTATCGTAGTTAATTTACATAAGAATGTACGAATAATAAACTATATATAAACCTTCCATGAGAAATACTCGACCTAATGGTGAAAACCGCATCAAAATCCCTTGGGTGATTTAGAAGAAGAAGAGTTAGAAACGCCAGACAGACACGAAAAGCGACTTTGTTTTATAAGATATAGGATAGGATAATAAGAAACTGCAGAACCGAGTTTACTAGCAAAAAACAAATTGAAATCTAAAAGAGATTCATTAAGACCTACGTCACTTTGATGTTTGCCTTACGAGTTCCTAATTGCAAACGGAGTCAATAGAGGTCCTTGACCAATCCCTAGCAAAAAATCTTTGATAAGGGTGGGTAAAGACAAATGAGGTGCCTGCTTAACTATTGATTGTATACTTAATCTATTACAAACATTTATTTTCTATCGTATATGTATCTATAATACTAAAATTATTTAGAACTATTTTTCGATTGCTAAGCTACAATTAAAAGGTATCAGTGTTTTTAGTTTAATATAAGAAACAAAAAGGCCACGGGACAGGGGCACTAGCATACGACCGTAAGCGCGAAAGGTTGTGCGTTCGATTCCCACTCGAGGAAGAAATGATGTATTTAATATTTTCATTCTCTCGCTTTGGAAACTAAGTAAATCGTTGAGTTTCGTCACTCAGTGTGTAATGCCTCCAGAAAACGGCAGAAAGTGGGGAACAGATATGAGTGTCTTAACACTAGTGATAAAACATATTATACAAATTTACGTTATAATTTTATTCGCTGAGTATGTCTTACAACAGATCGTTCCTAAATTATTAAATATTGGAACAAAGCGCCTACATCTACATTCTAAACGTTAGATTTAAATCAACAAATTGTCAACTTATTTAATAATAGCTATAATATAATAAACTTTATCAAATGAATAAATAGAAAGCGCGACAAATCAAATAGCAAATAACAGAAGTATAAAATGACAGTAAAATAAACTCACAAGAACGGTTTCCTTCCACCAGATCTGAACTTCCCAACAGAAGAAACATATAAACTACGACTAAAATAGCACAAAGTCGAGTAAAAACTCTAGTGAAAGCTAAGAAATTTAAGCGAACATGACTTCAGAAAGTAAAAAGGAACCAAATTGTGAGACGGTCTTTCCATTTGGTATACTCATGCTTGCTCTTTGAACTAAACTAACTTTCCACCACTAAAGCAAGTTGCAAGTGTAACAAAGGTAGTTGAGAGCGAGTTGTTAACAAATGGCTGCTCTACGCAGTTAAATGATGATGAAATTTAGATCTCTTGTTATGCTAATGTTCGCGAATGCTTCACGGGGCGGCTGAAAGAAGGAATTGTGTTTGTTCAAGTAAATGAATTGGCTTTAAGTTTATTTTGTGGTGCTTTTTGTATTGTGTATAATTTATAAAAACTCTGACGAAGTTTTTATATTGGTTGTTTATATTTTTTTTTCAGCTTCACGTTGTATCATGCACACAGCAGGGTAGACAGAGGGAACCTAGTGTTAAGACACTCCGTTCCCCACTTTCTGCCGAATTCTGGATGCATGCAGAACTGAACTTAAAATGTCTTCTTGTCTATAAGATGTACCACAATATAAGAATGTACCACAATTACAGTTGCTTCTCCTTTTATTGTTTGAAATATTATTATATAAAATCATACATATTGCATATTTTTTTTACTTCTTTACTTTTCTTTGAAGATACCGTGCGTATCTCTTACAGTAGTCTGAAGTGTTCAAGGATAATTCTAATTTTAAACCTATTTAGTTTTTGTATAATATGTTTATTACATATGGTATAGAATGATAGATACGGAGAAACCAATATTTCAAATTATTTCACCGACATCGCATAATATCATTCATTATGGAAATTTATATCACGTTTTAATCAATGGAACCTATATAAATTTTAATTAAATGAAGCAGTAAACAAAATCATTTTAGGTTTCAAATTCAATTCTATATATAGAAATTATCATGTAAAACGATAATTATATCTGTAGGCTCTGTTAAGTAATTAAGCAAATTCTCTGTCAATCCGTTCAAATATTTAATGTCGATATTGCCAAATGCATAGTTAATAAACACTGGATGAAACGATTGACGTCCATTAGTATATTAATAATATTAAATATAACTACCTACATTTATTATAAATTGAGATTATTTAGTTTAAAAAAAATAAATAATTCAATTTTATTGCAGAAATATACGCAATGCTTTCAGAATTCAGCACAAAATGGGAAACGGAGTGTCTGAACACTAGTTTGCCTCTGCCTACTGTGTATGCGCGGGATATAGCGTGAATCTGATACATTACAGAGTTATCGAACTTTTAGAGTGCTTTTATATTTTCAATGGATTATGCAGGCGAAGTGTTAAATTTTAGGTTAACGCTAGTATAATATAAATATTAATTTAGTATATTAATCAATTTTAGCATTCAAACTGAAATTATTTATAACTCAACTCTAAAACATATTAAAGTAAATTTAAATTCAATATTATTCTATTACAACTGCACGGGCGTAGATAAAACGTATATCTAATGAATATACATAAAATGACCCCAAATAGCTTTGGAGGTTTATTCAAAATCCCATTGAAGCTCTCGCTTACATTCGTGACAATATAATCTTATTTACCTGACATTATTCAGTGAAATTCAACGCAATGTGAAATAAAATTCAGTATTCATACCTATATTATAAATTCGAAAGTAACTCTGTCTGTCTGTCTGTCTGTCTTTTATGCAATCAGGGCCAAAACGCTAATTTAATTGTGATAAAATACTCATATAAAGATACTTGAGGGTCTCAGGATGAACATAGGATACTTTTTTTTCGCATATTTGTAATCTTTTCGATATATACCAATATATTAAAATATTTATTAATTTGAAATGCAATTTATTCCGCCATGTTAATAACAACCGTCGTTGCTAAGCAACGATTTGCAAAGTTCGTTGTTAGAAAACGTCACCCAAAATGAGCTTGCTTAACGCATCTCTCTATGAAAACTGAAAATAATTTAATAAATATATTTAATAAATATTCGTATAGTTCAAGCGGGCGTAGCTGCGTTCGGGTCCACTAATTTTTGTGCTTGTAGATTCGATTCCCATATGGAGAAATATATATTAGTTAATTATTTTTATGCTAGGACCCGCTTTGGTAAGCCTAGACTTAAGTTTCAGAGCGAATATGAAGGAGGTATCTCGCTACTATCTGGTTGGAAGAAAATCATAAAATATTTTTTGTTGAAGTTAGTTAATAGATTTACGATTTTTTTCTTGTTTCTCTTTTATCTACTTATATTTTAAAGGTATTATATAATTTATTTTCCAGTGCTTAACTCGTTATGCATATTTTAAAAACTTACTATCAGTTTCATTATTATCGTGTACTCGTATATTAATTATAGCATGCCCATTGATTTTTATCACTTTTTGCGTATAAACTTAAATGTTTATTATCAATAATTTATTAAAAGCCTACTGATATCGTTAATGTATTTCAAAATGGCTACCACAGGTGGTCGATTTACTCCCAAAAGTATTATCTGTATCACATCCTTTATGAATTAACTGTATTACTGTAATGGAATCGATTTTATTTAATAAAATTTTGATTTTGAATTCTACTTCAGTAAATAGTAAATATTTCAAATATTCTCAATGAATTCAATGTATATATATTTGGGTTTTCCTCAAATACAAATTTCAGGTCATTTATGTATAATTTATACACCAACAACTTTCCTTGCATCCTCCGATTTTTCATGGTAAGGGTTGATCACCTGTGGTGATAAGGCCACATTTACACCAAAATTTTCTTTTTTTAAAAAATATTTTTGTAACATGTATCATCTTGATGGTGTAATAAAGCATTAAACAAATATATAAAATAAGTTTAATATTATAATTATATTAAAAAATTGTGCAATAATATTTAACTATTTTTTTTTATATTTATCTTTTAAATCCGTTTTGTTAAATTTACTCCTAATAGTTTTAATTCTATTTATTTTTGCACCTAACTCGTACATAGTTCATAACATTTTACCAAGCCAATACACTGGGTGTTACTGTTAAAAGCTTAAATAAATTCAAAATATAGCCGTGTTAAATTGAATATAAAGGAAAGCTCAATTTAAGCTTTAGTTTTAAAAGCTTTAGTAGGTGTTGCATGGTATATAGGCTAAAACCTAAATGGATATTCAAACCGTTCTCTATTAAATGTAAACAAGTAGGCCCTTATTGTCGTGTTCTATAAAGTGTTATTATATCTAAAAATTGGTTGAAAACTTGTAATATTTTCTAAATTTATTATGAATATTATTTGTAACGTTATTTTTAATCATAAAAAGGAGGGGTGTTGTAAGAGAAGTGCCTGCATGGGATTAGTAGTTTAAGAACTAAAGTCAAAATGTGATAAATGTGTAACAATTTTGATTCAGGTTTTTTTAAATTTAAAAGTTTGATAAATTTCATTTGATATTTAAAATTACAATTAATTTTTTTCTCTCATTATTCTTTTCATAGTAGAGTGATATAATCAGTAATGTTTAATTCTAACGCTACTTTAGCAAATAGCAGTTATACTTACAAGAGTTATTTCTTTTTTTTTCAGTTAGTTATTGTTATTACTCTTTTAAAACATAAAATATGATGATTTCTATATGACAATATAAAATTCTAACATTATTATCAAGAAAACTCGATGAACATCAAAAAGTTTCCATAATAGTTACGTTCCAGTACATTTCTTTTGTTTCTGACATTTACTTTTACATACGAAGTTGAAATTTATTGAAGTGTGTAAAATAGCCTGAAGATAACAAATAAAGTGAAGGAATTGCTGGAAATAAGCTGTAAGTGAATTTTATCATACAAAAAATGGAGTCAATCACAATTGACAAAGCAAAGTCAGAAGCGTACGACTGCCAACGTGACAGATTGTGGGTTCGATTCCCACTTTAGGAGATGAAATATAAATTATTAAATCAAATTAAATATTTGCATTTAGTTGCACTGGTAAAATGGCAAAACGCAGCGTCGCCTATCTTCGCGCAATACGTAAGGCCTCCAGAATTTAGCGGAATGTTGGAAACGGAAGTGAAGTAATAGGAATGGAGTTTCTTAACACTAGGTTCCTAAATTTCTACTGTTTATCCTTCTTTACGCGAAGTGCAGCCTAAAACTAGAGAAAAAATACACCTTGGTCGCAATATATTGCAATAGTTTCAAAACTGAAACAATTATTTATCCATATCATATTAAAAATTCTAACCACCGACGACAGAAAGCTTTAGATATAGCATTTCATATTTTCGAGCATCACAATCGTATATTAAACATTTCATAAATCCCGACGCAGTTTGATAGTTCTTTATTAAAATCCAGCGAGAAGGACTCGGCCGACATTTTACAATGGTTTTTAATATTTCTCGTAATATATTACTTCACCCAGGAACATTACTGCACACTGTATTGTTTACAATTGCTATTATTTACGCGGGATTAAAGAATGCTCCACATTTGGCACAGCTCCAGCCCTGCTGTTGACACTAGAGTGTAGTAAATATACGTCAAGTCTTATTTTCGAACTAAACTTAACTAATTCTGAGATGGTTAAATATGATTTGTGTCTCTAGTCGACGTTATATGCTCAAATAAGTCTTATGAGTTTATACGAAATTCTAAAGTTAATTATATCTTATTATCGCTTCATGCTGTATCCCGCACACAGCTGGGTAGGCAGAGGGAACCTAGTGTTAAGACACTTTGTTTCCCACGTTCCGCCAAATCCACTACAGATGCTGTATTAGTAAAGTATATTTATGACGTATTGGAGCTGACGCAGACGCTTCTCCCATGCATAGACTATGCAAAACCTTTGATTATATAGACTATGAAACTCTGATACCAAAACTGTATAATTATAGTATACAGGGTACTGCCCTTGATCTTAATGCCTCTCTACATCTAAAACAAAAAAAAACCAGAAGGTAAAAATAAATCTCCAGGTCTTATACATGCCAGAGATTTACAAAATTAATTTTAACATCAACTACTGGTCCTTTTTAACCGTAATCTAACTATTATTTCATACTATATGTTTAATAACTAAATTCACATATTTCATATACAAATATAATTTAGATATACATGTAGATTCATTGTAATGATATTCTTGAAGACAAGAAGGCTTCACTCAATGATAATGACCTACCTATAGCGGTTTTCAAAGGAACTCTAAGATACCAGAGCCACACGACGTCTTTGAAACTGCTAACATACGAATATTAAATGATTACGTTGCTTCTTTTGTAAGTACTCTTTATTATGTTTCCTTTAGTGTTTTTATGATAAATTGAAGTAAAGTGTATTGAAGGTTAAAAAGTTAGTTTATTACTAAAAGTATATTATTAGTAACGTGTAGATAAAATAAATAAATTAGAAAATAAACTATAATAAATTAGCATTAAGTTTGTAACTGTGGCAACGGTAAATAAAAGGCTTTATTATTATTATTATTATTATAACTAAAAGATGCCGTTGTAGTGCTAGGGCGTTACTTCGGCTTCGCGACGATTGTGAATTTGATTCCACTCGAAGCAATTTTTTTAATTATTAATATTTTCATTTCTTCACTCTGGCACCAAGGCAAAAGCGTTAAATTCCGCTTAAGATACACTTTATTTCTAATATAAGTATATAGATATAGATCATATAATTATGTTTATGTATATAATTATATTAAAAGAAAAAGATTACTAAAAAACACAACAATTCACAACGAAATTTTAAACCATAAATATTCCTTGCATACCCAAGGACCATTTCACATTCAATTTAAACATTTCCATACTACCATAATATAAGGAGGTAACTGATTTCAAAGAGACCATGTAACCTGAACGTACTCCAGGTTGGCCATGAGCCAAATTCTATGAAGCACCTAACCAGCATTACCTTAAATTTTGAATCAAGCCTACGGATTACCATATAAAAGAACGGCCAAGATCTAACGAAGTTAAGCTTTGCGTATTAAATTTTGATACTTACTTTTTATGTAAAACAATTTTACATATTACATATTAATTATAAAAAGTGCTTTCACGCTGAATCCCACATGTAGCAGCAGCAGTCAACAACTCAACGCTGGCTTTAACTCAGAAGGTACACTTCCTGTTTATTATTTTCCATATAGCTCAAACGTACAGAACTCTGTTATCACGCACATAGTAGGATAGGCATGGGCATAGGGAACCTGGGAACCTACTAGCATCTGTTCTTACCTTTTCACCGAATTGTAGAGAACGTAGATTGCAATTTATGTATTTTTTTTGTTTATTTTGGCTATAATATAACAATAACATTAAGCGAGTGAAGCTGCAAGTGGGTCGTTAGTCGTATTATGTAAACTATTTACATTAGTGTGTATAAGCACGGTTAATACTGTAAAGACGTCGTATCTACGCCATATTTAGAAATTTACAACATAATTACATGGGACAGTTTACATTCCGGTTTTATTAGTGAAGGAAGGTTATTGCATTAAATATATGAGAAGACGAACGTTACGTTAAATTTTCATACATTAAATATTTTATTAGGGAGGATCTGACATCGATCAATACTATTTCTCAATATTAATTTATGATTTTAAAATTATTAATAGCAAAAATTATGATTTAATAGCTAATCTAATTGGACGAAAGTACGGCGTTGAGTTCCGCTACATGGCAACTAGTGAGCAAAAGAAATGTATATGATGTATTTATATATAACTTGTCATGCAAAAAAATATCACAAAGATATACTTTAACTGCTATGAACTCAATATTATGCACCTATACGTGTCGATTCGACTGTCACGTCAGTTTTATAGCTTCTCTACTGAATAGGATCATGGCATATACCTTAGAACGTATTTTAAAAAACATCATCAAATTAAAAATAATACTCCTCGCATTACACAAACATCTAGAGTCTATCTTATGTATATTATAAAGCAATTGTTTTACTTAACTGCCTGAAATATTTAAAATAATGATATAATTTTGGCTTAATTATCATTTTTAGGTAACGAATTAGCAGAGTTATTAAATGACTTTACTTAATATATATTAATAGTTAAAGCACATCTTTGGAAAACAATCATTTATCAAACTCAATTATTGGCGTTTGTTCTTATAAGAAAACTCATTAAAGCGAGATGGAAACGTATGTTTTAATTGGCCTGAGCTATTTCATCCATATGAAAATAATATATTAATTATTTATTAATGGGAATTAATTTATGAAATGGGCATTAACAATTAATGGAAATATTTGTTTTATATGAATATTAAAATAAATAATAACACTTATAGTTGCTATTATTTCGTTTTCTTTGTTTTTTAGCTTCACACTGTATTCCACATAGCAGCTTACGCTGAGGGAACCTGGGAACCTAGTGTTATAACTTCCTACTTTCCATGAATAACCAACGAACCCACAAATATCGGGCTTACAGTCAGATCCTATTTCACGATAGCCTTTCAAGCTTCAGACCTATAACAGTCTTTTTATCTGTAATAATATTAGTAATGTAAGAACAATACATTGGACAAAAAATAGTACCGTCTTCAAAACAAGACCCTTTTCACGCGTAATAAAATTGCTGTACCTATGTCTCTATTTACGAAATGTAATATTTTTATGTTTTTTAATGAGTGAAGTTAAATATTTGTAAATTAACTTGTATATTCATCATATTGACGATATGAACGAATTAAGGAACGTTGTATATATTTTACGTGAACGTTTATTTTACGATTTTAAGTGATGAGTAGATCTTAAAATGATGCTTCTTAAACGAGTGGTGATGGTGGTAGTAGTGGTTGTCAACGAGTGGCTGTGGTTGTCCTATGTAAAACTTTATTTAATTAGGTATTATTTTTGTGCAAAGTTACATTTTGGTATATTTACAAGAACATACATAAAAAGGATTCGGGCGAATTGGGAATCTCCCTTTTTCGAAGTTGGTTGAAAATGAGAACATCCTCTTTTTTGAGGTTGGTTGAAAAGAAATGCAACGATCAGGAATCTCACCTCTGACATCAATTTAAAAAGTTTTTGCTTGTAACTATTACAGTATAATCAATTTTTTACCAAAAAAAACAAACTTTCTAAATTTTCACCGGATCCCATAATCGGAACCTAACCAAACTTTCACTAAATTATCCTTGAAGTATATCCTTTCAAATAAAAAAAGAATCATCAAAATCGGTTTGCGCGACATTGAGTTATTCGTCTATTTGTCGCGCACATACCTAATGCAAATTTAAGACTTATGTGATTTTCTCATAGATACCATTGTCACACATGGACCAAAAAAAAATGAGACCATTCGGGAAGCATAACCTTTCAAATAAAAAAAAATCAAAATCGCCCAGTCAAAAGTTATGAGGTAACAAACAAAAAAAATATATAGACAAATTGATAACCTCCTTTTCTTACAGAAGTCGGTTAAAAATATTAAACTGTCCTTATAAAACTTATCTTAAAATTATTGATAAACCTATATCGATGAATAAGTGAATGAATTAGTTGAGGCCAGGTTCGATACCCACTCGAGGAGATGAAATATTTATTTAAATTTATATTTCCATTTCTTTGCTCTGGTGTCGAGGCAAAGGTCGGCGTTGAGTTCTGCCACTCAACACGCAATGCCTTCAGAATTCGACAGAAAGTGGGGAATGGAGTGTCTTAACACTAGGTTCCCTCTGCCTACCCTGCTATTTTCGGGATACAGCGTGAAGCTAATTTAATTTATTTTTTTTGATTAATAAGTTATAAGTAAGTATATACGAAAAGACATTGAATATACCTAGTAAGGTCTTTCTTACCTTCATTTCCACAAGACAGCTGTTCAGCTTCTGGTACTAAATTTTGCAATAGTCAAACATTTCTAAGTAACAAATGAAATTTAAATATTAAGTATTTTGTTTGCCATTCTCGATTCGAAACAATACAAATTAAACAAGTTTTATCTCGAAATTCAGCTCGTGAACTCGATTAACAATTTTACAAAATACTTTATTGGAGTCAGTTAAACAACGAAATAGAGATGCTTAAAGTATTCATAACATATATTGCTATAATGGCTCAGTGGAACTGTCTATCTGTAGACGTAATGGTTGTTGGTTTCAAATATAAGAGTAATTGCCTTTCTTGTATGAAATAACATTATAAAAATGTAAAAAAGTTGATCCAGCTTGGCAAAGATAACCTAGTGTCAAGACACTCCGCTTTCTGCTTTCCTACCAAATTCAAAACATTGCATACTGAGGCGTGCCGCCTTTTCTTACTAGGTCTTTGTTATATACCCCGGGATCGAACTTACTACCTACTATCGCGTTCACAGTCAGGCTCCCACTATGTCATATTCAAATTTTGTTGTAAATTAACACTTGAAATTAATATTTTAATATGATCATTTACTTTAAACAACTAAATATACCTATTTAATATAAATAACTTATTTCTTTGGTCATTATCGTGAACAGTTAATTATTTCAGGCTGTTATTGTAATTATTTTTCATATAGGCCTTTAAACCACGATTTAATATTTAAAGTTAATAATAAATAGGTCACGAATACAATAAATGAATAAATAATGAAAAAAAAAGCAAAATTAAAAGAAAATAAAATACATTATAAGTGCCATATAAATATTAATAAGGGGCTGTTTGTTTTAATGAGTTAATCTCAGGAATTGCTGGTTTGAATTGAAATACTGTCATTGTTTTATTTAAAGGAAAAGAAAAAGGCTATAGAGCATATTATATTACATTAAAAATTTCAATGTAATCTATAGTACCTGCGATCAAAGTCAGACATTTAGAATTTTTTTACATACTATTGTTTATTTTCGTTTCTTTTGACCCTCCAGAATCTTGGAGGCGTTGCGTGGTGTTGCGGAAACTAGGGGCCCGGAATTGTTTTATTGGGAACATGGCATCTTTACATTAGGTTCCCAGGTTCCTTCTGCCTACCCTGCTATGCGAATACAACGTAAGTACAACGTAAAGTAAGTCGACATTAGTTTCGCTTAATTTTCAATTGAAACCAGGTTATTAATTCAAATCACCTACTATTTTATGTAACGTCGGTTGCGTTAATGAGGCAATTGGAACACATGTACGTACATACATAGTAATAGGTGGCAGATAGTTAGATGGCTATAGCAAATTGTATAAAGATTTTGCTATTTATTCTCTGTAAACGCGACGTTTGTGGCTTTGATCCCCACTAGTGCAAATGAAATATTTAACATTTTAATTTCTCCGCTCTAAGCAAAGCCCGGCGTTAAGTTCCGCCATTCAAAACGCAATATGCCAAAAATTGGTCGGAATTTTAGGAACGAAAGTGTCTGAATGGGAGACGGAGTGTCGTAGCAATACTACTACTATCTTGCTATATAGGGATATACCGTGAAAATAAAAAGTATACAACTCATGAGGATACAAGGTTCAAATTCAAATTCTTAGATTTCATTACATAGTTTATTATAGGTTTACCTAATAATGTAAAACTGTTAAAATATTTAAAATCAATCCTTCCTCGAATAAATAAAGATATATGTATATTATATAAGATATGAATAAATAGAGATATATGTATAATATATAAGATACCTTCAAAATGGTTCACCATTTTTGATAAAGTAAGCTTCTTTCATAACGAGATCCAATGATCCGCGAACACCAAATGAGAAACATATAAGATGAATCAGTCCAAACAGAATTTCCAATATGAAATTTATTTAATTATTATTATTGTTATTTTCGATCTTATTTCTGTTAAATAAGGTTGAAATTTACATTTTTTTATTAACAACGTACGCAAAAAGGCCAGTAGGGATAAGAGGCTTAGGGAGCGTCGGTGTCGACTTGCGTTCGCTTCGAATGATTTGCTTGTACGACTTCTGCTGTGTATTTATTTTATGCTGCGGTGTAAGTATTACCGGTTACATAGAGTCAATTGTAGATTTAATTATAAATTTGCAATGTATGGAACCTGAGACCCTAGTGTTAAGATACTTCCGTTCCCCATTTTCCGAATTCTCGAAGCATTATATTTTGAGTGGCGGAGCTTGTTAGTAGAACAAGAAAATATATTTGTTTCCTAAAATGGGAGTCGAAGCCACTTCGAATCCACCACCATTGCGTTTACAGTCGCGAACTTCTGCCCCTCTTATGACCTATCCCTGATCTACAGGGATAGGTAGATAGCGGACTACAACTCATACACTACAAACGTTAAACAAGCATAAACTGATATTAGATTTTTTACAACTAACACAGCAATATACGAGATTTCTAAATAGATAATAAGCAAAAAAAAGAATTTTATATATATCTCCTTATAAATATATCCTTTGATCATATTTTTATCACAATTTGAAGATATTAACGTTCTCCCCTACGTCAGATGTGATTGACAAACAAATGGTGAAATCGGTTATTGGGATCTAGATTGGAAATTGTTATTGACAGCATAGATATAGGTAAATTTTATTTTGGATTATTATTATTAAATAGTTCATATTGCACAAATCATAATTTCTATTATTTCAATTTAAATAGGAAAGTGGGAAGTGGCATGTCATAACACTAGGTTCCCTCTGCCTTCCCTGCTATATGCGGGATACAGCGAGAAGCTATATATGAGGCTGAAAATATTTTGTACTATGAGGAAAAAATAGTTCATAAGCTTTCGACACCTAATTAAATATTTTACGTACCGCATTACATTGTCTGCGGCCTCATAAAAGCTTAAATTTTAATTTAGTTTGCATTCAACTTAGCGTGACTCCGTTTTAATAAATATTAAAGGGAGCTATGGGAGCACATAGAAAAGGAAGCTCAAATTCGTCTTTATTTCTTGTAAAAAATTCCAACATGGTTATAAAGACTGATATATATATATTTTTATTTACTTTTGTTCCTTGCTAATTCTGATTTTAGCTATATGGTATGTTATAGGTACAAAATAAACTTAAATTCTAATTTAAAACTAGCTGTAATTACAATTCAATCAGTTCCATACAAAATGCATTATAAACAATGCACAAATGATCGTATCTTTATATAAATTAACCACTAGTGTTACAAGGGACCAAAAACCTAAATATCGAGATAAATACTCTTGACAGAAGGACAGACGGATACAAAGTAATCCTATTTCAACACCTAAAAATAGAAATCACTATCCTAAATATCTCGTACCTAAGTATATAGGAATTAAAAATAATAAACAGAATATTTAGGGAAAATTAGTTGCACAGTACCCTTATGTCGAACTAGCCAAACAAGTAAGTCCCAAAGCAAACATTTTCTAAATTTTGAAATTCACGGGCTTAACTAATTTTAGGAAAATGCGACGCGAACGGTCCATCACGAAAATGGGGCTCGTTTAGGAATAATATCAATATTTATATGAAATTTGTGAATGAAGTTTAATTATGTGTTTTTTAATATAGCCTTCGTTTGCGTAGTTTGTTATGTTAATGAACTATTGTTAATGTTAGTTTTGAATAAATTTACTGTATATTTTTTATTTTTTTGTAACATTGACTCTGACTGGAAAATAAAGTGATTTTTCGAACGATTTTTTAATATATCAGTTTCTATATATTGAAAATTGTTTTATAATAAATATGATATTTAATGTAGGGAAATTTACAAATTTTTCTTTTATTCTACTTAAGCAAACACAAAGCTAAACTTATTTATTTAATTTATATATTACACGTTAAGAACATAAACATTACAAAGTTATAAGCAAAGTTTATACATATAATTCAACTGAATGAAGTTTGTTGGAAGTAGACGAGACTTTACAGTGAACTTACAACTTTGTCATTTCACTTCAGACGAAGTGGCGATTAGACAAAGCGGACGATTGTTAGTCATTTTAACGGTTTAAGGACATTCTTGTTTGACGCCGGTCTTATATTTAGTTATTTTATTTTATGTTTGGCTATTGGCAAAACAATTTAGTAATTTTGTCGTTATATTAATTAATTTCGTATATAATTTACTAAAAGTATTTATTTAAATAGTCTTATTTGTTACTAAAATAGTCACTTTCCGGCGAGTTCGTTTTTAGTGGCGTAACTCACAAGCAAAACGCGGCGTTGAGTTCCATTTCTCAATACGCAATGTCTCCAAAATTCCTGGTATGTGCGGGATACAGCGTGAACGTCCAGCACTGATATCACTGATAAGTATCGGATTTCTCAATGTCCGTCCAAAACAAAAAGGGTAGAAATAAAAAAAAATGCTTTATATACTAAAATTTTCATAAAATAACTACAATTCCATAAAATACTACATGTAACCAATCGCATCCTTCATATAAGTTTGACAACAATAAATTGCAACGTACACTCACGTCTATACATCGTACGTATCGGTGTAAAATACTTTAGCAATTTCCTCTTGAAACCATTTTAAAATATTACCTGCCAAAACCCGATATCTTGTTAAGTGAAACGCTTATTTCAGCTTTATCTACGGATGTCTAACGGCCGTAAAACTATCAATAAACGTATATGTATTAAACCTATGCTATTATTTTTTCAGCTTCACGCTGTAACCCGTATATAACAAGGCGGGTAAAAGGAGCATAGTGTTAAGACACTTCGCTCCCCACTTTCCCCCGAATTCTGAAGATATTGCGTGTAAAGTCGTGAAAATCAACACCGCGCTTTGCCTTGACATAAAAGCGAAGACATTACATTATCAAAATTTAATTTCCTCGAGTAGGAATTGAACCTACTACCTGTAGCATTTACAGTCATACGCTTGTATTTACTGTGTAACTTACATACTGCGCCTGGATTTACTGTGTAAGTTTTACCGTATTATTTTTGTAGTGTATATCTGAATATTATTTTCCAAAATAATAAACCTCTAGAATACGGCCGAAAATGAGGAACGGAGTGTCTTAACAGTAGGTTCCCTCTGCCTACTCTGATGTATGCGGCATACAGCGTGAAGATGTAAAAGTTATAATTAACCCTTAATCCGTCAAAGTATTGGACCGGTAATGTTATCTTGTAGTTTACGAGTAATAGTTGCTTAATTGGTTAGTTAGCATATAAATTGATTAATTTCATTTATTACTATGGATACAGGCATACGGACAATATTAGTATACTAAATATAATTAAACATAAGCCCATTGAAGTATATTTGTATAGCATTCGGAAAATCCTTCCAATTATTTTTCGTCTCTACATACATAATTCCCATTTTTTTCCTTTATTATTTAAGTAAATGTATGGATTTTCTTCTATCATATGTTTATTCGCAGAATTGTATAATATACAAACAATATTTTTCTAAACTAAGTATTTAACGGAGTGGTTTGTTAACTCGGGTACCTGTGTTGACCAGTAGCGTATAGGACATAAACAGCGACTTACCTTCATATTATTTAATCCTGTAAGTTGCATGACGAATCTGTAAAGAAAAAAGTAAATATTATTTCATTTTCTTTTATTTTATTGTACTTCAGTAATCATAATTTTAATTAAAATTCATAATTTTTTTTCTTGCTTCACGATATATCCCGCTTATAGCTGGGTAAACAAAAGGTATCTAGGAACTTAGTGTTAATATATTCTATTCGAATTAAGGTAGTTCCGTTCCCCATTGGCCACTGAATTCTGGAGGCACGGTGTGTTAAGGGGCGGTACTCAACGCCGCAATTTACTAGACCAAGAAAAGGAAAGGAAACAAGGAACTCTATATTTGTTACACAGAAATTGGATAAGAGCAACGCGCCCACAAAACCGTAGACGGAACTTAAATCACGCTCGCAGTACAATTTTCTCGCGGGCTTTGTGAAACCTCATCAAAAGATTACGAAATGGGATCCTTTAAAATCCCATGGATCGTAAATGACGTATCTGATTAACGATGATTCAAGTCTACTTTCTATGAATATACGGGTATAAAGACGGAAGTATTTAACTATATATTTGTTAGTAGATAAAATAAAAAAAATACATAATATGTAATAAAATACAATATTATTAGGATTTCTTTGGTTTCAGCAGGGTTTTGAATTCTGAAGGAACTCTACGCCTCCACGCGAGTAAATAGTTCATTTCTTCGAGTGGAAATCGAACTCACTGCCAGTCGTGTTTACAGTCGCACGCTTGTTCTCCTGGGCCACGACTGGCGTCTATATAAACCTTATCTATCATTCATTTTAATATGCTTTTTGTGAACTAGATTTTAATTTTAAATCTTAAGTGGTTTCATGACGTAGGGGCAAACGAGCGACTGTAAACGCGATTGGTTGGTTGATTGATCGATTGCCAGGAAATTAAATATTTTATATTTTCATTTCCTCACCCTAATGCAAAATGCGAGGTTGAGTTCTACCACTCTATATGCTATACCTCCAGAATTCGACGAACAATCAAAAATGGTATCTTAACGATGTCTTAATAAGAACGAAATGTCTTACCACTAGATTCCTATGTTCCCTTTGCCTACCCTGCTAAATGCGGAAAGATACATCGTAAAAACAAACGAATATGCCTAATTAATATCGACGTACAATGTATGTTTGTTTGGAATCTAAGATATCATTAATTACGGCTCAAATAGTCCTGATTTAATAAGACGTATGACATTATTAATATAATGAATTCGTTTTCTCACAAACAAAAGGAAGGCGGTATTGTGAAAATATAATATGAACATTAAGATGGGACCATTAGGTTGAATGTTGGAGGTGCCGACTTCTATTGAAGCAACATCGAGAGTTCATTTCATCATTTTTACATTTATTTAACACTAGAAGCGCCGCCGTCCCATTTTTGTCCCAATCGCAAGTTTGATTGTATATAACTTTTTTTTTACTGTTAATTTATGTAGATGAAACTTTTTGACTTTTACCAATTTTACACTTTTTTTAATTAAGAATATAAATAATTTTATGGCAGTCATACTTTTTTTTAAAAAAATGAGATTTAACTAGAACTTCCGGTGGGTCATTTTTGTCCCGCCATTATTATTTTATTATTTGAGGGTATAATTTAACATATTTTCATGCCTCGGGGACGAGGTGGAGGTGAAAGGGCGATGCGGGGCTGGAAAAAAATTGAATAGTAGTTTTAGCAGACAATGTCTGAGTTTTTAGGGTTCTGTAGATTTTAAGAAAAAAAAACCCTTATAAGATCATTTTTTTGTCCATCCGTCTGTCTGTGCCTGTATCTCAGGAATGCTTGGAGAAATCGAGTTGATATTCATATGAGTATATGAATATCAACTATATGACGATCTACAGTCCCTTGATTTCCTGAAAAAGCGCCCTTAAAAAAAGATATGATTTATATAGTAAAAAACCTGTATTTTGATGCTATAAAGGGAATGAAATTAATGAGGTACTTTCAGTAACTTAGAATTAGGAAATTTAACAGCTAGCATCTACATGTAGTACTAGTACTGGAAAAAATATGAAAACTATACATTTATGCATAAATCTTATAAAATAATAGCCTGAAGAGTGGGGTAAAATTGGTGTTAATACTAAATTTTGCCGCTAGTTCAAGTGAGGTATCAGATGAAAGGATGACTAAGCTAGGCTTGAATTTCAGAAAAATACTCGATTCCAAATGTGGGCAATTGTAGGGTAGGTAGAGGGAACCTGGGAACCTAGTGCTATGCACTCCGCTGGCATTTTCCGCCGAATTCTGGAGGCATTACCACGCAATGTTATAAATCATCTGTGATGTATCACTGATGAAGAATATATTAATGCATTACTTGGCCTAATAATAATATTAACTAATTTCAATAACTTATAATTTTGTAAGAGTTATTCAGTTAGTTGTCACGACCTTAGAACGTATTTGAAATATTTGATTCTTTCTCTGTGTTTTGTTTTTTGGTACTTTTATGTTTGTTAAAGAATAAGAATTAATTTTTAAAGATGGTCTACATATTTTACGAATTATTTTAATAATATTTTTTTTTGTATTATACCAATAATCAACATAATAAGTAGAATGGGACAAATTTGTCACGACGGCGGTTCAAGGGGGGTCCCAATCTTCGGCACTTTAGTGTTAACTTTAGTGTAGTGTTTCATCCAACATAGCGATATAGGCAGGGAGAGAGAAGCTGATATCAATTTACTCAATTCTTCTCTTTACTTTCTGTCTACATTTAAGACATAGCTTGACGTGCGTAACTCAACGCCGTGCTTTATTTTAAGCAGTTGAGAGAAGTTAATCCATTTCGAACGCACAACCTTCGTGTTTACAACAGTCATAATAAATTATACTTCATTTATAATACGATTTACTCTAGGTATATATTATTCACTACAAAACTTATTTACGTGGAACGTTTTGTTTATTATTTCACAATGTTGCTCAAATTACATTCTAATTAATGAAACAACTTACTTTTAAGTATTTCAAAGCAAAAGGTACGCTTAGATTGAGGTCAATGACATTTTATATTGAAAGTTGTTAATTCTATTTATTTGGATATTTAGATGAATCTCAAGAATATTAAAATATTTTTTATATAATATCCATTTGTAATATATTTGTATTTTTTTTCAGTTTAACTATTCATATTATATAGCAGGGTAGGCAGACAAAAATTAAGTCAGAACTCCCTTCTCCGTAAATCACCTGAATTCGCGTGTCATTTATCTATTGCAATTCTATGGCGGAACTTAACGCCGCATCTTATATAATCGGAGCAGTAGTTGATTCATAATTCGATTAGAATTGAAACTCATAACCATGGCTATTATGATTCTGGCGTTCACTCACATTATTTATATTAATTTTAAAATTAAGTAAACTACGTAGCCTGTTATTATAACATGTGCTAGTCGGTGTACAAGGACAAATAATTTTGATATTAAATTAAATTAAATAAAAATTTAAAAATATTTTTTTTTGTAAATGCGCATCTATTTCTCAAATTGTTTAAAAGAATATCTACTCGATTTTTCTTTTTTAAAACGAAATACATAATTATGTAACTTTCACTAACTAAATATCGTATATTCATTTAATTTATTTCATTTCCACAACGTTTCTGCGCATAACTTGAGTTTCTATGCGTATTGTATCGAAACGGGGACAAGTTGAATCGCGTAGAATTTCTATGCCTGCCCGCTATTATCTTTTAAAGCACGCATGAATAATTTATTTTTATATATTATATGCTTTACAAAATTTCTTACATAATAATATTAACTTATATTAATTATGACGAGGCCAGTCGTGGTGTCACTCACAATCAGAATCAGCGGAAAATAGGGAATAGAGTGGTATAACAGTAGGTTCCCTCTTACTTCCCTGCTATGTGCAGGATACTGTATGAAGCTAATAAAGGAATTTGTGTTAGTTTGTTTATAGGTTCTTAAAAATATATTAATTATAGTTCTTAAAACAATCAACAAGTGAAGTGGTCTGAAGTCTTAGTTTTCGATAGTGTTATGACTTAAATATTTATATTTCATTAAATTTGATTACTTTATTGAGGTAACAAAGTAAAAATAATTTTCGCTTTCCTTTTATTCTAAATGTACAATTTGTATAAATAATAAGTATATTCTTTGATATTTTAGCTGTATTCCGCACATAGTATGGTAGACAGAAGGAACCTGAAAACGTAGTGTTAAGACACTCTGTTCCTATTAAGACACCTCCATTCCCCACTTTTCACCAAATTCTGAAGGCATGGCTTATATTCAAAAAAAAATTTACACTTGCTTTTCTTTATTTACCGAAATATATTGTTTACACATGACATAACCATTTAATGTTTTTTCAACTGTTAAAGAACACTGAAGAAAAAGGAAATTACTTTTTTTCTTTGGAACTAAGACAGTTCCAAGAAAACATTTGAACGTATATAATATACAACAGGTATATATGCAAGCAATATTTAGGAACAGAACTGAAAATAATTTAATTAATTAAGATATTAGTATCGTTAAAAGTCATAATGATGATGTTATTGGCAATTACGTTATCAATTGACGTTATTATATTTTGTAAAAACAAATTCAGTTTAGATACTTTTTTTTCAACTAATATTATTATTAGGCATTATATAACTTTAATAAGTTATTAAATCAACTTACCAAACATTTCAGAACTCCACTTATAATCACTGTAAAATTATACGAAAATTTGAACTAAATAATATTAATTTAAAACCAAAACTATCAAAATTTAAAGAAAAATATAAATTTAGTTTAAATTTAACTAAGACGAAAAGTATTTTAATATAAATTCCAAATGTATAGGACACTACAAGAAATTATTACGATACGTAACAAAAATAACGTCGCTACGTCGCTACGCTCGTAGCAACGGCGTAGACGTCCGTCCGCGGGGCCGTTCTAGCCACACTGATAACTCGGCTACGAGTGTACAGTGAATAAAACGTTTAGATTAAACTTAAAAGTGCTTAACATGCTTGCATAGTAGGGAAGACAGAAAACCTTGTGTAAAAACACTCCGTTCTCCAATTTCTACTGATTTAAAATTTTGCGTATTGCATAGCAGAACTAAATGCCTAATTAATTCACGTAAGTGGGGTGCAGCAATATCTTAACGATAACGGAGTATCTTAAAACTAGGTTCCAGGAGCACTATAAGTTAAAAAGAATAAATTAAGCCTAAATAAGTATAGAATCCACATCCAACCGCCGTTATTACTAAAAAAATATTACACAAAAGGGCGCAAGGGGTTCTAATCTTATTCCTATAAATACAATTACTCGTAGTACACTGTACATACGGAATTCAACTTTGGTGAGTATACCTGACATACAATTCTACGTATTGCCTTTTGTTTACCCTAGCCAATCCTCTTCACTTATACGCCTAATTTGTCTTGATTTCTCGTACTTTTATGTAATTGAAAATGAAGGTTGATGGGTTATATATTTTCTTTCTTATGTTTTTGTATATACATATGTATTTGTATAAGATTATCTTATTTATATTTTGGGGCTTCTAAGTAAACATTGATATAATTTTATTTGGTTCACAATATATTCACGCTGTAGCCAGAGAGCGCCAAACGCTACGGTCTCGGCATACCTCTTTCATTGTCATAAACCTTTCCATATATGCCCTCCGGGGAGTCCTCATTCTGTTTAAGTGACCTTCGTTCAGTAGCTTTCCGCCCCCAACACGCAATGCCTCCAGGATTCGACGGAAAATGGAGAACGAAGTGTCTTAATAATATAAAATCTCATTTCGTTCAAAGACAATTGGAAAAACAAACATAAGTCAATACATATGTTTCATACACTTTTATATATACTTATACTTTAGTAGAAAGTGGATTTTTTTTAAATTAATTTATAAAATAAATCAACAAAACAAGACAAGTTATACGAATTAACATTTTTTCAATAACAAAATTCTATAAATATGTAAATATATGTTAAACTGAAATTCATCAACAAATTTTAAATGTGAATAATTTATTAGAGAGTAGAGATAAATTTATTCAATTAGCCCATTAAGGTAGAGGGCATATGATACGGATATGATATATAAAATAGAATTGTTTGGTTTTCAAACGAACAGTGTGTTAATGTTAAAAAAGTTTCTTTATTTATATATTGCCTTAGTTGTTTAGACTCTCTTCATATGTATATACTTATACAATTTTATATAATTAGGTGTATTATGTATATAATCCTATGTATATAGGTATGTATATGGACTTCAACTTACAATATTTACTTTTAACTTTTGATGTTAAAAGGATAACTGAATGAGGTGTTTGTATTAAAATCAATATTTTAATAGCCAAGACGACATTAAATTATAATCACTAAAATTATGCATTTAATTTATGAATCCTATTAATATGTTGCAAAACGCAGGTACTAAGTGAAGGATTAATAATTATTAAAGGTCATTTCAAGGTCATTTAGAGCGCTAAACAGACGAATTGGCGTTTTGTATTGTAAACTATCGTATTGACAGATAACTTAGACTTTCCAAGCGACTTCATGACACTTATACGCGTTTTGGAGCGATTTTTAAACTTAAAAATAAAATCAATAATTAAATAATTAATTTTATTTTCAGCAGAAATAAGAAAAACATTGTAATTTTAATATATTTCATGATTTTCGCTCTTCTAAACTAAGCCGAAATTCTTTCAGTATGGTATAGCCTTATATTATAAGTCTCATAAGGACCGTGTGGCCTAATGGATAAGGCGTCGGACTTCGGATCCGAAGACTGCAGGTTCGAGTCCTGTCACGGTCGGAGAAACATATTATTTTGTAGAATTTTCTATATTTTATTTTATTATGTTTTTTTATTGTTTTGAAAGTCATTACTTAACGTTATGCTATTTCTCTTTAAAGATTTCATTGACAACAAGGTAATTCTTAAAATATGATTTGTATATATATTTTTATCCTTCTAGAGTAGTCATACTAGCTTCCTTGTGTTTTTTTGCATAGTAATTCAATCGATGGCGTATCTTTGCCAGTTCCCGTTGCGATGCTTTTTGCGATTTTCTTCTCATTTTTTTTTCTCTTGTCTTCAGTTTTTGATATTATATTTGCACCCTTTAATATATGTCGGAACTTAATAATAGTGAGGTTAGATTCAGGTTTATAACTACCCTCCTTAGGAGCGTAGCTATCAGTAACAGATTTAAATTATGTTATATTCTCTAAACATGGTTAAACTAAATTGGGTTGTTTATTTACACTATATAACAACTAGTACTTTGGTACCTGGTACCTGGTGGTTTATGGTGGTTTTATGCGTTTTCTAAAAATCTTATATTATAACGTATGGCTTAAAAAGTGTAACAGAATTTAACTTTATTATTAAGTACTATACCTATACAAAAAACCGGAAAAAGAAATATTCAATTAGTTTTCCATAATTTCATCTTTATCTACTATTTATACTGACGCTATTATTAATAATTATTATTCGTTGGCAAAATATTCCACACATACTCTCAGGGGTGTAAAGAAATCAATTGACGAAAGTTGGCAGAGAACGCTCCCCAACAGTGCAATACATTTTCATTTGCCCATCTTATTTGAACCTGCGATTCTGAATGGCCCAGAGTCCCACATATACTATAAACACGCTTGCAATATTTATTATAGCCTTTTATTAATATTCATAGGTCTATAACTTACTCTGTTTCAGTATATAGACCTTAGATAATACTTAATATGTAAATTGAAGTTTCTTGATTCTGAGAGTGATATTTTTTGCGAGTTTTATTTTTCACGCTGTATCCCGAATACAGCGTAGCAGTGTAGGTAGAGGGAACCCGCAAAGCCAGTGTTAAAACATTTCGTTCTCATAAAGACACTTCCGTTTCCAATGTTTTGCCCAATTCTGGAGCCATTGCTAATTGGGTAGCGGAACTCAACGCCACGTTTCGCCTCGTTACTAGAGCGAAGCAATGAAAATATTTAATATTTAATTTCCTTGAGTGGGAATCATACCCACAATCTGCCGCATTTACAATATTGTGCTTATAGAATTTATTGTGGTCATATATAGAGATAACTATATTATAAGTTTTTGAATTTACTCGAATATTTATGTTCAAAGTGAATGACAGTGAAAGGGAAAAAAAATTGTAGGATTTCGTTCATAATACGTTAGCCACTTAAAAATTTCGGAAAGCAGATCTACATATATGTGACTATATCTTCATTCATATGAAGAAATTTAATTAAATAATAATTACTAAATTATACAAAAAAATACTGTAATCATCTAATTCATATAAAAAGTACAACATTTCGAATTGAAACTGTAGAAAACATTTGTAAAAAAACATCCAGTTAGTTGCAATTCATCACGTATTTGCGAAGAAAATTGCAAAGAAGCGAAGCATTCTTTAATTTCCTGTTTCCAATATTACTAGCTTTCAAACACTACATATATATATTAATAAGTAAAAGCAAGTCACGCCCCTATAAATATTTCAACTCTTCCCGCAATTCAACCACATCATTATTTGTGCGGCGCACATATTTCTATAGCATAAATTTCACTGGTCAGTGTTAAGAGCAAAGCGAGTTATGAACGTTCATTTAATGCATTTATTTATGTATTTTGATATCATCGTGGTGGATTTTGATAGGTTAACTATAAAGATTATAGGATTAATAGGTTTTTTTAATTTTGTAACTTTTTTTTAATAAATAAAATCCATCGGGGTGCAACGTCTATATGTAAACGTAATACTTGTAGGTTTAATTTTCACTAAGGAGGATACTTTATCTTCATTCTCTCGCTTTAGCAACAACAAGAAACGAGGAGTTGAGTTCCGCCTCAATAAGCAATGTTTCGAAAACTGCTTTAAAAGCGATGCAATTATATATACCTTAACACCTTATTCATTATCATTGTATTCTTTGAAGATGCATATTCATTTTGCATATAATAAATAAATAGATATATATATTTTATTGAAACTTAAAAGAGTGATTTCTAAAGTCGACCTCGTATATTGGATTTGAACCTACATCCATAACATACCACATTATTATTTTCCTGTAACGACATCTTGCTATATTTTTATTATTAATAAGCTTTTGCTGGTTCCGTAATATAAATAATCTACGTAGGATTTTACTTAACACTAGAACCGCCGAAGATTGGCACCCTCCTAGAACCGCCGTCGTGACAAATTTGTCCCCTTCTATTTATTATATCGATTGTTGGTGTAAGATAAGAAAGTTATTAAAAATATATATTTTTTAATAATTAATTTAACATTAATTCTTATTCTTTAACAAACATAAAAGTACCAAAAAACAAAACACAAAGTAAGAATTAAATATGTCAATATACGTTATAAGGTCGTGACAACTTATTGATAAGCTCTTACAAAATTATTACTTATTGAAATTAGTTAATACTATCATTAGACCAAATACTGCATTAATAAAAATATTCTTCAATAGTGCATTTATTACAGACATTTTTTTTTGTATATGTGGTAGTTCATAGAAGATTTATAACTTTACTAATATATTATCTTTACTTGTGCCTTCAGAATTCGGTGTAAAATACCAGCAGAGTACTTAACACAAGGTTCCCAGGTTCCCTTTACCTACCCTACCCTTGACCATATTTAATCTCGAGCGTTTTTCTGAAATTCATGCTTAGGTTAGCCAGAGTCCGTTTCTGATACCTCACTTGAACTAGCGGCATAATTTGGTGAGGAAACCAATTTTAATCCACTTTTCAGGCTATTATTTTTTAAGATTCAAACACAAATCTATGGTTTTCAGATTTTTTTCCTGAACTAGTACTACCTGTAGATGCTAGCTGTCGAATTTTATTATTCTAGGTTGACCAGGAGTACCTTATTATTTATTATTAAAAAAAATCCTTTAGAGTGTCGAAATACACGTTTTTTACGATAATTGGTCATATCTTTTTTAAGTACGATTTTTTCAGGAAGATTTTTGTTTATTTATGTACTTATATGTTTATCAACTCGATATCAACAAGAATTCTGAGATAAAGGCACACACAGACGGATGGGCAACAAAGTGTTCTTATAAGGGTTCCTTTTTTCTTAAAATATACGGAACTCTAAAAACTTAGGAATTGACTGCTAAACCTAGTGTTCTATTTTTTTTTCGCTCCTGCGTTGCCATTTTAACTCCACATCGTCCTCGAGGCATGAAAATATGTCAGATTATGCCCTCAAATAGTGAAATAATAACGACGGGATAAAAATGACCCAGCGGCAGTTCTAGGTAAATCATATTTTTTTTCGAAAAGTATGACTGTTATAAAATGAATTATATTTTACTTTACAAATTTACATACAATCAAACTTGCGTATGGGACAAAAATGGGACGGAGGCGGTTCTAGTGTTAAGCGAATGGAGTTTTATTTACCAACCAGTACACTGAAAAATTTAATTTAGAGAAAGCTTACGAAACCGCCGCTAAGAACGAAAATTTTCTGTGAAATATAGTGTGTTATACCTATTTTTGAAATTTCCTTAAATAGTAGTATATAAAAAATGAGTAGTTATAATTAAACGAAAATACTAAACAACTATATACATGTTTCAAATGAAGCTTTACTATTAAGCTTGTACGACTTTAATTTTTACTTTTGTAAAAATATTTTAAACATGCCCTTGAAAGAATGGATTATTATAGCCATTCTAGTACCATAAATTACAGCGTTGAGTTGCGCCAGGTTGAGTGTTTCAGAGGGAATATACCTTAAATAAGAGTATAGGCATAGACCTATACTATATTATTAATAATTATCATCAACATTAAGATTAGGACCTACATTACATACTAACTATTACACTACACATAAACAAGACAAAATAGTCCATGGTATATAACTAAATCCGGGAGTACGTCATAAATTCGATTGTGCCGCGAATACTGAATAATAAACGACATTCATAAATCTCGAATAAAAACACCATAAATCTAAATGGTTTCTGTTCAGGTTACCCCCAAATGGACATATCGACAGAAAATGTAAATTCAGCTTAACGTCTTACTTATTAATAATATAATAATACCGGTCAAGTGCGAATCGGAATCGTCCGTCGAGGATTCCGCATCAATTTTGGAATTGTACGTAGGCAGAGACAATTCAACAATGCTAAGCGTAGCCTTGAATTCCGTTACTAAATACATATGGTGTTACACCAGAATCTCTCTTCCTACTGCCAAAAAGACACTCCGTTACCCACTTTTGACCTAATTTTCTAAATACCCTATGTATTTAGTAACGGAATTCAACGCTACGCTTAGAATTGTTACCAGAACAGAGAAAAAATTCCACTAAGAGGGAATTGAACCACAAAACATATACATTTTTAGGTTGGGTTGTATTTAACCAGATGCTATGCTATGCAGATGTATAAAATTTTTGCTCAGTACTTCTAGCATTTTATATACATTTTATTTTATGTTTATGTAAGAATTACTAAATGAAAATTTAAGTTTCGATATAAGCGACAATTTGTTTCGAAAAGAAATTTATTAAACTGGTCACACTATGGTTAAAACTCTTTTACAGTGAAACTTAAAATTAAATTTTAACTTTTATATTTAACCCTCCTAGTTAAATATGAAAACTTAACCGTACTAAATCTTTAAAGCTTGCGTAAAACAAAACTTAACTATTCTGGAACTTTCTAAATATAATATAAGTGACTTGCAAAGTATTTTGTAAGGACGGTGAAAAATGGAAGTTTTGAATTTTCAAACTAAAAATCTAAGAGGAGATGGAGTGTTTTGTAAATATACTCAAAGTAAAAAGATTTGTGCTACCTTCGTTCCAGCAAATACTTTTAATGCATTTCCCCTACAAAAATGCGAGAGGTTTTTTGCTTTAAAAGTAACTACAAAGCTTAAATTTTACTTGTATATTATTCACCATATCATTTCTTTTAAGCTAATAATATTTTTAAGCTTTACGTTGTATCGCAGCTGGGTAGACAAAGAATACCTATATAAGACCCTCGGTTTTCCAATTGCAATTTTCGAGACAATATATTGAGTAGAGGTATTCTTCCCCGAAATTTTGCTATTACCAAAGGTAATGGAAATATTCATTCCCACGAGCGGGAATCGAAACTATAACAGTCGCGTTTTTAATCAGGCACAATACCACTATCCCATGACGGCATCAAAACAAAGACCATATACATACCTAAAAGGACTTATAATTATAAAAAACCTAATGCTAATAATATTTGTTTGCATTTTCATTGTTCCTGCTAGTATTAATTATTTTAGCCTCAGACTGTATTTCGCACCAGCAGAGGAGGCAGAGGGAGCCTAGGAACCCAGTGTTAAAACATTCCGTTTTTATTAAGACACTACCATTCCTCGTTTTCTGCCGGAATGTTTGGAAATGTACATATTAAACATTTTATTCGCTCGCATGGAAATCGAACCTACAACCCGTCGCTATTATATCCTCTGTATCATGACTGGCCTCAATAATTAAAGGAACTTTATATCAAAAACAAAAGCAAAACTCTACAATAGACAAGTTTTACATTTTGAACTTTCATATATTGCATCTCTTTTCGCCTCGAGGGGCTGTTACAAGTTGGTCGATGTATGAATTACTTTTTTTTTGTGACGCTGGGACTAATGTGTTCTACGGGCGGATGGTACTGAAACTCATCGTAAGCAATACGATACTACCCACTAAAACCCAGCGGAAACCTCACCGCCTAAATTGAGACGCCGCAGGAGCACTCGCGTATGCTACTACGACGCCTCGGTGGTAGGCCCGCCTATTGCGCGCCACCATCGCCTTTGGGACGCCTGAGGGTTCCTTCTAAAGCACCCGCAACCTCGATGACTGAGTAATACATAGTCCTTCCTCCTAGGATGTCTAGGGTAGTTGGAGTATGAAATACTTGACGTAACTCGCTTAACCGTTAATGCAGTGCAAGTTTGCGTCAAACTCTCCACTCTCTGCTCAGGGATAAACAAAGTTATCATTGTATGCGCTTTTCTATTTGTCAATGGTTTCCAACAATACCGTAGTATTAGCACATTAGTCAACAATTAATTAAAAGTTGTGGGAATACAATGTGGTTTTTGTGTTATTCTCATATTGTTATGTGTTGTGCGAGAGAGAGAACTTTAAGTTTTTCATCCGTTTTATGAACATGTTTGATAGCTATATGTATGTATTCATTAAAAATTTGCGGTTAAAATTATGGTACTATTAAGGTACTATTTTTATGTTTTATTTCTTTTTTTTCTGACAGTATAACGTGGTGAGTGACGGAATTCAACGCTGCTATTTGCCTCGATGTCGAAACGAACTAATGAAAAATAATAAATATTCATTTTCTTTTTTCTTCCCTGTTCCACGATTAGACTCCGTTCCTCTGGGTTCCCTCTGCATACACTAATATGTGAGGGATTCAAATAATAATTAAAGTAAGGTAGATTTATTTCCTTTTAATACATTTTTTTTAATACTTAGAAATACAATATTGATATTATACCCACTGAGGATGAGGAAATGGATAAGTCCGAAAGAAACATACTAGATTTTTAAAAATAAATAATAAATTATATTTATCAAAGTAAATATCATTATTATTCTTTTGACGTCATAATTAGCAGATATCTATAATCATTTGATTTTTACTTCTAAATTTGTTTGAACATCGTTTAAGATTATTTGGAAACGGAACGAAACTTAAGAGGGGAACGAGAATTTTAATGATATTTCTTATGATGGAGACGAAACGCATTTAACTGCTTTTATTTCGACAAAAATTGATAAAGAATTTGGGGAAGCTATGACCAAATACAAGGAAAATTAATATCGATTATTATTATCAAATACTAAATATTATAAAAAAAATAATTAGTTTTAATTTTTGTATTATAGCGAGTTTAAAAAGACACTCTATTCTCCTACTATTTAGTTAGTTATACTAAATAAACCAAGGTCGTTTATTGTCTATTAAAAATATTATTTTTTTAATTAATTATTAATTTCAGGGTATTATATTGAATTTACAACCATTATACTCAGCTGATAAGGTACTTACTGCCACACCAAAATGACGGTTGTAGATTCGATTCTCACTCTGGAAAAATAAAAAGGAAATTGACCAGACAGTTGAGAACGATGTGTCTTAACAGTATATTTCTTCTACGTTGCTTCTTTACTAAATACGTCATGTTGACGTCGAAAATCTTTAAAATTCCTAAAACATTTCAAATAATTTTCCATTTTCCAAAGCCATTCTACTTATAAGAACAAATTACGACAAGCCTCTCCTTTCTTTCTAATATGTCTATTGAAATTTATGTCCAGAAGGTGGTTAAGGGGAAGATTTTATTAAAAAAGTTCAGACGTCCTTCGCATACGGTCATAAAACCAACTGCCATCATTATGTAAGTTTTAGGACCATGAATAACATTTTAATTCTTTAATAATATAGCGATTTGACTAAAGCTTATAATTAAATATAATTTTCCTAGTTTAAAAATGTTCTAAAACGATTTTATGAAGAATGATTCTGGCACTGTGTAAACAAAGTGCGGTGCTTGAGGAACAGAGTGTCTTCACACTAGTTCCTCGTTGCCAATCCTATGCAATAAGAAAGGTAAAGCTATGAAAAATATGTAGTGTAATACATATAATATACTTTATATATCAAAGCCAACGTAATTAAATCGAATTGAAATTAAATCGCGCTTGAAAAAGGTTTTAAATAACTAAAAATAAAGAACAGAATGCTATAACCACAATTTTTTTGTATATTTTCAACAAAAAATTACATAGTATCTACACAAGTAAACCACTCTAGTATTTGCTTTCAAATTGCTCAAATACTTGACCGGTGATAATCAAACGAGGCGGCGCCCACGACGCCGTTTGAAGTTACATCTCAAACGACGCGACAAATTTTAATGAATCTATCCTTCAGATATTCAAAACTGAAACCAAGATTCCCTTATCGTTTATTTTAAATATATATTCCTGTAAATTCCCTTTTGAAATACAATCACCCAAATCTACGGGTAATAGCCGAAGATTTGCGGAAACCTCTAATGATTGTTTGTTTTAGTTAATTAATATAAAACACAATTATCGAGGCATCGAGTATCCGGCGAAAAGTGTATTTTAATGGAAACGGAGTGTCATAACACTAAATTCCTTGGTCTCCTCGGCTTACCGTGCTATGTGCGGAATTCAGCGAGAAGCTAAATAAATACAATTATGTAATAGAAGGCTTTTGGACCTATAACTATTACTTTTAGTTGGCACCTGCAGACATGTACTAACGAATAGTTATAAAAACGTACCATTATTCAGGTATTATAATATATAAACCAATTCATATTAAAGACTAGCATTCATATTAAAATGAACCACAAAATATTTTTTACACCGAACCATTTGAGTAATAATAATCTTTTATGTTTATTATGATTCTTATAACATTGCAAAAAACCTGGATAATAACGTCATTTTCTTAACGCGTGTAATTTAAGATATTATTTTCTGTGTTCACGGTCGCACTCCGCTTCATTATTTCTTATTTTCATATAAATCGTAGAAATTACAATGTATTTTCAAAAAAGCACTTAATAGGGAAGGACGGTAATAACTTTACTTAGTATTAATATAGAAAAATCAGCTTCACTCTGATCCCGCAACATGGTAGGCACAGGGAACCTAGTGATAAAATACTATGTCTCCATTTCCCGCCGAATTCAGGATTGCGTGTTCTTTCTACTTATACATTTCTATTCGTTATTTGCAACTTTATTTACTTGTTTTTTTTATAATTTTTTTCTTGTCCGTCTAACATCTACATCCTACATACTAAATTTTAAAAAAATAAGTATAGTAGTTTCATTTGTCACCTTTATCTGTTACTCACCAATGGAGGAGCTTGATACAATAAATTTATTTATTTACTCATTGAGGGAGTATCTGTCTGTAAATATGTCGGTTTTTTCGTTCGATCCACTCTCGAGGGTAAAGATATATTTAAATTCTTTTTATCTTTTTCCTGTATTACATTCCAATGGATATTATTGGTAACGAAACGAAAAAAAATCAGTTGTTATTATTTAATCTTATCTTTTATGTTTTATGAAATTATAACTCTTGAATTTTATTGCAAGAGTTATAAAATTGTTTAAAATGCTATAAAAAAATCCCCTTGACATACTGACACATTATGTTTTTCATCACCATGACAAAATAATCTAAAAATATATACAAAAACAAACTAACTAAAAACGAAAAATTATAATTGTTCAAATTAACAGCTACGACAGATAAACTTTAATTAAGGAACTGGATTCGACTGAAGATCTTGACAAGAAATATTCTACTTAAAATTTCCTTCAATGTCCTCTCGCAGTACAGCTTATACCCAAACTCACAACTAAGAGTGCTCTTTTGTTCGTAGGCAACTTAAACAACTTTATACTTTCAATGAATGAATACTTTTAAAAATAAGGATTATCTTTTTATTTGTTTGTTTTTTATTTTCGCATATGTACATGTGGTCTTGTTTGTTTCCGGATTAAGCAGAAACAATCTAGACTGAAGATAGAAGATATTTTATCATCTTTTTTAGACTGATTTCAGACCTCTTACATTTTGTTTTTCATAATGTAAACATTTTCAAAGGTGACTTTACGTGTTGAGTGGCGGAACTCAATGCCGCGCTTTGCCTCGTTACCAGAGTGAAAAAAAAAAATTAAAACTTCATTACCTCGAGGGAGAATCGAATCCACAATCTGTCAGATACGCGCTAGAACCCCTGAACCACGACCGACCTCTCCAATAAAATGACACAATATTTTCTATTATTTAACTCTTCTAACATTTCATTCCCAAGTATAAAAAGACTTATAGACAATTATAAAGTAAGTACAAAGTATGTCAAAAGCTTCATCCCTCAACAACTTGGACAGAGACGATTAAATGTTTAACGACTTCTCGTTTTATTTCCCTCATAATCAATCCTTGAAGTAATCATTTTTAAAGGGTAATGCAACATTTTTGTTATGGTGGATGTAACTTAGAGTTCCAAATAATGACACGAGGAACGACGTTAGAGGAATGGTGTACCCAATGTATGGGTTATATTTGATTATAGTATATCGTTTAAGTATTTTATTCTCTTTTTTTCAGCGTCACGCTGTCTCTATTATCGTCTTGAGTAAGGTTTTTTTTATCATAAAGCTATACCGCATACAACGGGCTAGGCCGAGGAAACCTAGTTTTGAAACTTTCCATTCTCTGCTTAATTTTTAAGATATTACGTTGAGCGACGGAACTTAACGTTGCATTTTTTTTATAACCAGAGGTTGAAAACAAAAATAATTCATTGTCACGAGTGATAATAGAACCTACAACCAACGATTAAGTTTTAATATTATATTTCAATAAAAATATATATTAATCAAAGTGGCGAAGAGGCCGGGCAGCGGCACAAGGGTGTGACTGTAACGTGACGGTTATGTCGGTTGTTTGCTCTGGTGTCGAGGCAAAGAGTGGCGTTAAGTTCCGCCACTCAACACGCAATGCCAAAAAAAATTGGTGGAACGGTGGTTCCCTCTGCCTAACCTACTATGTGCGGGATACAGCGTGAAGCTGACTTGGCTGATAAAAATATAACGTAATATTTAAAATATAATTGACAGGTACAAATTACATATTAAATAACAATAATATAACATACATCCGTCCACAAATAGTCAGCTAAGACCTCACATTACTACTCAACCACCTGACTTTGCTTATATAATACCCTCAAATAATGCTTCAGATCTTTATCGGACGTTCAAAGCGATTTCGTAGCCAATAAAGCAGGTCGTAAAACTTTGTAGGGTTAAATTTCTATGTGGATAGAATAAAATGTGAAGATGTAGAATAAGTGTTATAATTTTACTGTGTAATGCATTTAAAGTAAGATCTCTTTTGAAATGTTTGAAATTGTTCTTTCGATTTATAGATTTAGTGTTGATTTACTTTATGAAAAATCTATTTAAGTGGAGAACGGAGTGTCTTAACTCTATGTTCCCTCTGCCTACCAAGCTGTGTGCGGGATACAGCGGGAAACGAATAAAATAGAATTCTATGTAATAAGAGTATTACAGAGCACTTACGTGTTTGACCTAAAATTATTAACGTTATATCAGTAAAGTGTAATTATTTACTAACAACCCACTTAAAACTAGACCTGACATTATGCTCGTGAATTTCTGTGACCTTTCCGTGAAAGACTGGCTTGAATTAACAAAGAGAATATAATGGGAACTGTTTCTAAGCTAGCACACGATTTTACTTACGATAATTAATTATTGAACGGGTGGAACTTAACGCCGCGGTTTGCCTTGTTACAAGAGCGATGAAATGAATATATGAATTTAAATAAATATTTCATTTCCTCGAGTTGGAATTATTTAGATTATTGCAAATAATCTTTCCTTTTCGCATCGTGGCAACGCGTTCCTTAATAATTTGACATTCTCATGTCTTGCCAAAATATCATATTGTCATGAGCTTTATCTACATAAAACAAACCATTCTCGCGAAGTACTCGTTAATACAGATGATTATTATATGCTACATATGCCAGCCTTTATAAGCCACATGAGGATAAAATCTTAATATTAATTTCAATTATTTTTTTAAGGGTTCATGCTGTACCGGACAGAAAGATAGGCACTGGACACCTAGTGCTTGTACACTCTGTTCGCTATTTTCCGCCTAATTCGTGTTAAGTGGTGGAACTTAACGCAGTACTTTGAATTTCACACCAGATCGAAGAAATTAAAATATTTAATATTTAATCTTTCGCGCTTAGTCACACACTTGTGCCCCACGCCACATCTCTCTGCCTATTCTACTACGTATGGGCTAGCATAAAAATAAAAAAAAACGATTTTACAATATATTTTCTATATTTCATAGGTTGGCGTTGGTTCAAGGCGAACTCCAGAATTCATCACATATATTCCCCATTTCACTTTATTCTTTTTTTTAATTTATTCTTATCACACATTTGGGTTCACCTAAGAATATAAAACCTGATGTTAAGATCTGAATTGTTACTTCCTCGGAATTACCTTCTTTAATGAGAGCATCCCAACAAGTATTTTATGTTAAACCTGGGTAAGTACGTAAACGTTTTATAGCGTTTTCGATAACCATCTTAAGGATTATTTGGACCATTAGCAATGTCTAGCGAGTAAAGTAATTAATATGCGGTCCACAGTTTATGTTAATTTGAAAGAACTGTTCATTGCTTAGTAATAAAATTTTGAAATTAAAGAATTAGAACAATCAATAATTATTATTGATAATTCGATTATGTCAAAGTGACAAAATGTGTAGTTACCTATTGAGTGGTGAGTGGCGGAATTCAACAACGCGCTTTGCCTAGACGAGAGCGAAGAAATGAAAATATAAATTTAAATAAATCTTTCCTTTTCTCGAGTAGAGATCGACCACACAACCAATTGATTTTACAGTCACACTTTACCCTTGCGCCATGACTGGCCTCAACACTGATCTCTACACGTTTAGTTATTTTTTTTAATAAATTTGCATAATCAATAACCACAACTAACAATAATATAAAAAATCTAAGAACAAAATGACAATAAATTAAAAGCAAAAAATGATTTTTACAAAAATCTTTTATCTAAACGCTCTAAAAAGGAGAAAATAAAATTTGTCTTAACTTTTGGCCAAAATTTTAACTATAAACTCATAACCTCATTGTACACAATTTATATGATCATAAAAGCTTGTCGCGCGATTTACTTGTGTAAATAAAATAGTACTCTAATTTAATTATGTAAAATCTGCTAAGTTGAAATTTTTAAAGTTTCAATTTAATTAAATATTGATTAACGCGATTTTCTCCTTTTTAGAGCGTTTAAATAAAAGCTTTTAGAAAAATGATTTTTTGCTTATAATTTTTTTTTTACTTTTTAGTTACCATTGGCTAGGTTTCTCACAGTAGACGTCACATTATTTTTCTAATTATTTTCGGCAAGCCCTTTCATTTGATACCCGTATTGCAGATGTGCATAAATAATAACTATTTCGCCATCTTAGATGTTCCGTCATATTGGATTTAGAAAAACGTCACATTTTTTGAGTTACGATAACGAGCCCTTTCAATAGATATCCATATTGTAGAAGTAGACTGAAAATAACTATTCGGCTATCTTAGATGGTTCGCCAAATTGGATTTAGAATTACGTTACATTATTTTTCGAGTTGGTCTCAGCGAGCCCTTTTAGTAAATACCCCTTTTTTTTAATAAATATTTTCACTTAAAAATAATAAATACTAATTTTTTTGACAAAATTTTTGGGAGCTATGTAAAAAGATGTATTAACTTTTTTGCCACCTACCCACGAAAAAAAAAAAAAAAAAAAAAAAAAAAAAAAAAAAAAAAAAAAAAAAAACTATTCCTCCATCTTGGATGGTCCGCCATATTGGATTTAGGATGACGTTACACTATTTTTCCAGTAACTGTCAACAAGCCCTTTCATTTGATACTCATATTATAGAAGTTCATGAAATATAACTATTCCGCCATCATGGATGGTCCACCATATTGTATTTAGAATAAAGTCACAAAACTTATCGTGCATTGTCATCCAAACCAAACATGTATACAAAATTTCAGCTCAATCGTACGAACATACCTTTCATTATATGAAAGCACAAAAAACTTGAATAGTGTTGAAGATATTGGATTTCAAGTGATGTCACATTATTTTTCTAATTATTCTCGGCAAGATCTTTCATTTTATACCCATATTACAGAAGTGCATACATAATAACTATTCCGTCTTCTATACAAAATTTCAGCTCAATCGGTTGAAGATATCTACTTCAAAATTGAGCTCAAAGATTTCACCCGGACCCACATACATACATTGCAAGTTAAATAAAAGCTTTTAATAATTATGTACGCGGTTCTATTTTATTTAATTTTAGTGAAATAAGAGCAACCGTGGTACTAAAGGTTACAAGACTCTCAATAAAATTCTCATTCATTAAAATTTATCACGTCGTTTGATTTGAAACATCAAAAGGTATTTTAGCTTTAATCGTTTATTGGGTGTTGGAAATTAATTTTACTAAGCATTCAAATATCTAGCAGTATCTATGTTTAATTGTTTACTTACAATTACGTAGATTATTATTTTCACACCTAATATAACATTTAAGAGAGGTGTGACTGTAACTACGGCAGAATTCGGCAGAAAGTGGGGAACAGAGTGTCTTAACACTGCAGGAACACTACTGGGTGAAGCGGATTTATTTATTTTTATTTATCTAATATTTTAGTCGTATAAATATGTCTGGCTTATTTTTGTGTTTTAAATGTTCTTGTTGAGTAATATTATCCAATTTCGCAATTGTCTAACTCAGCGAACACTTCAATTTGGTACCCTTTTTTAAGTAGCTTCACGCTTTTTCACGTATAACGGGGTACACAGAGGGAACTTAGTGTAAAAAAATTAACTCCATTACCCATTCAACGCCGACAAATATTTTTGGAAGAATAATTTTAATAGTATATAAGTTATTCGACATTTATCAGCTTTAAACATTTTACCAACTTTACGATTTCACTTAATTGGATTATGGCATCGCCGTTAATGCAAATTCTATGTAAAATGCGCAACGGTACAAATGAAAAAAACAATTTCTTATTGAATTATTCATTTCATTTTATTAATTTCTCAAATATGTATATAACTTTTTAAGTTTAATAAAATTAAAATGTTTTATAAAATATAAATAGGTATATTTTATGAAGAATAAATAGATATTTTTAATCAAAATATTAAAATCTGCTAACAGCTGAGTGGGTGCGAAATTGAAGACTCGTAGAACGTTTCATTGCGATAATTTATTAAAGAAAAACGATTGTTCTATAATTAAAAATAGCTTTTTCTGAAATTAATTAAATTTTGTTTAATATAATTTCTAAATTAAAACCAATGATTAAATATTTCCGCATATCATAAAAGTATATTAGACTGGGGTTAATAAAGTTTATCTTCTGAAGATATCCACTCGAACATGATGATGTACAGGTTGAGGCCAATCAGTATATCTATTATAGAAAGAGTACCCTCCCCTTTTTCTATCGTATAATTGGAATCGAATCTATAAAGTAATTCTGTATTAGATTGCAAAAATTTCATATAAAAATTTACAACAGTTGCTATATAAAAAAATATATGTACTATTTTAGCTTTAGTAGAATCGTTATCCGTGTTTCGGTTAACCTAAATAGAAACCGCTAAGATTTATAGTGTTTTCAAACAATATTTATGAATGTCGTTTATTATTCAGCGTACATAGTGTAATCGGATCTAACGCACATTCGATCTTGGCTTGTTATAGATTTGCGTGGTTATTTAAACAAAAAATTCTTTATCGATAAGGCTTACAAGACGTACCTACGTTCTTAAATAGAGGCTTGCAAGACGTAAATTATAAAATCGAAAATAATATAGTCAAAAACTTTCATTTAAAAGAGAGGTTTTTTTATGTTTACAAAACCCATGCCAGGCCGGATGTGGTGCTAGGAGGCTTCGATTCCCATTCGGCAAAGAATTTACTTTTTTTTAAATAGGCATGATTTAGGTACAAACCTACAATCGTTACGTACTATCAGTCACTTCCTAATTGTACCAGGATAGTGTCAATTCAATATAGTCATAATTACAATGCTTATATAATTTCGTTAGATGCCGTCGTAGAGCAAAAACACAAGGGTGTGACTGTAACGCGATGTTTGTGGGTTCAATCCCCACTCGAGGAAGTGAACTATTTATTTACGTTTATATTTCCATTTTCTTCGCTCTGGTGTCGAGGCAAAGCGCGCCGTTGAGTTCTCCCACTCAACACGCAATACCTCCAGAATTCGGCAGAAAGTGGGGAACGGAGTGTCTTAATACTGGGTTCCCTCTGTCTACCCCGCTGTGTGCGGGATACAGCGTGAAGCTGATTTAATTTGATTTTAATTTTATAGTATATATTACTGATATAAAATATTTACGAAACATAATAAAACGCAAATATGATTATCGAATGTAGATACTCATGATAAAAAGGATAAATATTTATTTCTTTATTTATTTTGAGGAAATAAGCAATTTTATAGCAGAAAATTTGCAATATATGAGATTTCATTCATAAATGCAATTACCAGAAACATTTATTAATATGAGTATGCAGCAAAATATTTTTAACAGATACGTTATATGTGAGTGATCCTATAGCAGCAGACACCTACTTTCCTCCGAACTTTTCCATGCATTTTGTGTTGAGTGGTGGAACTCACCGCTGTGTTTTTGATTTGCTACCAGAGCCAAGAAATGAAAATATTAATTATTAATTAATTATTCCGTTCCCGGAGTGGGAATCGAATTCACAACTATCAGTCACACGCTGCTTAATAACATAATGAACACTCTAAAGTTAACAAACTATTTGTTTAGCTATATATAAATATATATTGTAACATTACATTTAATAAGTCCAGTGGCAAAGCGACTCTTTGTATATGTGATGGTTGAAGATTGGATTTCTATTATGGGGAAGAATTATATTCAATTCCCCATTCTAGTAAAGACAAAGCGAGCACAATACCTCGAAAATTAGGCGGAGAGTGGAGATCGTAGTCTCTTATCACAAAGCTCCCTCTGCCTACCCTGCTACATCCTATCCTATATCTTATAAAACAAAGTCGCTTTTCATATCAGTCTGAACTTTCTAACTCTTCTTCTTCTATACCACCCAACGGATTTTGATGCGGTTTTTACCATTATGTCGAGTATTTCTCAGGGAAGGTTTATATATAGCTTATTATTTGTGTATAAAGTCCTACCCGTTGGTACACTTTCGCGCATGCGCCGCTTTAATGGTAAGTACTACATGAAAATAATCAGATCTACAAAAAAGTCGACGACAGCATATTCGTATGTTTTAAGGATACCGTGTGGTGATCATTTTTCTGTCTAAAAATAGTAATTTAAATATATTTTTTATTGTGAGGGATATTTTTCCTTAACGGAATTAATCCTTATTCTTTAAAATACTTTACTAATTTCCTACGTTAAACGAAGATAAAATTTGCTTTTTACACTATTTCGATATATCGAATAGTTTTACAGAAAAACGCATTTAATTGTTGACACATCCCGCCGTTGACACATCAGCTGTATGTTACTCAAGTTTCACTTATCCCTTACTCTCAGCATATAAATAAGTATATTAGTTACGTTGGCCATTTAATGTAGATCAAAACTGTCTTTTACTGTTTTTCATTTTAATAAGTACTTTAGAAGTTGTTACAATATCAAAAAATCCTTGCTGCGAAACGGCTCGCCACTCGCCATGCGTCCCGCGACGTTTTGCTTATACAAGCGCGTCCGCCGCGCCCGCCTGCCTTACACGCATCGGTGGTTCAGTGGTAGAATGCTCGCCTGCCACGCGGGCGGCCCGGGTTCAATTCCCGGCCGATGCATTCTATTTACTTTTCCTTACAGGCAGCCACGTAGTGCTTGCTTTTCATCAGGGACAGAATACCCTCTTCAGCATTAACGACAAGCTCGAAAAAAAAAACCCGCCTGCCTTTATAGCAACGAAGATTTAGATGCGTTTGCACGTATTGGATAATTGGAGTTGAATGTATTATTTCAGCGCGATACATTTGGTTTCATATTTTTTGTAGTAGTTATTAGTAGGGAGGTTTTTGTTTATAATTTCTTCCGTTTAAAAATAGTCATTAAACGATCTAAAAATAGTCATTTAAATATATTTTATTAAGTACTTGAAAAGATTACTAAAAAATCCTTGCTGTGTAAAATTGGAAAGTCCTTATTGAAACTACGATTATGCGGGTTGCAGTAGGGTTTAATTAATTTTCACATTATCTTATGCTTTGCAAACATACATTATATGAATAATCCAGTAGTAAAAGCGGGCGAAGCCGCAAGAGGGTCGCTAGTGCAGATATAAATATTACTTGTTAAGAAATCATTTAAACTTAATAACAAACATAAACTACAAAAATGAGGCTTTAAACACATCGTAAAATAAATAACCTATATTCTTTATCTACTAATTTCCATATTCGAGCTTAAAATAAGCTTTTAATATTCATTTTTTAGTTCCACTTTTATTTAATGGGTGCTATATCTCTAAAACGTCTGTCCCGTTAAATCCAAGTAGGTACCTATATGAGCTCTCTCCAGATTAAATTTTGCAGAATACTAAAATAGTACGAGTGCGTATCTAGGTAAATAAAATTCTATTTCTTTTATTAAATGACTAAGGCTATAAAGTGTTCCGTTTTATATTAAATTGTATAAAAATAAATACAAAAATTGATAGCGTACATTTTTTTATTTCATTGCCTGCTTACTCTAGCGATGAAAATAATCTTTGAATTTTTTGATTCAAATAATATTTTATGGAGAATAAAAACTTTCATTTAAAAACTTTTATTTAGTAGAACTAATATTAAAATAAAAAAAAATAACTTACATGCTGTTGTATTTGATTACATAATATTGCCTAGAAACAGACCAAGATTACTATGAGATTCTTATTTTCTAATATAATACATTATTTTCATGTATTTTTGTATGAGTAATAAAATGGATGACAAAAGATAGGTACGACATCGACTACTAAAATATTCAAGTTGCTTAGGTTTAAAGGCTGGCCGTGGCGAAGTGGCATAAGCATGTAGATGCTACAGGTTGCGGGTTTGATTCCCACTGGAGGAAATGAAATATTTTATATTTTAATTTCTTCGCTCTGGTGTTGATTTAAAGCGCAGCATTCAATTCCGCTACTAATTCCTCGGATGGAAAATGGAGAGTGGAGTGTATTAACACTAGGCTCCATCTGCCTACCTTATTACATGCGGTATACAGCGTGAAACTGAAGAAAAACATTGAAAGATATTTCATAATATTGTAGTTTGAATTATAAATAGTCAAAAACAACAAAAGATGACAAATATAAAATCCAATAGACTAAACGCCTATGCTTTATAAGTGACAGCCCTAAAAATAATCTACATTTCTTTAGGCAGTTCATCAACTTAAAGGGAAAAAGCTCGAGTTGTTTGTTAAGGAATTAAGTTGTCTTGATTATTTATGAGCCGCGTTTCGTCTTATCGTAGTTCAAAGTTGACTTTTTTTAGCAAAATCCATTGTTTTAATGAAATGCTAGGGACGTGACGCTATTAGAGCGTCTGCGAAATAACGAAGTAAAGTGTCTTTTCTGTCAAATATGTCTATTTTTTAACACATTCGAATATTTCATGAAAAATAAGTATCAAGACCCTCCATTCTCAACTCTATATCGGATCTCCTATTCGGAATTATTCCTAGAAAATCATACAATTAAAAAAATACAAAATTTTACAATTTAAAAGTAAAACTACACACAAAAATCTCATGCAACATTTCTTAAATAATCTAAAGTGATAAATAATACACATAAACAAAAATTTTATATTGCTAATATTTTTACATTTTTCTAAAGTAGAATTTTTCGAATTTACCAATAATAAGTATATTTCTAAAATATAGGATTATGCATGAAGAAAACCATCTTATAAATAAACATTATCATATAAATGGAAAACCAGGGCAGATTAATAAAATTAATGGCTTCCTCAAGTAAGGGGCCTGTTTGTTGCGGGATCGATAAATAACTAAATCTAACCGATCTGAGATTATGAGACATTTATCCAATATACTTGAGAATAAAGTTTTTAATATGTTTAACATACAAGATTCTTTAGTGCTATCATAAAGCAATTTTTGCTTTAAATATATCTTAGACTAAGAGATTTTTATTAGCTAGTTTATAATACTGTATGGGTTTTTTTTTATAATAGTATATAAACTTTCCTTTCTTTTAAGACATTATTTAACCATTTTTAATTTATTTAAGCTTTATATAGAAACTTTCTCATATTGTTAGTCTTTGACGTTAAGACTTTACTGTTATTTGTATAGTGATGTTGTGGAGGAAGTTGCTTGAAAACAACTAATTAGATAAATATGATTGGCGGGAGAAATTTTTTTTATCATATCTTAATAGAAAATAGACATCAGTGTCATCTAACAATATTAGATAGCATATGGAATTTATTTATATAAGAAGACATTTAACGTTTGCGAATATTGTTTCTTTCACTTTAAAAACAATGTATTAACTGATTGTAGTTACAAAAAAGCAGAATGGTTTTTATTTCAGCTTCACGCTGCATCCCGCATATAGCAGGGTAGGCATAGGGAACCTGGGAACCTTTCGTTAAAATACTCCTTTCCCATTAATACACCTCCTCCTCCTCCTACATTCCTCACTTTCCGTCAAATCCCCGAGGCATTGCGTTTGGAAAATATTTCAACCAGATGAAAATATAAAATATTTAATTTTCTCAAGTGAAAATCGAACCCACAATCTGTCGCGTTTACAGTCATCGCGCTTGTGATACAACAGGCCTGCCTCTATGGAATATTACTATTAAATAAATAAATATTGTACATAGAATAGAAATATTTGTTCATATCTAAGTGGGTCTTTGTGTATTTTAGTAAATCGAATTCCTTCAAACGGATAGTTTTACATTAAAAGTGTTTGCAGTTCAAGATTGACTTATGTCAAATACAAACTACATTAAACTTGTGTTTGTTCCATTATTCTCGCCAAAGTACATAACTTGCATTATAAGATAATACTTTACTAGTAAATAGAGGGGAACTAAACTATCAGTTTCACGTTGTAACCTGCAAACAGCAGGGTAGGCAGAGGGAACCTAGTAGTAGCGGAACTCAACTCCGCGATTTACCTCGACACCAGAGCGAACTATGTAATAATATAAATATACGATAAAATTACGAAATTTCATTATAATTAACCAATTTTGTTGAAATAAGGATAAAGAAATTAATGAATTGAACTAATTGATCGACTGGTCGACTGACAGATACAATTGATTGATTGTGACAAATCACTTCACTCTCTTTTTGTTTGTTAATTTGTAGAGAATTACAAACAATTATTGTTGAAAGTACAAAATTGCTACTATACTTAAAAATAGTTTGGTTGTAAAATGGTACTCGAACTACTTCAAAATTTAATTTTTCCTCTTTTTATATTTTTTTTATTGGATCGATAATTAATTATTACTTTTATATTATTCCATCAACTAATAAAAATGCAATTTTGATGCTACGATATTCGGACCTTTGAAAAACCTTCGAAAATCTTTATTTTCTTTTTAAGCATTTCTGAAATACAGGTATACAGATTACAATAAAATTACTATTAATTTGTTATTTCTATAAATAAAAAAATCCTTTTATTAGCTTCATGAGCGGCAAGAGCTTCCTGTAAGCGGCAAGATCTCCACTTTCAACATAAATTCATGATCTAACACGTTAAGTAGCGGAACTAAACGCTGCGATTTGTCATGTTAGTTCTGAAAAATAAAAATAAATAATTAACAAAGATAATTTTAAGTTGTTGGAACAGCATATTATCCTATATGTCGAGTACTTAGGATATCGATTTTTAATCGGTTTTACCTCTATATAAATTGTATTAACCTTTAAACCTATTATATACTACGTACATTACGTCGCGCCGCAATGACGTTAAGCAGTAAGTTATTAAAATAAAATTTTAAAGTGAAATATTTTTTTTCCTTGTTGTTCATGGATTATTTGAGTTATATTTTCGTTCTTCAATACAATTAAAACGACTAATCGAAAATAGAACATAGATATAATAAATTATAAGCATTACTACCACGTTATTCAAGTTTATATTAAAATTATTATTCTGTTAAGGGTTTTTTAGCAATCAACCTTTTCAGAACGAAGCTAGAAACTCAACATAATATAATAATGAAAGGAGTGCCACGATCAGTAGGTCCTCTCTGCTTATCCTATTATGCGAAAAAAATAGACTAGCATATTATCTTTAGAAAATGTGTAAAAATTGAAAAGCTAGTTTTAAGCCTGCGTCTTTTGAAGATCGTGCTACCCTGAAATTTTTATGTCTTCAAAAATTAAATATTTTAATTTTAATGTTTTCAAAAATTAAATATTTTAATATTAATGCTTTAAAAAATTAAATATTTTAATTTTAATGTTTTCAAAAATTAAATATTTTAAATCATTCACTTAAACAAAAAAATAAAAGAATTAGAAATATATACTAATTAAATTACCAATTATCATCGAACTCATAAAATTGTATAGAATATCATATAAAACTCTAAGCCAGTTCCTTAATTAGTACAAGTAAATGTTAATTAAAATATCCGCCTCACAATACCTACACCCGGCCGCTAAATCTTTAATATAATGAAACTAGGTTTTGCCCCTTTACGCCTCCGCCATGCAAATTAGGTCGAACCACACAAAAGCCTATGCTCCTCCATTCTATAGTATTTGATCGTATTTACCTGAAACAACTAGTCTTTGTTTCGCTGGAAGGCATTGTTAAATTTGTACTTTTCAAATGTGGGAGATTGAAATTTCATTTGATTTTTTTTTAAATATATTTTTTTATCACTTTCGATTCATTGGCACAAGCGTGTAACTGTAATGTGTTTGTTGTACGTTCGATCATCATTCGGGGAATGGATTATTATTTATTAATATTTTCATTTCTTCACTCTGGTACCAAGGTACAAGTGCGGCGTTGAGTTCCGTTATTCAACACGAAATGCCTCGAAAACTGGGATAAAGGTGGGGAACGTAGTTCGAACACTATTTTCTTTATGCCTGCTATGCGGGATACAGCGCGAAGCTGTAAAAAAAAGTATTCGAGTCCCAAGTTGTTCCGAAAAACATATTGTTATTATCTTCTTATATAGGAAAAAATCAAATTTAAAGCTAGTTCAAACAAAAACCTTAAAATACAATATGAAGCTTCAAAACGTACAATTTTGTGAAACGAAATATGCATACCAAATGAAGAAAGCAGGTCACTGCAAAACTCCTTCTCTATTCATGAAGCAATTTAAATAGCTGGAGGTTACGAGCTTTTACGAAAGAGAATGAACACACGCACTGCCACGTAAGGCCAATCGCCAGGCAGGTCTTCACTATATGCATAGAATATATTACAGATTTTTACCTCATTTTTAAGAAATTTTTCTCTTAAATTTTCTAAAAAATGAATCTTACATTTTTTATTTTGGTTTAGGATTTCTATATTTTCTTTGAAAGATAAAATTTAAAAAAATATGGAAAAAATGCAGTTTTTAATTTACTACAATCAATACACTGTATTCCGCATACACCAGGGCCGGCAGAGTTAAGACCTTCTATTCCCCACTTTCCGCCAAATATTACGAGGCATTGCGTGTTGAGTGGCGTAACTCCACGCCGGGCTTCAAAGTTGGTGACAGAGCGAAGAAATGATAATTCACTTCCTCGAATGGGCATCAAAAACACAACCGTAGCGTTATAGGCACACCCTTATGAGCGTTCAATAATTATAATATCAATTTAACTTGTTCGATAGACTTTTTTTTGATACATAATATATATTTGTAATATTTGAAACTATAATAACAAAATTATTTCAGGCTTAAAAGTATATATTTTTATATAACTTGATGAACAATAATCTACTTAGCGCGGTTATAATTGGCTTGGGAGGAACACAAGGCCAACGTTTTTTAATACACATCTACGTAAACATTACTAGCATAGCTTATAATTCAATTAATTTATATTTACTTTATATTGATCTTATAAAGAAACAATGACGTTTGCCCATTACTAACACGATTAATTTCTGGGTAGGAGGACGTATATACGTCCAATACTGAAAATAATCGTATCTGTTGCGTAAATCGGTTAAATAGGTTAATTTTCATTTATACTTATAAATCGTTTTTTTAGCTTCACGCTGTATCCCGCACATAGCATGGTAGGCATAAGGAACCAGAAAATATAGTGTTGAGACACTTCGTTCCGTTCTCCATTTTCCGCCGAATACCAGATTTTTTTCAACTAAGTTGTTTTAAATAAGTAATAATCAATCTCTGCATATTATTGTTCATATTAATTTTCTAGAAAACAAATTTTGTCTTAATATTATTTCGAGAATGATATCTAGAATGATGAGTTTTAACTATTAGATTATGCAACGGACATTATTAACGACGAAAATCTTCAGCGCGGAACTACAGTTTGTATCCAACCAATATTTTGAATATCACTAAAAGTATTAATAAATAAATTAAATCAGTAACACGCTGTACAGAGGGAACCTAGTGTTAAGACACTCCGTTCCCCACTTTCTGCAGTCTGGGGGCATTGGGTGTTGACTGGCAGAACTAAACGCCACATTTTGCCTCGACACCAAAGCGAAGAAATGGAAATATAAATGTAAATAAATACTTCATTTCTTCGAGTCGGGATCGAACCCACAATCATCGCGTTAAAGTAACACCCTTGCCGCTGCACCGCGACGATGCCCTAAAATTTTAAATGATAATTATATTCTAGCACTTTTAAAATCTTTTACAACGTAAACATGTCTACACTTGTCTACAGAAAATGTACTTTTAAAAGGATAAAAAAGGAAGACCGTACGTGACGAAATCTGCGTCTTATGGCTTAAAGTTGTTTGTAACTTAAAGACGACACAGTCTGCCTTCTCAAATTACTTTTTATTTTCAACCAACTTTCTTGTAATATCGATGTATTATTTTTCATAAATACTTAAGTGAATTTATAAGTACTTAATAAATTGTATTTGTAATTATAATATGTATAGAAGAGAAGACACTCCCGTCTTAGCTATAGCCTACTGCTGAAAATATCTAACTGTCTAATTATATATATTATCTGCTAAAAAAAATATTTAGATTTAAATTATAAAATCATATAAAAGCAAATAAGATTGCATTTCTTTTTTATAAATCCACGTTTTAATCAGATATTACATATCGGAATATTTCATTGCAGTTGCTTTTGTTCGGATGAATTACGACCTGCGATGATGAATGTTTTGAATGGATTACGGCTTTTAAAAACTTTAATATATTGCCTACAAACCTAATAAATCATGATTTTTTTTTTACTTCCACGCTATATCCTCCTGCCCATAGCAGGGTAAGCAGAGGGAATCTGGGAATCTTGTACGAAAACACTCAGTTCTCATTGAACCACTTCGACACTAAATTTCCTCGAGTGGAAATCGAACCCACTATCGTCGCTTTCATAGCCATACGCTTATAGCCGTATTAACGTCAATAAATTGCTCGCCATACATAAATAAAATAGAGAATTTTACAACTCTAACCTTTGTAAAATTACATCAAAATTACGTACATGATATTTATGTGTTAGAAAATAACAATTTTGTGTGGCAATAAAGCGTTGTGAGGTAAAGTTGTTGCAGGTACCATTTATAATCCTAGAATGTTTAATATTAACCTTTAAAATATAATTTTATTTTTTTTATTTTCAAATTCCAGGCCTAATTTACATAGTGCTAGATTATTCTTCATCCATTTAAATATATGTATTTTATCGAATTATATTGATAATACTTACTGCTTGCAAAAAATGTGGAATTTCAAAGTAAAGTTCTACTTGATTTCTTTTTTTCTTTTTAATAGATTCCCTCCAGCGAGAATCGAACCTACAATGGACACATAGAAATCGGCAGAAAGGTTCATATAACCAAACATATTTGTGTTTTTTTATAATCTGCCAAGACTACAATACAATAATATGATATGTAATGCAGAAATTATTTAGATAAAATTAAATATAATAAATAGCCCCTTTTTAATTTATTTATTTAAAAATATTATTCAAAGTAATAGCCGGAAAATTGTAAGAATTTAATAATATCATACTTTTTTTTTATTGTGATGGAACAAATCCCAACATTTTTAATAACCAATCCAAAAAATACTAAATCAACTTTAATTTTCCTCTATAATCTCAATACTTTAGTGGTCAAACGTGGATTCTGTTATTTATAAAGCCCAAGTGGAAAAAAGTATATAATAATATTTCTATATAAGTATATAATAATAAGCTGAAATGCTAATCTAAATAGATATAAATTAATAATTTATATAGACACAGTTTTAGTAGTTTTTAGTTTTCATAAAATTACAAATGCCAGCTAGAAAACTTACTTGAACGTTTTAATCAAATCACGTCCCAACAACTTGTGCTAACGATACTTATAATGTTTTTGGCAGTTTAATTTTATATAATCGTTACGAAACTAAATTTTCTATAATTAAATCTTATTTCTAAATTGTTTTAATATTCATGTATCTTTTTATAACTTACATATTTGAAGCTTAAACTCAGAGTACTACAAATCATCATTATCAACTAAAAGAAGGTCTAAACTAAAAGATCCTCATTAGATATTTACATATTTACTTAAATAATTAATCTATACTATCTATACTAATATAATAAAGCGGAAGAGTTTGTTTGTTTGTTTGAACGCTAAGCTAACGCTAAACTTTTGATCCATATTTACAACAGTAATTTTCAATGAATAATAATAATAAACCCGCAGGGCAGCTAGTGGCGAGCTGTTGGGAAGTGGCGACCCCACAGACCTGAGTCCTCCGGAGGGGAATTGTAATCTATCCCCCGCCTCTGGCTTTCCTTTGTTGGAGCTATATGCTCGAAAGGGTGGAAGTGCTCAAACGTAATACGTAATAACGGGGTATCCCGCTCACGACCTCCCCGTGATGGTGAGCTCAGCTGCTGCTTCTCTCTACACCCTTAGCCAGCTATTCCGATGTTGCGCCCTAGGCATTACACCGCTTAGTGGGGGCCCCTCTAGTGGGAGGCGAGTCACCGTCCACCAACCATTCAATTTGAGACTATTGTAAAGGCGGACGTCCGGTAGTCTCANAGAAAAAGCTTTTATTTAAAGGCTCTAAAAAGGAGAAAATAAAATTTGTCTTTTAAATTTTAACTATCAACTCATAACCTCATTGTACACAATTTATATGACCATAAAAGCTTGTCGCGCGATTTACTTGTGTAACTAAACTAGTGCTAATTTAATTATGTTAAATTAGCTAAGTTTGAATGTAATGAAATATTGATTAACGCGACAAGCTTTTATGATTATATAAATTGTGTACAATGAGGTTATGAGTTGATAGTAAAAATTAAAAAGATAAATTTTATTTTCTCCTTTTTAGAACCTTTATATAAACGCTTTTTCTTAAAAAGTTTTTTTGATTTTTGATTTATTTTTTACTTTTAAGTTACTACTGGCTAGGTTTCTCAAACTAGATGTCACATTATTTTTCTAATTATCCTCGGCCTGCCGTTTCATTTGATACCCGTATTGCAGATGTGCATAAATAATAACTATTCCGCCATCTTAGATCTTCCGCCATATTGGATTTAGAAAAACGTCACATTACTTTTCGAGTTACGGTCAACAAACCATTTCATTTAATATCCATATTGTAGAAGTAGACTAAATAGATATTCGGCTATCTTCGATATCCTCCATATTAGATTTAGAATTCATCACATTATTTTTCGAGTTGCTCCCAATGAGCCCTTTCATTTGATACCCATATTGTAAAAGTATATTAAAAAAGACTATTTCGCCATCTTGTATGGTCCGCCATATTAGATTTATAATAACGTCACATACTTTATCGTACATTGTCATCCAAAGTGTATAAAAAATTTCAGCTCAATCGGTTGAAGATATCTACTTCAAAATTGAGCTCAAAGATTTCACCCCAAACCCACATACATACAGTGCAAGTTAAATAAAAGCATTTAAAAAGTATATATCGCTGTCGGGTGGATTTTCGCACATAGTTTTTGAGTACCCGGTTTACTTACTGTTCCGGAACCACCTCAATACTACTGTACACCGACATATATAATAATATATCTTAAAAAAGCTAAAATGCTAATATAAATAGATATAAATTAAGTTTAATTTTAGTAGTTTTTAGTTTTCATAAAATTACAAATGCCACCTAGAAAACATACTTGAACGTTTTAATCAAATCACGTCCCAACAACTTGTGCTAACGATACTTATAATGTTTTTGGCAGTTTATTTTGTACAATCGTTACTAAACGGAATTTTCCATAATTAAATCTTATTTCTAAATTGTTTTAATATTGATGTATCTTTTTATAACTTACATATTTTAAGCTTAAACTCAGAGTACTACAAATCATCATTATCAACTAAAAGAAGGCTCCTCATTAGAACGAAAGTACTTACATATTTACTTAAATAATTAATTATTTAGATCGTTCAAAGAGAAATGAATCTCTTACGGAAAAAAATGTAGCATGCTTAACTAGTTTTGTGTACATGAAGATGAATACAAAAACATATACAGCTATCATTAAGCTTCATGCTGTATCCTGGACACAGCAGAGTAAGAAGAGAAAACCTAGTCTTAAGATACTCCGTTCCCCACATTTCGCTGAAATTCTTGAGGCATTGTTACCAGAACTGAAAATATTAAATATTTCACTTCCTCATGTGGAAATCGAACCCACAATCTATCACGTTTACAGGCACACGCTTGTGCCGTACCATGACCAGCCTAATAATGAATCAACAACATAGCAGTGCTTGGCACTAGTATATTAAATCTATAGTCCTCATAGGAATAAACGCTTACCATTACGTCTATAGGAAGAGATGGAAAAGTAGTTCATGATTGCATTTTTTATCGCATATATCATTTAAAGCTGCAGTTAGCCTTACTGCGAGTGAATAACGGCCACCGATGATGAATTATAATCGGATGAGTTCTTTTTCAAACAGAGAGCCTTATTTATTGCTGTAATAATAACTTTGTCTCAATATAAGTTGTTTTATTTACAATACAATTGATTGATAGTTTTGGTTTTACGTCGATGTGGTATTCGTTTATATTTTCATCGGGTGAAAGAACTATATGAATTAATTGATTGCTGCGTGTTTTATTTGGCATGTTTAAAAAATAAATTATGTATTTTATTTTCATTTGGAAATTGTAAATGTATTTTTACTTCGTTCACTTTTCCATTGCATTGCAATAATGCCCCAAAATGCCCAACATCGATAAAAGTGGAGGAGATTGAGAGAGATCTTACATTCAAAACTGGATTTCAAAGAAGCTGTACTGTAAAAATACTGATAGGTGAGTATAACAAGAATATATAACATAGTGAACTATCACTATTTTAGTATAGACTATGAGGAATGACCACAATAAAAATATTAAAGTTCCATTTCATCCATTCGATCTCAAATATCAGGTGAACCGTAAAAGCTTCCAAATATACGCGAGTAAAATAGCAAGATGTTCTGGTTTTATCACTTTTCTTTATGTGGCTATAATAATATAACGACTTGGAGATAAAGTTTCTGAGGATAGCACAAAAATGTCCGAATTGCTGGTAATTGGTAAGCCTTGCCTTATACGACCATACTACTGGCTTAAAAGTATAATGAAAGAAGTTATGACACATATATAGTTATTAAATATGAATTTTCTTTTTATATTTATTTTACATGTACATTTTCGTGGAAGGTTTATCGTATAATATACCTTTGGGAAAATCCATCACATTAATTCACTTTTTATTCATATTTTAGTATAGATATAATGGAATTAATAAGCTTAATTAGACCTAGAAGCTACTTATACAATCACAATAACACGTATAAACACAGTGGCTGTGCTACAGTAATGAACTACTTTTGTAGAAAATGTATAAATATTTCATAAAGTTTTTAAATTAAATTTTAACTTAGCAGGATTTGAATCTATGCCTCTTGGAAAGCGTCAAAGCTTTACATATGTTCTTATCAAGCCACGTCAAAATTCTTATACAACTTGTTTATAGCTATCTCTGTAAAGATTTTAGCTTAATAAAGGAAAATTATTCTATCGTTCCGCTTTGACAGAAACATAACCACAGAAATAGATAATTTAAGTATAGTTTAATATAGTTTATATATAATACAAGAAAAAATATTTTTTTGCCGCCATTGTTGTCACCCGCGAGGTGTTGACGGCAACAAATGGGAACATAAATATTATTCACGACGGAAAAATTGCTAGATTTAAATGAGGTGCGGAATAGTGTATAATTTTATTTCCCTGTAAGCTAGTGTGTTGTTTTCAGAAAGATTTAGTATTTCGTTTAATGTTGTTCTGGAGTGCAATTTCATTTTATTTTCAAGTAAATTGTCGTTTTGTTGCTTTTCTTATAGTATGTTAAAATAATAGTGCCTTTTTTTGGTAAATTAATTCATAACGTCTTGGTACAATTGAGATATAAGTAATTGGTGACCGTGGTCGTGGAATGTAATTATGTTTAAAGTAATATCAACATTTATTGAAAAAGATAAATTAAATGACACGCTCACTGAATAATTTTTATTTAATGGTAAAATTTTATCATATTAAATTAGTTTCACGTTGTAGCAGCAGGAATCTAGTGTAAAGATACTCCATTCACCACCTTCCTTCGAATTCTGGAGCCATTGAATATAGAGTGGCGGAACTCAACGCCGCGCTTTGCCTCGGCAGCAGAGCAAAGAAATGAAAATATAAATTTAAATAAATATTACATTTCCTCGAGTTCTAACCATCATTGCTACTCTTGAAACTAACGTATTTTTCCTTTTGACAACAATCATAGCTCAATCTTATATCACAGGCCACAATATAAATTACTTAGTAAGTAATAAAAAACTATCCACTACCCACATTAAACTTCCATTGTCTTAAAAATACAATTATTTACGTAAAAATTGGCATCTTAATTGAAGCCGCACAGAAAATTGCTTTCGCTTGTGAAAGCCGCAGAATTTGAATACGATGATGAATGGCTTCACAGAGCACTTTTGACTTCACAGCAATGTCGTAAAACAGATCAGTTAAATTGAAAGTGGAACAATCATTTCTCGGGGATTGTTCCACTTGGGGGTTCCATTGGGGGGTGTGACGAAGCTTTTACTTCCGGAACGAAATTCGACAAAACGCAAGTAAAATGAATGATAATTTTGATAATGGAGTCTTTATAACGATTCGAAATTACACTCTCATTTGATTTAGGAAGCGTATATAAAGATATTGTTTGAAATTTCTGTTAAATATAAGTATTAAATATTGTACTGATAATTCTGATATCACTTAATAATGATTAAAAGCATAAGTTACTTGGAGACACGAGTTTTCGTTAATTTGAACTATATATTCCATAATATGTTTTCAAAAATCAAATAGATTTTTATTAAATTCTAAATATGTAATTCCATTTTCTACTTTGAAAACATTGTATGGTGTGATTTGGTTATTTGAGTTATTTTCTTAAAAAGATGAGAAAAATAAAAGAAAAATATTGTTAAATATTTAATTCATATTATATAAATCTTCAACTATTTTCGACAAAACTATTTTGCTTCTTTTTTTGGCTTTTCTGAAAGAAAGAAAAGTAATTTTAAAATTTAATCCTTAAGTTACGAATAAAAAAAAAAACATACACATCACTTAAAAACTCTATTAATATTATATTAATAATGCATTTCAAAGAAATCAATTAAATAAGAGAGAAAGTACAAATGAAAAAAAATTACTACGTGAGTATCGTAATACTAGGTTTCCTATGCCACCTCACTATATATGGAATACAGAGTGGAGCTAAAAATAAGTTTTACTTACAGCATAACTCCTCTGGTATACAAACACCGTTACTGTCTCTAACTTGGCCGTGTCTACATTTACAGGGGGGCAGGTACCAATTACTATATATTAAGTGAGCATTTATAATATACTTCATTTAATGGGCAATCTGTATGTTTTAAATATTAATAATATTATTAACATTAAACAGATATTATGTATGATAAATTATAATACTTTTTTTAATTAATTTTTCAAATTAAAATCATCGACGAAACATGCAAAATTACAATTACGGCTACGCCTGCTGCTGCGGCTACGCCTGCTTGAACTATAAGAATATTTATTAAATATATTTATGAAATTATTTTCAGTTTTCAATAGAATTAGTAAGAAAATATAAGCCTAAATAATCAAAAAGAAGAATAAGTAGAGACATATTATTAGAAAAAATATCTTAGTTACTGAAATGAATCAACAAAAGAAGTAAAAGTAACTAAAGGATGTTCTTAGTATTAGAAAAAGTACCTAAAGTTTTCCGTGCGTGCGTACATATTCATAGATATCGACTCTATGATATAACTAAACATTTTTTTATATATTATTATTAAATAGGATATTTTTTGCAAGCAATATCAAATAAAATAAGAAGAGGACCAAAGTGTATTAGTAAATTATAAACAGCAAATAATACATAAAAAATAACAATAGTTCGAAAATGTATAAAAAATTATAAAACCATTAAAGTCATCTGCCCGTTCGCGTCGGTCATACGATGCCGCCCGAAGGCGTCATTTCGAATCAGTGACATCTCCTTAATTATTTATTAGAATGTTATACAGTTAACTATTATTTCAATCTAGGTAAAATGCCGAAAGAGACTTTTATATTTATTTTTGTAAGGATGAATATCAAAATATAAGTTCATTTTGGGTGACGTTTTCTTAAAACAACAAACCGTTTCTTAGCAGCGACGGTTGTTATTAACATGGCAGAATAAATTGCATATCAAATTAGAAAGTATTTCAATTTATTAGTACATGTGTGTAATGTAATGTAATATTGCCTATAGCACATAGCAAAAATGCAGCTTTCATACAAATCAAAAACAAAGTAAATCGGACCAGTAGATCCAGAGATCTTAGCGTTCAAACAAACAAACTTTTCCGCTTTATTATATTAGTATAGAAGTATAGATATAATATTTATTGTTCATTTTCTAATAGGTATGACAAAACGCGGCGTTAATTTACGCAGTTTTAATAATAAAACTTCAACGTTGGACCAACTTGGAAATGATTAATACAATTCGTTGAGACTTACGTAGCGGTTTTTTATCGTCGATGGGTGACGTTAATACACTGTAGCTAAAACAAGTCAGTGAAAATATTTAACAGTTTGAAAGTCATGTTTCTTACACTTTAGTTTGAGTAACAAGCAACAATGCTGTGAGAGTCTTTATAAATAAAAACATATGGTAAGGTCAACCTGTTAGCAGAATCCTCGACTATTATGATAAGATAATATCCACACAGTAAGTAGATATTTAATACTGGTCCCTTGATTTTATACTAAAAAATTTATGGGTTTTAGGGTCCTGTAGCCAAATGGCGAAAAACGGAACCTGTTTAAATTCATCAAGGCATTTTATCCGTCCGTATGCATTTTTAAATGCTTGCCCTGTTGTGTGCGGGATGCAGTGAGGTAGGCGTAGTGTTAAGACAACCCGCTCAACATTTTCTGCAAAATTCTGGAGGCATTGTGTGTTGAGTGGCGAAACTCAGCTACTCGCTTTGCTACCAGAGCGAATAAGTGAAACTATTAATTTCTTGTAAAAGTATCTTAATACTAGGTTCCCAGGTTCCCTCTGCCTACCATGCTTTGTGTGGGATATAGTGTGAAAAGAAATAGTAAAAAATTAAATTAAATGCATAGTTTATTTGCTATTGAGTGACATGGTATGTATAGACACTTTAGTTGTTTATTCTTATTTTCTTAGTAAATAATATTTATTATCTTAATATGGTAATCATAATAGTTGCGTATTATGTCAATATAACAATACTTTAATTAATTATAAATTAATAATATGTGAATTTTAATAAAAAGCAACACTTAGCGTGTATTGTATTTATATTATATTATTTAAAAAAACTGGAAAATATTTGTATAAAAAGCCATTTTGTTCTTCTTTAATTTCCATAATCGTTTTTAAAATCCTTCTGAAAAGAGAGATTATTTTATTTTATTATAAAAACATGGCAATCAGGCATATACTAGTATATACACTAGTGTAATAAGCGTATACTATCTTTTTGGTTCAGTTCATATGAAGAAAAAATATGAATGACTATTTGTAATATTTTTCTATATCGTGAGCTTTGTGTGTAAAGTGTAAAAAAAAATAAAACCTTTACTCTATTTCATACAGTAGAGAATACAAATTCGAAATAAATTTACGTAATTGTTAAAATCTTCTTATACAGACATAACTTAAACTTAACTTCACGCTTTATCCCTAGCGAGGTAGTCAGAAGCACAAACGCTACGGTCTCTATATACCTCTTTCGCCTCGTCCACAGTCATTAACCTCTTCATACATGCCCTCCGGGGAGTCCTCATTGGCATTCACGTGACCTTCCTCTAGTACTATTATAAATGCATATACAATATATTTATATTTTTTAAAGACATTTTTGTCATTCCTGCTAATTCTCTTTAAAGGCAAATAGCAGGTTTACTCTAAGACGTCGATATTTGAAGCAATACAAAAATATACAAAAATAATAAAAAAAAAAATTATAAGTAGATACGAGAGAAAATATCAGTTCAATTCTTGTTTCTAGTGGCGTTTCGTGAGTACCACTAGAGCACAATTTACTTTGCGAATATCACGTTGTATGGAAAACACACGAAATTGATCAGTACTTATAGTATAACAATATTTACGACAGTTCTTCCTCATATACGTCTTCATTTCACACTGTCATATTAAAATCATTTTTATATTTTTTTATGTAATACAAACATGAAGCACAAGCGACATAAGCGTTAACTCGAGGAAATAAAATATTCAATATTTTCGTTTCTTTGTTCTGGCGTCGAGGCAAAGCTCGGCGTTTAGTTCCGTCCCTCTATACGCAATATTTCCAGAATTCGGTGGAAAATCGGGGAATCACTAACATTAGGGTTTGCCTACCCTGGGATACAAAAAAAATCTTCAAATGACTTACAGCATTCCTCAGATGGTACACAAACACCTTCGCTGTTCCTCAAGTAGTCCTCTTTGCATTCACATGAGGGTAAGTAACAGCCGCTGGCTATGGCCGGACACGGAGGTGGATTTTTCAAATTATCACACTTCTTATAGCATAATTCTAGTGAACATTTATAATATACCTCGTTTGGTGGGCAATCTGCAAACATTGATTAAAAATGTAAATTTAATTTAAAACAAAATATGGCCGTCGGTCAGTAGCACAGCCTTTGCACTATAATCACGAAGGTCACACTCGAGGAAATTAATAATTTCATAATTTCAAAATCGCTCTGGTAAAAGACAAAGCGCAGCGTTGAATACCGCCACTCAACACGCAATGTCTCGAAAGCTGACGAGAAGTGAATAGCGGAGTATCTTAACATTAAGTTTCCTCTGCTTGCTGTAAGCAAGATTCAAAGTGAAACTAAAATATACAAAGGAATTATTTTACCAATTTTAATTGCCCCATATTAACTGAGATTCTGTACGTAGATATATGAAGAAAATTGTATCATTTAATAAAATTTATCTATTTACTCAGTTAATTCCAATAATCTTAGGTAAACCCACACACATTGAGCAAACAGAAATAATAACGATGAGTCATTTAGTTTTTATTATTAAATCATTATACATAAGTTAAATGGCTTTCCAAAGGCAAATTTAAATAATTTATTATCATTTATTTATTTTATTATGTTAAATACTCCAGTTCAATAAAATTAAGGACACAGTGCGAAAGTAATTTTTCCTTATCCAAGACAACAGTCTAAACGACTTACCTAAAGCTTTGTCTTCGTCAATAGGTGACGCTAAAATATAATTCAGCAAAAAAACCAACATAAAAACACTTAACACTTTGCAAGTCATGTTGATTACACTCAAGTTAAAGCTCAAGTAGTCAATGATTGTGCTCTAAGGTTATTTATAAAGGTAGTTTTCATATAAGTATAAGTATATACAGGCAATCGAGCTATAACAATGACTATATTATATATTTTTTTATTTCTTCGCTCTGGTGTCGAGGCAAAGGGCACCGTTGAGTTCGTTCACTCAACACACAATGCTTTCAGAATTCGGCAGAAAGTGGAGAGCGGGGTCTTAGAACTAGACACTCTCTGTTTACTCTACTACATGCAGGATACAGCGTGATGCTGAAAAAAAAACTATACAATATATAGATAGATGCTTAAATTTCTTAATAAGTACAATAAATAAGCATATACAAAACAAACTGGAATTTGCTGTTATAAAAATACAGAATTGAATTATATTTTACATTTTCTTTGAATTTACAGAAATCACAGACTGCTGGTCCTATTTTTATATATAAACAAATGTTAAGGAAAATCCGGTATAAATAAAACCATTATTACTATAACAACACAGACTTCAAAGCCTGTAATTACTAGAGACGTCAGCAAAAATAAATAAATTAACATAGTGCGGGGAAATACCTTCCACACACTGTGTTCATTATGTTTTGTGATAGAGTACCTAATATTAGCTTATTATAAACACAACAGCGGCGTTGCGGCCTCCAGAATTCGAAGTTAAGTGGGGAAAATGAATTTGTCTTAATAGGAATGTAAAATAAAAAATAAACATTTTTTTTATACAGCATGTGTACAGAGGGACGTTTTTATGAATATGGATTTCCTTTAGTAATTAATAATTTTATATAAAATATTTTTTTTAAATTAAAAGCTTTTAAGATTCACTATTATTTTTTCTTTTCCTATAGTTTTGGTAAATAGAAAGATGAAATATTGAGATTTACATAGAACTACGCAAGCCTCAATCGCGGGAAAAGGACCATTTCAATAGCGACTGCAATATCTTATGTAAACTTTGTACAGTGTATTTTCAAACTGTAGAGTAGTTCATAAAATTTCAATTTATTTCAAGTTAAATATTAAAAGGATGAAAATTATAGTATAATAGAGTACGACTATGAAAGTCGATTTGCTTGGTGAAATATCAGCGAGGTCATTTAAAATAATTTTGATTTCATATAAGTAATTAAGAAATACTAATATACCTCCAAAGTGGAAAATTAAATATCTTAAGAATAGGTTCCCTCACCTCTGCTATATATATACTACAGAATAACGTGCGTACGGTAGACGGAGAAGTAAGTGATATATCATTAACTTATTTTTGTTACTGTATTAGTAGCTATATTCGATTATTATATTTCTTTTTGTTAAGTAAATTGAAATTGATAATCTACAAGACGTACTCATTGGAAAACACAATATTAATGCAAATAGTTAATACAAACTACAAGTTAATCTTAACAAAGTTCAAGCGAACTTCGCCACCGAGAGATGATTTTAAATCTTTTACTCTCCAGCATCTGAATTTCCAATATACCTCGACAATATTTACATGAGAACTGGACTTTTAGATGTTAAAAGAAAACCGACCCTGTACTGCTTTTTTAAGGCTTAATTTCCATTGACGTAAATATCATCTTAGTTAGATTATTCTATGGTAAATCAAGTTAGCAGGTCGAGTTAAGCGCATACTTCCCACCCATTGGACCCACGCAATACATTCGGCTTATCTTGCATCCACTCCAACCACTAAGTCCTCTGTGTGCCTTCCTACTTGTGGAGGTCGCTCTTAATCAAAACAAAACAATAGTACTAGTTTTGTTATTCAAGAGACTGGGATCTCAATTGGAATGAATATGGGAAAAAATAATGGTGGGTTTTCCCATTTTTTGTGGTTAAGAATTCTTTATTGTCTCGTATTATAGTAAAAGGAAAATAAATTTAAAGATTGGTTATTTATGTGGAATGATTGTATTTTTTATTGTTTAAATACATCTAACATGTTTATTTATTTAGTTACTTAAATATAATATTATACTTCCGAGGTCTTCTTGAGACCCTTGTGGTGGATGGGCTCAGGGTTGGTATTACAAACGGGACGTATAACGTCGTCGTCAATATTTATCATAATTTATAATGCTATCTACCCATTAGAATCTACCTAAGAATTTATTGTGAATATTCTCTAAAAACATCAACAAAATAATGTTATACAAGTTTGTAAAAGAATAAAATTTAGTGGTTAAAAAAACTCATTTACTAAAATATCTTTTAAAAAATCGTTACGCTCGAACCAACATTTTTTCAACAACTTACGGAAGCTCAAAATCGGTCCATAAATAGTCTGTTTCACATTATACAGGCTGTATTCAATGGGGAAAACTCGCTTTCTTACAGCAACGAACGCGCGAGCGATTCTTTTTGAATCCGCAATCTTTTCAAAGTAAAATCTTTTTAAATTGCACAACTCCACACTTTCTTCGTTAAACGGTATATATTTTCCTTTTGTTTATCATTCATTATTCGACAGTAGAATATAAAATAATGAGGTAAAATAGTAACTCTTTTTAGCTCCACCGGTACCTATCCCCATTATAGCAGGGTTGAAACAGGGTTCTTAATGTCAATATCATCAGTATTTATATTTTAAAATTAAATTAAATTAAATTAATACAGATCCAGATATCCCTATAAAGTATCCATAAAATATATTCGAGGCTGTGACTGTAACGCGATGGTTGTGGGTTCAATCCCCTGTTAAGGAAATAAAATATTTATTTACATTTATATTTTCATTTGATCGATTTGATGTCGAGGCAAAGAGTGGCGTTGCGTGCGCCATTCAACACGCAATGCCTTCAGAATTCGCAGGAAAATGTTTAACCGAATGTCTTTACTTTAAGTTCCTTCTGCCTACCCTGCTGTATTCAGGATATAGCGTGAAGCTGATTTATTTATTTGATTTTAAAAAAATATATTTTGTCCTCCCACCCATAGATTCAATCGAACTGACCGAGCTAACGTACTCGTAGTTTGATTATAATCAGTTATATCTGAGGAGTAAATAACTCAAAAACTAACTAAATCAAATCTCCACTAGTTCCACAAACAATTCTTAGTTAGTTACATGCTACTCCCTGCCTAAGCCAATTAGTGATGGACCGTCAAGTTAGCTATCTTGGCCGAGTACTGAAACAACTTAACTGATAGATAGGTTAGTTAAACTTTGCTTACATTTCAATATTCAGTACTACTGATAAGAGTTTACTAGAGATATAGAGTTGTCGGGTAATCAATTAGTTCAATATTTGATTAATATTAAAAGATAATTTACTTAGTTAGTTATAATTTGTGAGCTCCTTAAACAGAGATGCCTAATTTGTAACGATTAAAGACGAAATTTATATCTCTGTTCATTCCATATAAAACGACTTTATGATTTCACTTATATTTCATACTAAACACATATATAACTCAAACAAATGTGCTATTCTTTAAATACCCTCCATAAAGCAACACGACGTTAATTAAAACCAAATAATACAGGTATTTTATGGATATATTTCACATAACACTACTTCCCTACCCTATGCTATTACAGATACAATGTACTCGTAATACATGTTCGTGTACTCTCGAGTCTCATTATTAATGTTTATCATGTGAGAGCAAATTCATAAATCTGGTATCAGGCCTAATGGACGCTCTAATGCGTATGGATATATTGTAGTTGCCTGTACTTATATTTGGGAGGAAATACTTTTCATTTATTAGTCCAAATATATTAATAAAAAAATACTTTTGATAAGCTTGATGCGATAGTGTACGTTCAAATCTGTTTTTTAACCGACTTCTGTAAGAAAAGGAGGTTATCAACTCGACTGTTTTTTTTTTATGTTTGTACCTCACAACTTTTGAGTGGGTGAACCGATTTTCAAAATTTTTTGACAATGGTATCTATGAAAAAATCTCATAAGTCTTAAATTTGGTATGTGCGCGACAAATAGATGAATAACTCAATGTTGCGCCAACCGATTTTGATGATTCATCTTTTTTATTAGAAAGGACACTCTTCAAGGATAATTTGGTGAAAGTTTAGTTAGGTTCCGATTATAGAATCCGGTGAAAATTGAGAAAGTTTGTTATTTTTGGTAAAAAAATTGATAATACTGTAATAATTACAACCAAAAACTTTTTAAATTGATGTCAGAAGTGAGATTCCTGATCGTGGCATTTTTTTTCAACCAACCTCAAAAAAGAGGATGTTCTCATTTTCAACCAACTTCAAAAAAGTGAGATTCCCAATTCGCCGGAATACTTTTTATGTATGTTCTTGTCAATATACCAAAAGTTTTACATAGGACAACCACAACCAGTCAATGACAACCACTACCACCACCATCACCACTCGCTTAAGAAGCATCATATTAAGATCTACCCATCACTTAAAATCGTAAAATAAATTAATTTTTAACAAAAAGAAAAACCGACTTCTAACAACGAACTAAAAAGTGAAAAATAATT
>JAAIXI010000222.1:7075928-7180927 GCA_013403645.1 Heliconius nattereri | reverse complement strand
TTATTGCCGCTTAAAACTAAAATATCATTAGCTCAATCTCTTCTTTTTCCTATACTGGATTATGCAGATTCCTGTTACCTAGATTTGACACAGCAGTTACTGAATAAAATCGAACGTCTCCAAAACGTAATAATCCGATTCATTTTTGGACTAAGGAAATATGATCATATTACAGAATATCGAGTTCGACTTAAATGGTTGACCATGAAACATCGTCGCAATTATCATGCACTCGTCCTTTTATACTATATCTTGTATCTCCCTTTAACTCCTTCATACCTCAAACAAAGATTCACTTTCCTGGGCTCCCGCTCTCAGTCTCACAATCTACGTTCAAAATATGACAATGTATTGGAGGTTCCATTATGTCGCACCAAGTGCTATGGTGAATCATTCACCGTAAAGACGATAAAATTATGGAATGAGCAACCGCGGTTCATCAGGCACTCGCACATCTATCAACATCTTCAAGCACCGTCTTAAAGAATATTCCTGCCGTTATAATAGTCTATGTACAGATTTTACTGATATTATGTATGTATGTATGTATATTACTGCATTTATATATGTGTATGTTTATATGTATATATATATTACTTTATTTATATATGTATGTTTGTATGTATATATGTATGTAATTTGTATGTATGTATATATGTATTTATTGAATATATATATGTGTATGATATATAACAAAAATATCTTTGTGCAGCGTCCGCCAACTATGGTCTCCTATTATTAGTTTTTGTAAATAAAAGGTTGCCTGTAAGAGATCACTTACAGTAATAAGGCCGCCCTTGCGCTATGTTAAAGTACTATAATTCTCATGTATCTTTATGTATCTTTGTGCAATAAAGTATTTTTGATTTGATTTGATTTGAAAGATTATGACTTTTCACCTCTGCCAGGAAGTCGGTCTGCATCGGTCCATTCTGCAACCACCACTTGATCCGAGGGTTACGTTTCTCGGCTACTTTCTTCTTCAGAGTGACGTTAAAGTCCATGAGAAGAAGACGATGTTGGGCCGTTAGGCTTTCGCCTGGAATGACCCTACAGTTAGTTACCCTGCCCATATGACACCGACTGGTCAATAAGTAGTCAATTTGAGTTTAGTGGGACCCGCTCTTATAAGTTGCTGAGGATTATTTTTGGAAGAACGTATTTACGACCGCCAGATCAGACGCAATACAGGTTCTCAGAATATTTTCTCCCTTTGCATTGCAAAGACCGTGCCCGAAACCCCCATGAACACGTTCATACGGCTCAGCAGCCTTACCAACGTGACCGTTTAAGTCCCCCCCAACTAAGACCACTACGGTAGACGGTACAGCAAGTAGAACCCCTTCATACTGCTCCCAAAATGTCTCCTTTTCGGCCGCGCTACATCCCGCCTGGGGAGCATAGGCACTGATTAAGTTTGTGGTAACGCCCTCAATCAGTACCCTCACCCACATCAAGCGGTCGGAGCGACGGTCAACTTCAAGGAGCCCATTCTGAAGCTCTTCAGAAAGCACTACCGCCACACCGTTTCTACCTGAAAGTGATGTTACGGGACTTATTGCCCTTCCAATGTGTTTCCTGGAGGAAAGCTCACTCGACGTCTCATGAGTACATCTGCGAGTTCCCTGCATCGTCCGGTCAGAGAGCCAATATTCCACGTTGAAAAGCGGAGTTTCCGTCTGGGTACTAACATCTTTAGCCGTGCCCGTACATGACACGGTAGCCCTTGCCCACTTGTCGCAGGTGTAGGGCGCTTTGCCTGCGCATCGTTTTGCGGTGACGCCCTAGCCGTACTCAGTCTTTTATATTGTCGGTCCATTTAAGTGGTGGTTGGCGGATTTTAACTGGGGCGACTGCTGTCTGATCTCCAATCCCCATTGTGGGGAAAAACCGAGAGGAAAGGAAAATAGAAGGGGGTAGGATAGGTAAAAGAAGGAGGGAGCTAAGGAAAGAAGGAGGGGAAGGGCGAGGGGGAGGACACCATTCTTACGGGCTGGATGTGGATATAAGAGTGGCGGCTCGAGGATCCGGGGTCGCGTACCCGTATGCCCACAAACAAATATAGGACAAATATTAGTCAGGACATCCTCTGGATCACTATATCTACATATATATTGTCAATGAATCCTTATTCGTGGAGTTTTGTTAGCTGTTCCTCTACTAATTTTCATTAAGATACATTTAGATACTTCCATTCCCCACTTTCCGCCGAATTCTGAAAACATTACGTGTTGGCGGTACTTAACTCTGCGCTTTGTCTTCTTACTATAACGAGATAATGAAAATATTAAGTAGTTAAATTTTAAATAATATTAATACAACTTTCAATTCCAACTACCAATATTTACTCTAACAACTAAATTGTTTACATAGAGAAATTTCAACTATCATGCCAATATATGGATATGTCGGAGCTTATTCGTCTGTGGCTGTTTTATTACCGTAATTAACGTTATAGGAACCTAATAAAGCTCCGCAAAGGTACTCTATAAAATATATGGGTCCAATGTTTGCCTACTCGTTGGTTAGCTATTTAAAATTTGTTAACTTTGCCTAATAGTATTTTACTTAACAAGGGTTCCGGTATGAATAATAAAAATAATAGTGTTATAATTAATTAATAATAAAAGATGGTCAGTAGTAAAATGGGCTATACGAAAATATATTGGCAATGTATGATATTTATTATTTAGTGAAAATTGTATTTTATGGTTCAAAATTGAGATGAAACTAATTAAAATCAGTTAGAAATATTTTGATTTCTCTGTTACTGGTAAGAAAGGTAGAATATTTCAATGCTGAAAAATGGTGGTCATCATGAATGAGACATTATCTGTTAGCTCGATGGTCCTGAGTTCTGGAATAAATTATTTTTAACTAACATGGGAAAAGGAAACACTCCTTTTCCCATTGTAGTTCATGCTAAATTTTCTCTATACTTTATCTATAGAATAAAGTTGAAGCTGTTAAAAATGTTTCATGATTTTCATAAATTACTTTTGTATTATTTAACCTACACAAAATATACATATTGTTCGTACAATAGTGAATTTAACAATGCACGCTGTACCTAACCTACCAAATTAAGTTACAAAATTGAAATGAAAACTTTGATCCTAAAGATATATCTTTAAAATTAATTTATTATTTTATTTATTATCTTGTAAAAGTGTTAAAAATCCCTGTTTATTACATTTTCTTTTCTTTGAAAAAAAAAATTTAAACAATTCCTTCCTCGAGTTGAAATCAAACCCACATCCGTCGTGTCATATTAATTATATTAACATAAAATTAGCTTTTTATATATTATTTATCAAGCAACAAAATACAAAAATATATGAAGCAAATATACCTATATATATATACATAAAAATGTACGACCATATAAAAAGGACCTAATAAAGAAGATAAGCTATTTCTAAAAAGATATTTCCAAGAAACCTTTGAATGTGAGAAATCTTAACAAAGTAAAATATGATTAGGATATAACATAATATTATATGTATTTAATATGTTTTTTCTTAATATCTATCTAAATACACTCATTTTGACATAAAATGTGACTGTAACGGTATGTAGGTTTGATTCCCACTCGAGGGAACGAATTATTTTCTTTATTATTTTTATGAAATATTAACTTCATTTAAGCTACATTGTTTAACTACATTTATTTTGGCTACTGTATTATATACAAAAAAAGTATTAAAAAACAGAACAATACTACAAATATAAAATTTAACTTAACTAAAAAATCTCTTTAGCGACTTTAAAAATAGAGAAAGAGTAAAAAAATCATTCATTGATGAGCTCAAAACTCGGTAATCGATTTATTTCTTCAATAGTGGTTAATACAATTGTAGGTTGGTTGTTCCCCTAGTTAGGATAGTTACGAACAATCGACGTTCTGGGTGAAGTCCATCACTCAGCATTTTGTAATTCTACACATGGACGTTTTACATTAGTGGTTGTTTTAATTATATTTAATTTGTGGTAGGCATTACAGTGTATTTTTATGATATGTATTCTAAATAATTTCATATTTATGGAGAACATAGTTTTTTTTATAAACGTCTACATATAGTAAAAGATAATTGTATACTTTTTGTCACGTAGAAATGCATTTCTAATAATTGTAAATGTAATCATTATGTAGATTTAAATAAATTACATACATTGAATGGACATTATTTATTGGTTCTATTTCTAGATTATTTATATTTAAGAACTAACAATATTGGATTTCGTTGTTCTAATCAATAATAAATTATAATTGTAAAAAATAATCAGTCACGATATATAATTAAACTTTTTTTGTACCCTACATAAAATATCTGAAGTCCGAAGACAAAAAAAAAGCTTTTTTTGAAATATCTTTTTGTCAGTGTTACAATTACTTCCCAAATTTCGTTAACAACAATTAAAACCCAAAGTTGTAAAGTCAACCAGTGTGAAACGACGGCTCCTTCCGTTTCGGAGGGAGTCCTCGCCTGTCGCGAGGGATTATTAAAACTTCGTCTTCCTCATAAAAAACTTTCATATCGAAGGATCCGAGCTCAATTTTTACAACGAAAGTCTATTTGTGACTCTATTTAATTACGTCATATTATTTCTTGTCCTTTTATTTTTTTCCTTGCCAATGACATTAAATGTAAAATTTAATTTATAATTCCACAAAAAAGTATAAAGATACAAAAACTGTAACAAAGCTTGGCTCATTCATATTAAATATATACAAATATATTATAATAAAGTAAAATTCTATTTAATGTTCAAAAGGTCGTGTAAACTCTGCTTCAGTTTAAGTTTCACAATGGGGTCTTTGCGAATTACGTTTAAACATCACGTTTTAGATTCAGATTTCACAAATGGTTTAAAATAATTAGCCTTAAGGCTTCAGAGAAATTAACATTTATTGTTTTAATTTATTTTATATTCAAATTGTGAAAATTTAAATTTAAATAAAATGTGAAAAAAATGTGAAAATTTAAAGTAATATAAATAACAATAATGTGAGCAATACACTAGTTTTAAATATTGTATTATTTACTTATTCTTCATAATATCAAGTTCTCTTTGATATGACTAAATAAAATAATAAAATTTTTGAAAAGTAGAGAAAGGTTTCACGCTCATGTTAGGTTGTGATTTTTATTTTTTTAGATGAGTGATCTTAAAATGATCTTATAACCTATCCACCGACAAAAATAAATGAATTATAAAAAAATACATAATTATCACTACTTAAAAGAACTGTAGAACCCACGAAGATGGACTCATACTAATCTCGACTAGGATTATCCTAAAACAGCAATTTCAATATAAACATAGAAATTAATGCTGACTACTATTAAAATATTTAGTTCAATAGTTTCGAACATCGAACTCACCTCAAACATTTGGAACCCTTAGGGCGTTACACAAATTTTCAATATCTTAGCAAAGGATTTTAACAGAAATGTCCATATTATTAATATAATTTAATATGGAATACATTATGTAGACATTGCTCTAAACAGATCGAAATTATAAGGATTTTCGGTTATACAAGGTTTGTTCATTCCGTCGTGAGAAGCCCTAGAACCGAATAGTAATTGGAAACATAAGATTTCAATTAATGTGTACTGTGTGTACAATTTAATCGCTTATTTTAGTTCGAGTATCACAAATTTTCAAGATGTTCTTAGTAAATAGCGTAAAATATCTCGACTTTCATTCAATTCAAAATATATACAAATATATGATGTTTATTATTATGAGTTATCATATTAATAGGAATATTTCAAAAAATGTCTATTTTGTTTAGTATTTAATAAAATATGTTTTTTAGTGAACATTTAAATATTTTGTTTGCGTCACGCTGTAGTAGCATACATCAGTGTAGGCAGAGGGACCCTAATGTTAAGACACTCCGTTTTATGTTAAGTAGCAGAACTCAAAACGTTTTACCTCGATACCAGAAACGAAAATATTATTATAACGAAAATATTTTATTTCCTTAAGTGGGAATCGAACCCACAACGTATTTAAAAATGTTATGCATTTATCACTTTCTTTTTTGGACTAATTTTGGAAAGGGCCTAATGAAATTCACGAGACTTTGAAATCGTGAATTATCAACTTATATTTTGTGCTCTGATTCTAAAAACAACTTTTTCTTTTTCCTTAAATCCTTCTTTCATAATTATAAAGTTTCTAATAAAATAATAAACTGACGTCAAATTGGAGGTATTACGGGAATTCCAAGATAATCTGTCACTGGTACCGCTACCATTTATTTATACGAAGCCACGCAGAATCAACTTAGTTTTTCTCTAACTCAATAAAAACACTATCTAAAAACTTATCAGTCCCTTATCAGATTAATTCTTAGAAGTTTCTATATCGATTCACGATTACAGAACTTGCTTACCGAATAATAGTCAAGGGAATTTGATTCTTTTTGTAATTGAATTTGGCTAGTTCATGTTTGGTCCAACTTTTATTTTCTAGTTCTCCAAGTATCTCTTTGTTGACCTTTGTTTGTTTGGTATCCTGAAGTTGTTGACGACGTCCCACTTGAAATAGGTCGCGGCGAACGGATATGGCAGTTGGACTCTGTTTTCAGTTAAGCTGGTACTTGGTGGAATGTTTTTGAACAACTTTAAGTCGAATTTGGCAAGCTTTCTTAGATCAGTGGTATACTAATAAGATTATTTAATGTATCTTGACATGGTAATCGCAAAATATTGATATATGTTTAAAAGTTATTTTAATATTAGATTTTTTGTGTCAATACAATCATTTCAAACTTAGTGCCATATTCAGAAAAAAATCCATATTCATAGACTATATACCATATAGGAAGTATATGCAATTTCGAGACCAAAAATGGCCACATTCCGAAGGAATGTAAACCGATTTTCGAGCTGCGAGGTCGCTCTATAGGTCTATTAGACCTATCAGCGAACGCGACATATATATTTTAGTCGTCTGGATATAAAAATAATTGTAATAAGCTTATAATAACATTTATTTGTACATTAAATTGAAATATCGTTAATCAAAAAATTTCATAAACTTTATTGTGAACCTGATAAACCTATCTAAAAATTTTCTATGAACAAAAGATGTGAAATTTAAAAACAATTTGTATGAAAAATTTTAAATTAATTAAATTACTAGTATAATAAAGATATTCTCGCCAGTATAATATAACCAGCTTCTCGTGATGAAAGGCTTCAGAAATCCAATACATCTCTTAGCCACTTGTAAATCAATCAACTAGACTATGGTCACTGAATAGTTTTACGATGTTGAATTATTAAGAAGCTATTTCCGAAGTAATACGGCGCAGCGTTTTGATTTAGAAAGCACGTCTGTTTATTGTGATCTATGCATCATCCATACCTATATTATAAATTCGAAAGTAACTGTGTCTGTATATCTGTCTGTCTGTCTTTTACGCAATCAGGGCCAAACCGCTAATTTAATTGTGATAAAATACTCAGATAGAGATACTTGAGGGTCTCGGGATGAACATAGGATACTTTTTTTTCTCATATTTATAATATTTTCGACATATACCAATATATTGAAATACTTATTAATTTGACATTCAGTTTATCCGCCATGTTAATAACAACCGTCGTTGCTAAGCAACGATTTGCAAAGTTTGTTGTTAGAAAACGTCACCCAAAATGCTTAACACATCTCTCTATTGAAAACTGAAAATAATTTCATAAATATATTAAATAAATATTCGTATAGTTCAAGCGGGCGTAGCCGCGTTCGGGTCCACTAGTTTATATATATTTTCTCCGTTTTTCAAATAGCCGTAGGTAGACAACTCAGTGATAAAAATCTCTTTCTAGAGACATGGATTTGTTGTCCCAATTTGAGATATTTAGTGCAGGATCTTTCGTTTTATTAGAGCGGAGATATGAAATTAATTTAAATTTACTCACTACTCATTTCTAGGAGTAGAGTTTGAACCCACAACCAACGCGTATATTTTACCTCACTGCGCCACATGGGATATATTTTTCAACATTTTGATGTATAGGAAGAAAATAACTAGTTTTTAACTTTATATTATTGCTACATACGAGAATTAAGGAATATAAATTATATTTTTTAAATAAAAAATATAACACTGTGTCAAAATGTGACCCCAGGGACAATAATTTATATGTATGTATGTATTAAGTGCAGTTTAAATTACGTTTCGGTACGTAATTTTATACTTAACACACATTGATGAACTTCGTAGTCTATGGATTGTTTTAATTTGAAAATCTTTTACTATGTTACCGTAAGGATTGGCGCTCCGTTCTCTCTGACTACCCTGCCACGGTTAAAACGTGAATTACGTGTGCTTCACGGTGTATCCCGCACAAAGCAGGGTAGGCAGAGGGAACCTTTTGTTAAGACACTCTGTCCTCCCCTTTCCGCTGAATTCTGTAGGCATTCAAAGAAATCGCGATAAGTTGGTTCATTCGTAGGGCAAATGAAAATACTGCTTGCTCTGCTGTGCGGAAAAAAGCGTGAAACTGTTTTTTTTTGAGGTTGAGTTCAGTATCTGAATGGGAACAGATTGTTTTAACACTAGGTTCCCTCTGCCTACCATTTATGCTTTATTAGGTTCCAGCTTCCCCTGGTATGCATGGGATACAGCGTAAAGCTAAAAAAGTCTTGTCCGCAAGTGTATAGACTAATATTTTGTAATTAAAACCCTACCTATATATTTTTAATAAACTTTTAATGGCCTTTCATTTAATTTTATGAAAAAAAAAATCACGATGGAGTATCGTCTGTAACGTCCATCATAATTTTTTCCTTTTAATTTACTCTAGTCGTAAATCATGCAGATTAATTTAGGTTCCCCCTTATTTACTTATTATATTGGTTAAAAAATTACGTCACGTTTACAATTTGGCGTAATTAATTCGTTAATTAACGCTGCGNTATATGCTGGGAGTAAGGGATAAGTGAAACTTGAGTAACATACAGCTGATGTGTGAACGGCGTGATGTGTCAACAATTAAATGCGTTTTTCTATAAAACTATTCGCAATTTCGAAATAGTGTAAAAAGCAAATTTTAACTTCATTTAACGTAGAAAATTAATAAAGTATTTTAAAGGATAAGGAGTAATACCATTATGGAAAAATATGACTCACAATAAAAAATATATTGAAATTATTATTTTTAAACAAAAAAATGATCACTACACGTTATTCTTAAAAGATACGAATATGTTGTCGCGGACTTTTTTGTTGATCTTATTAAGAGGAACAATACTCCAGTACATTATTTTCATGTATTACTTACCATTAAAGCAGCGCATGCGCGAAGTGTCTCAACGGGTAGGACTTTATACACATTAATCGTATTTATGTTAATTTACATAAGAATGTACAAATAATAAACTATATATAAACCTTCTATGAAAAATACTCAACCTAATGGTAAAAACCGCATCAAAATTCGTTGGGTGGCTTAGAAGAAGAAGACTTAGAAACAACAGACAGACACGAAAAGTGACTTTGTTTTATAAGATACAGGATAGGATATACCATATAGGAAGTATATGCAATTTCAAGACCAAAAATGTCCACATTCCGAAGGAATGTAAACCGATTTCCGAGCTGCGAGGTCGCTCTATAGGTCTATTAGACCTATCGGCGACCGCGACATATATATTTTAGTCGTCTGGATATAAAAATAATTGTAATAAGCTTATAATAACATTTATTTTGTATATTAAATTGAAATATAGTTTATCAAAAAATTTCATAAACTTTATTGTGAACCTGAAACATCTATCTAAAGATTTTCTATGAACAAAAGATGTAAAATTTAAAAACGATTTGTATGAAGAATTTTAAATTAAAATTACTAGTATAATAAAGATATTCTCGCCAGTTTAATATAACCAGCTTCTCGTGATGAAAGGCTTCAGAAATCCAATACATCTCTTAGCCACTTGTAAATCAATCAACTAGACTATGGTCACTGAATAGTTTTCCGATGTTGAATTATTTAGAAGCTATTTCCGAAGTAATACGGCGCAGTGTTTTGATTTAGAAAACACATCTGTTTAATGTGATCTATGCATCATCCATACCTATATTATAAATTCGAAAGTAATTCTGTCTGTCTGTCTGTCTTTTACGCAATCAGGGCCAAACCGCTAGTTTAATTGTGATAAAATACTCATATAGAGATACTTCAGGGTCTCGGGATGAACATAGGATACGTTTTTTCTCATATTTATAATATTTTCGACATATACCAATATATTGAATTACTTATTAATTTTACATGCAATTTATTCCGCCATGTTAATAACAACCGCCGTTGCTAAGCAACGATTTGCAAAGTTTGTTGTAAGAAAACGTCACCCAAAATGAGCTTGCTTAACGCATCTCACTATTGAAAACTGAAAATAATTTCATAAATATATTTAATAAGTATTCGTATAGTTCAAGCGGGCGTAGCCGCGTTCGGGTCCACTAGTTTATATATATTTTCTCCGTTTTTCAAACAGCCGTAGGTAGACAACTCTGTGATAAAAATCTCTTTCTAGAGACATGGATTTGTTGCCCCAATTTGAGATATTTAGTGCAGGATCTTACGTTTTATTAGAGCGGAGATATGAAATTAATTTAAATTTACTCACTACTCATTTCTAGGAGTAGAGTTTGAACCCACAACCAACGCGTATATTTTACCTCACTGCGCCACATGGGATATATTTTTCAACATAATATATTTTGATGTATAGGAAGATAATAACTAGTTTTTAACTTTATATTATTGCGTACATACGAGAATTAAGGAATATAAATTATATTTTTTAAATAAAAAATATAACACTGTGTCAAAACAATTTATATGTATGTATGTATTAAGTGCAGTTTAAATTACGTTTCGGTACGTAATTTTATACTTAACACACATTGATGAATTTCGTAGTCTATGGATTGTTTTAATTTGAAAATCTTTTACTATGTTACCGTAAAGATTGGCGCTCCGTTCTCTCTGACTACCCCGCTAGGGTTAAAACGTGAATTACGTGTGCTTCACGATGTATCCCGCACAAGGCAGGGTAGGCAGAGGGAACCCCTTGTTAAGAAACTGTTCTCCCCTTTCCGCTGAATTCTGTAGGCATTCAAAGAAATCGCGATAAGTAGGTCCATTCGTAGGGCAAATGAAAATACTGCTTGCTCTGCTGTGCGGAAAAAAGCGTGAAACTGTGTTTTTTTTCAGGTTGAGTTCAGTGTCTGAATGGGAACTGATTGTTTTAACACTAGGTTCCCTCTGCCTACCCTTTATGCTTTATTAGGTTCCAGCTTTGCCTGGTATGTATGGGATACAGCGTGAAGCTAAAAAAAGTCTTATCTGCAAGTCTATAGACTAATATTTTGTAATTAAAACCCTACCTATATATTTTTAATAAACTTTTAATGGCCTTTCATTTAATTTTATGAAAAAAAAATTCACGATGGAGTATCGTCTGTAACGTCCATCATAATTTTTTCCTTTTAATTTACTCTAGTCGTAAATCATGCAGATTAATTTAGGTTCCCCCTTATTTACTTATTATATTGGTTAAAAAATTACGTCACGTTTACAATTTGGCGTAATTAATTCGTTAATTAACGCTGCGTAATATTTAGACGATCCACTTTGTATTGTGTCAGAGCCGTCTCTTTCTCATGGTTATTTTAATTGTTAATGACAATTCTTTATTGCGTGTTGATTGGTGGAACTTAACGCCGCCCTTTACCAGAAGAAATGAAAACAGTTAAATACCTCGAGTGAGAATCGAACTCACAACTTGTCGCATGTGTGCATCACGTTTAGCCTCAAATATTATGAGTATGAGGATAAATATAAATATATTCTATTATACTTCTAGTACAGTATTTAAAAACAACCATAAACAAGCTCAGATAAACGTTTGTACTTGAAATCCTTTGAAACTGAAACAACAAAATCCAAATCCAGACATCACAAGCAATAAATTCAATTTAAAATAAATATGTTTAAGATCTCCATTCACTGGCTGAACTCACAAGGCTGGAGTAAAGAGTAAATCCGTCCAAGTTCGGACAGTAAAGTGTCTTACTGTGAATGCCTTCCTTCAATTTTCTTTAGTTGTCTGTATTCTTTCGACCTCCATCGGATTTTCTTAGGAAAGCCTCTTATCCCATTTTCCTGTCAGCACAGTCGTTTTAGCCCGGCAGCGCTGTTTGGAATATATTTGTTTTTGTTTCATTTACACCTTCTTATAAGTTACTAGTGATATTGTTTATTTTTAATATATTGTAGTATTTTTTTGTAGATTTTTTCATAAGAAAGTCTTACCTTTACTGCTGCTTTACTGTTCCAATTGGAACATGGTATTGAAGTTGTAAAGAAAACATTTTTTTTTTAGTTTTATGTAGTATGTTTTTATAGACTTAGCAGAGCAAACCTAGTGTTAACGCACTGCGTTCCTTGAAAGTAAGTTAAATAATTACAAGTAGAATTTTAATATACGTTTATTTCAAATATTTTATAGGCAAAAGAACATTTTTTAAATAATGTTTCAGTTTAAAATTTTATATATTAAAACAAAACAAACGTTTAATATTTTAAATTTTATGTATCAAATAAAAATTTATTTCCATTTTAACATTCTGTGATAGGTATACAAATATCTCTGTCGTTTCGTCTATAGCCGTCCTTGCAGACGCACTGTGGCTGGCAGTCCGGGCGAGATCCGTAACATTCACGAGGAGGTTGGTTCAAATCCCGACAAGTCTCGGTAAAGCACGGCGGTGGACAAGCATTCCATTCTTCATTTTGTCTTGTACAGTTTACAGGTGCTTTATACAGAAATAATAAGCATATTAGAAGGATTAGATATGGTTTTAACCATTATATTGGAAAACCATTATATTTAAATTATTTTTATTTTTATAAACAATAATAATATTTTAGTGCACTAAAAACCTGTATAATCGCAATACTTACGACAATCAGAAGCCAGTATACATCTATCGTCGCTATAGCTCAATCTCTTATGGTTCACTTTGCAAGAGCAACCGGAAGGGCAGGGGTACGGTGGGTCACAAGCAACCATGGCGCGACTGTCAGATGTGGGACAGTAGTTGGTTGGACAACCAACATTGCAAAATACGAAGGTTTCGTTTTGACGACACGGGTTGCCTCCTAAAATTATTTATTATTTTAAATTAACCTTTACTGATAGTCCGTGGCTTTATTAAACGGTTTTAGTACTTACTTAATACCTACATGTATTGTATACACAAATTAAGTTTAAATTGTCACCAAGAGTGCCTGTAAACGCGACTGGTTATGGGTTCGATCCACACTCGAGGAAGTGAAATATTTATTTTAATTTATTTTTCCATTTCTTCGCTCTGGTGTTGAGGGAAAGCGCGGCGGTGAGTTCCGCCACTCAACACAAAATGCCTCCAAAATGCGACGGAAAGCGGCGAAATCCGAGCGTAGGTCGCTAGTTATTCCATAACTTAAATACCTGGACAGTCATCTGGTAAAATACATTTTCCCTCATCAGAGAGCAAGTAAAGCGGGTCACACTGACATCCATTTGGTTCACATTCCCTACTACACACTGCATTCGGCTTCTTACATGTTGATTTACATGAGCTCGCGCACTCTCTTTGCGTTGCGTTGCGGTCGCCATTGCAATTTTTATATTCTAGAATGATTAAAAAATATTTTAAGCTTTTGTTTTAAAGATAAACACAAACTTATGTAATAAAAAAAACATTTTTTTATCAGCTTCACACTGTATCCCGCATACAGCAAGGTAGCCAGAGGGAACCTAGTGTTAAGATACTCCGTGCCCCACTTTCCACCGAATTTATTGAGCATGTTGAGTGGCGGAACTCAATGCCGGGTTTTGCCTTGTTACCAGAACGAAGAAATGAAAATGTTAAGAAAAAACAATTCATTATTATTAAGGGGGAGAGAATAACCTGTTAGTAATAATCCATTATTATAGTAATAATCCATTATTACTAAGGAATTATTAAGGGATCGAACCCACTACCGTCGCGTTACAGTCACACCCTTGTGCCCCTGACATATAATATACTCTCATAAATAAAAAGAATTAATCAAATCATTTCTTACTCTGGCACTCCTCTAATTTAACGCAGTGGCCGCCTTTTTCAGATAAAATATATCCAGTAGCGCAATTACAGGGATTCGAAGTTTGTGGGCAGTTACTAGGGTTGGGCACGGAGCAGGTCGGCGTGCATCGCTCGTAAATACAGGGAGCTCCACCTGAAATTAGGTTTTATTTCAACTTGTTCAATTAATAGAACACGCTATATTTCTTCCACTTTATTATTGCTTCCATTGCACCCGGTGAAACGCCGTAAAAAGATCGTTAAGTTTTATTTATTTGTCTTAATACGATTTTGAATGAGAAATCTTTATGTTTGTTCGTGTTTATTAGTTCACTTTATTGGAAAATGATGATTTTATTTAAATTAAGAATATGTAATGGATAAACGTTTTTTAAAGAGAATTACAGATTCGATTCCACTAGTCAAAATTACGTGGCTTTCCTACGTTCCGTTCCCCTTGAAAATTGTCCAAGGTCTGAGCCTTCAAGTTGGATAGTTTCCAAGAGGCGCGGATTCAAATTCCACTACGTTCAAAATTATAAATTTGTTTCTAAACACGTACTTTTCTTACCTAATTGTGGCACATTTTTAATATTCATTATTCATATATAATAAGGAAATTTACTTAAAAAGTGTTTTACTTTATTCCTATCAAAAAACCTACCAGTGTTTGTGTTCATATCATCAGACGAAGAAGAGCTAGCATATGAATAAGCCGAAGATGATGCATATGCTGACGCTGATGACGATGCTGACGAAGAAGCTGACGACGAAGCTTCTGACCTGTAGTTGTCCTCCGGTTCCTCGTATTCTCCTAAAAAAAAAAATTGAAAAAAGGATTTTTTGATAGGCGCCGAGATGCAGAGGCACAAGCGTGTGACTGTGAACGTGGGGGATCAAATCCAACAGGATCAAGCAAACGCAATATTTAATTTTTTCATTTTTTCGCTTTGGTGTCGAGTCAAGATTTCAGCAGAAAATGAAGAACGGGGATGCAGGATACTGCTTGACGCTAAAAGAATATAATATGATAAGCAGAGAGACGCTAATATTCCATTTTCCCCAGTCCGTCGATCAAAACATCACTGTTAGTAGCAGAACTGTTAGTAGATACAAAAAGTAAAGAATGGGAATAGAACTCACAGCTATCCCAATTACTTTACAAAACTACAAGTCTTTAATTGTCAGTATTCGAAAGCTTCTTGAAAATATACTATATGAATACAGAAATATTGAGTCTGCCGCAGATTCGACGTTTTAATTGGCTCTACTATATAAGGAGTCCATGGCTGTGACTTGGAAAGAGCGCTATCGAACGTAATTGTTACAATCTAGGAATAACAAAAATGAAACAATAGTGGTACATAGTCATTGAAAATGGGGTCACCTTGAAATCTTTTTGTTAAATCTATATTTTGTTTATCCAACAGTAGGAATTGTATTCATATTATATAATACAGAGCTGAAGTGCAGTGGCGGAATGTCTACAATACGCACCATTTATGGGTTCGATTCCCAGTCGTAAAAATTACAAAACACAAATCGCCGCGTCGAGTTTCACCTGTTTCGCAAGACTCTTCACACTAGCTTACGGGAAAAACCGTGAAATCTTATTTTTTAACTATAAACTTCACATATCGAAATAATTATAAAAATTATACTTTTAATAATATAAAACAGAGAATATAATCAATGTCGACAATTTTATTTGAACCCAACCTGTATCACATTGGTCCTTTGGCACGCAATCGCCCGTAGAGTTCCTCAAATAGTCCCCAATACAGCTACAGCCGGGGCGGCAAGGGCCGGCCTTGCAAGCGTATTTATCATATGAGAAGTCACAGTCCTGAGGTGGACACGTTTGTTGACAGTCTGACGGGAATTCGTTATAGCCACATTGTATTGCTGAAATTTAATTGATCATAATAAAAATAAGTTTAGGAAGTTTTTACAGGAAGACATTACTTCCCAACCAATTCCAGGAAATGGACCACACTTGGCTTGAAGCTCGTAGGGTTCATATTAACCGAAATTATGTTTCGAGAAAAAATAAATATAAAAATAATAGAATTATTCTTACTTTCCTTTAACACTCGACGTATTGAGACCCTTCATATATAATACCGCTTTACGCTGTATACCGCATAACAGGGTTGGTAGACAGGGAGACTAGTGTTAAGACCACTCTTCACTTTCCACTGAATACTGGAAGCATTGCGTGTTGAGTGGCAGAACTCAACTCTACGATTCGCAATGAAAGCAAAGCTAAGAAATGAAAATATTAAATATGTCACGAATGGGTATCGAACCTACTCCCTACCACGTTTACAGTCACACGCTTATGCCACCACGACCGGCCTCATCTCCGCCTGGTTTTACTGCTATATTCATATGAAAAAACTCTTACTCACCATTGTTTTGGGCAATTGGTACACAAATGCCGTTACTATTCCTTACATATTTATCAATACATTTACAATTGTCATCGGAATTACATTGCGTATCGGAATCATGACAGATTATTGGCTCTTCAAATTCACCACACAAAGGTGGTGGAATAGCTTTGAAAAGAAAAATATATGTGTAAAGTTAAATTAGAAGATAATAAATATGCGGCTGTTAAAGCAACGCGATGCGACGGACGCGCAACGGGTTTGATTTCCGTTTGTAAGAAAGAATTGTTTTTATTTTCTCGCTCTGCAAACAAGACGCAGTACGGCGTTACGATCTGCCACTCGATCTGAGTCAATTGACTAATTAAATCATTTAGTCAAAGAAGGTCCAAAGGCAATATAACTGAGAAGCCGTACGTAAATATTAAAAAACTAAAATTAGAATATCTAAAATTTCAACAAATGTCAGCTTCACACGAGATACAGCATCCTTTTCTCTCTCCACTTTCTCGCCGAATTTCTCGAGGCATTTCGTGGTGAGTACGTCCCTAACAAATATGAGGCTCCTTTTCCTGGTAAGTCAATGTCTGTCGGCTCCGCTAGTTCCATATAAAAATATGGGTGTAGAATTAACGAACATTAGCCCATGAACATAAGATACTATAAAAATATACATATTTTTTTTAAAAATAATCCAGCAAATGCTTCCAATCCGTACATTTCGTTTTATTTCATAGATATTTATAGCAATTGCAAGCTACAAAATTCAACTCAATTAAAAGTAAATTTGTAAATGAAATATTAATTTGTGAAATTTCAACTTCAATAATTAAAGGCGTAGGCTGATATGATTTTCGACGCCGTAATAACTCATATTATGAATGGAAACAGAATACTTTTGGTGCTTAAATATATTTGAAGTACCGTATATTAAAATGTTATATTAATACCTTAATTGGTATAACATAATTCCCTTGAATTCATTAAAAAACTGGTTCTCTACTTTCCGCTATACTGTTCATGAGGCAATTGTATGTTGAGTGGCAGACCTCAAGGCACTTTGCCTCGTTATTCAAACGAGAAAAAGAAAAAATAAAAAACGAGAAAAAAAATCATCCAATATCCCGAGCGGAATCGAACTCGTGACCGTTGCATTTACAGTCGCACGCTTAAGTTTGTGATAAATATTTGTGATTGTTTTTATAAACTTTATTTTTAATATTTTTCTACACTTTACACTAAAGAAATGTTATTACAAAGGAATATAATAATATTATACTTAATGGGAATATTCCTATTTATATACAAAGCTGGAGGTTAATTGCTAGTTATACTCACGATATGGACAGTCCTCATTAAAAATGCATATCCCAGTGTCATCTCGAAGGTAATTTTCTATACAGTCGCACCCTGGCACACATTTGGGGTTAGGATTTGGGTCACAGAGGTATTCAGTATAGGCGAGGTCGCAAGACTGGGGAGGACATGTCGTTTTACATTTTACCGGATATTCATTTAGTCCACACTCCATGGGATTTAACGATTCTGTGGAAAATAAAAAGAAATTCTAAACTCTCTCGTACTAACTTGAGGTCGCAGCGCAGCTGCACAGACTATAAATGTGACGGTTGCGGATTTGATTCCCACTTTGGGGAAAGAGTTATTTTCATTTCCTCATCCTAGTAACAAGACACTACTCGAAAATTGGGCCATGCTCTCTGCCTACCGGGCTATAGCATGGCAATATGGCGTAAAGCTAAAATATGCCTAGTTGCCTAAAATTATCGTATATTCGATATAATAAATATAGAACGTCAATATTTGTTTCTTACTGACAACGAAACAGACAAACAAAAAAAATTGAAATTATAAAAATGAAATTGAAAAACAAAACGCTATCCTTAAATTAAACAAAGCGTTAGATCTAAATTATACATAATATTTTTTCATAAAAAGCATTTACTCATTTCTATTAACAACTACAGATAATATTATATTTTATCAAAGCAAAAAATATATATTTTTTTACAAAAAAAATTATATTTACGATTTTGCTATAAACTAATCTAGGGCCTACTTCAACTAATTCAAGCCTTTAAAGTTACACGATATAAAGTTCGATAGCCTTTGTAAATTAAATACAAATTATCAAATTATACTTTGAGGCCAGTCGTGGTGCAGCGCATATGCATACTGTAAACGCGATAGGACGCTCGTTCGATTCCTACTCAAGGATATGAAATATTTAAAATTAACATAAACTTTTATGTACATCAGAGTGGGTGCTGCCAGCTTGTAAATATGTAAGTTAAAAAATGTAAAAAATGAGTTATTACATTTTTAGACTCATTAATTAATATGTGTCACTAAGTTATTAAAAACTAAAGTAAACTTTAAATAATATGAAACTTACTTGTGCTTGCGAGGCATTTTAATATTAAGCTGATTAATATGATACAAAATACAAACATTCTCACACCTGTCTCGAGAACGACTCCAGCCTGAGTCACGATTTAATAATTTAAACGTGTTGAACATTAAAACTATAATATACGTACGTATAGTAAATAAAACTGTCTATATTTAACATAACATAGTTATTTTTATCAGCTTCACGCGTAGTGTAGAAGGTAGAACTGTTAAGGCATTTCTTCCTCCACTTTGTTATCCTAGAGCCCCATAATAAAAGTAACTTAATCCCCCATATCAAAATTGAACTCATAACGTTATTTCGTTAGTCAGATAGCGTACCACCCAGCCCCGATATTCAACTTCACGCTGTATCCCACACACAGCGAGGTAGGCAGAGGGAACCTCGTGTGGGAGGGAGCCACCCCGACGTTGAGTCCGCCACTAAACACGCAATACCTCTATAATTCGGCGGAAAACAGAGACCAAAAGTGTCTTCATTTCCATATCCTGTTAAAGCTAAAAAATATATTACACTAAAAAAAAATATTTAAATAAATACGTATATACATATTATTTTTTATTTATCCATAATGAATTATATTAAATGAAAAACATTTTTATTTAATATTCTTTCTGTGAATGTACTGTGTAAAGAATTAAAAAGCAAACAACGTTCATTGTGGAATGTTTTATTGTTCAATTGTTAAACAAAAGCTTTATTACAAGCGACGCGGCCAAATAAACATTGCGAAATGAAAACTGAATCAATATAAAAAATATTTATGAAGATGACGTCATTACAAACTAGTTGAGACGAGACTAAAGCATTATCAGACCAAACACATTAATAATTGCCTATAAATATTATAATTACCGTCATGATATATATTATTATTATTTCGTCAGTTGTGGGGTGATGGGCGCCAGATTACCACAGTATATACTTCATAGTTCTTAGCCAGCGTACAATTGTTCACCACACTTCGCCGGGTAAGTGGGCTTTAAGTTAAACAGCCATAGAAAGACTGTCCTACAACCTAGTGGTAGCGAGATCCGAAATATCCGTGCAAGAGCTTATTTGAATAAAGAACGCGCCCCTTAAACTTAGCTGGTTCAAAGTGGCCACTGCGCGCCGTGCTCCACTGGGTAAGTGGGAATTATGTCATATTTTTGACCACTTTGAGTACGTGAGTTATGTAATGTTAATTCACAATAAAGCTTTTCTCAGCAGAATCGGGTTCTGAGTTTGTATAGCGACATGTTCATTCGGTAACACAAAATACCTTTGTTTCCACCTCTATATATTTTTTGTGTGAACAGTCGTGATATTAGTATCCTATCCCGAAACTGCATAGATCAAAGAACGTAGAATATGGTTCTTTCTCTATCTTCTACTATGGTAACAGTAATGAGTTTTACCAGGTAAGGTAGGGATAGTAGGAACGCTTTGGAATTAAAGGGTAAAAAGATAAAATAGATATTGATAGTGATAATGAAATATTAGCGAGTGAGAAGGATTTGGATTGATGCTATTCTAAGATATTGGAAATTTAAAGTATTTGAACCACGCTGTATTTCCAGTACAGCAGCCGCCACGGCTGGCCTCAACAATATTTTTCAATTAAACAAAGAAAACCATTCTGTTCCACAAAAAAATAATGTAAAAAACAAAACATATTTATACAACACAAAATCGTATCTACAAAAATCGCTTAGATCCAACATCCTACATAAAACTGAAAAGTGGAAGTAAATCCCCGCCTTGTAGGAAAAGCGAGGCTTAGTGGAAATCCTGCGAAAACAGATTCGCTATTGCAAAATAAGTCATCTGGAAAACAAACGCTCGAAGCATGGGCACTGGGAGCAAAGAAATTGTTCAGCTCGCGCTCAAAACGTACGATTTTAAACGGTTTACATCAATCACGACTAGTTCTCGTGGACTTGTTGTAGACGTACACGTGGCCTGACTTTGTTTTCAAGATTTTGTTAATTTAGATGGGAAGAGATTTGAACTTGTTAACTACTATTATAACAGTTATAATAAGTTTTATATATACATATATTTTTTTAATCTAAAAAATAAAAGAAATGATCACTAAGTATAGTCACTAAAACTACGTGAAAAAAAAAATCATTTTAAATTACATTTTTTATACGAAAGAGCAATTACTGCTAGAGGCTAAAGAAATTAATTAATCCAGAACGTGTTCAGTGTTCAATACTAATGCAACAAATATTTAAATTAATTAATTAATTCATCTATGTAGATTGTAAAAAACATATTTTAGAAAAATGTAATAAAAATCAATGTGTAATATATATTAGAGGCATAAAGTAATAGAAAATGCAAATTTTCTTTTTAATTTACAAAACTTCGAAAATATGCTGATGTGAAGATGCGTTTGTATCTATCGTGGTACAGTGGTACAACGTCTGACTGCAAACGTGATAGTTGTAGATTCAAACTCTACTACAAATGGGAATTCATTTTTATTATTTCTCCGAAATTATAAGTCAAATTACGATGTTAAGTTCCACCCCCCAAAATGCAATGTCTCGATGTCTAATTACACTAGTACACAACTTTACTACGGAATTTATAATAATAGTACCCACTTACTATTAACATTAATGTATATTAATAAACATTTAGTTCAATATAATAATATAAGTTTAACATATAACACTTAGTAAGTTACTTTAATACGGATAGTATTTGTACAAGAATATATCCCTATTTTACCTTCTTAGACTTAAACACGTGTTCCTCGGACAGTAGATACCTACCTCCTTAAAATATATCTCGTTAACTCGTGTTATTTCACGCTATTTTGCAGTAAGTGAGTGAAGAGGCCATTATTTATTGATGCGTGAGCCCCTTTTCTCTTTACATGTCTCAATCCCTAAAGAGGTTTTAAAGAGCTTTCAGGGTAGCGTGTAAGTGACCTTTTTAATTAATGTTCCAGGTACGGTCAAGCGTGGCGTATAAAATAATTAAATACGAATACATAATGAGTTCAAGCGTGTGTCTGTAAATATGACGGGTCGTGTGTTCGATTTACATTCGATGAAATATAATATTTTATCCGCTAAACAACTCGCAAGGTATTGCGAGTTGGAGGTATCCAGAAATCGGAGGAAATAAGGAAAGGAGTGTCTTACACTACATTATATTTCCTCTGCCTACATTGGTGAGTACAGCATGAAGCTAACAGAAAAAAACTTAATGAGTAAAAGTACAGTGACGCTCTGAAAATTTGATATACGGACCTTTTTCAATTTACACAATTGTATGTGTTGCCAAAGTTTGTTAAGCGCTTGGCAAAGATTGAATGTCTCCCAAAAGGGATTTTGTAGTCTAAAGGATGTTTTGTCGATCATAATATATATTTTTTGCTTATATTGCTTTCTTTAAGAGCGGCGTTGAGTTCCACCACTCAACACGCAATGCCTCCAAAATTTGGCGGAAAGTGGGGAACGGAGTGTTTTGACACTAGGTTCCCTCTGCCTACCCTGCTGTGTGCGGGATACAGTGTGAAGCTGTTTTTTTGTTTGTTTTGCTTACATGTATTGTAACTTTAATACAGTTCAAATGTAACTCAACTCATTGTTTTAAGCAGGGTAGGGAGAGGGAACCTAGTGTTAAAACATTTCGTCAACTAATAACTTGTTCTAGGAGTATAATATATAAGATAGTTCTATTTTCAGATCAGCAAAAAGTGTTAATTATGTTGTTAAACAACTTTAGATCTAAGTATTAAATACGAGCCTTTTCTATCACGTTATGAAATTAAATTATAGTAGTGTGAGAAATATACAATTTTCAATGAATATTTAAAAATTATCACCAAAAAAGGGGTATATTTTATGACAGAAAAACAGTAAGATTCTTTTTACTACGAAAATTGACATTAATAAGGCATAAAAATGTTCTTACAAAGCCTAGTAGTAATGGTAGCGAATGCGAACTGTGAGAATTTTTTATTCCCGACATTTCTGTAATTTCGTACGATGTACGAGCACGACTAACACTCACAGGAGACTGCGGTACAAAAGAGATATTAAATTTAAAAATGTAAGCGAAATTGCCTCGACGCTTTTTGGCACATTTAAAAAAAATCCGTCAAGCGCAAGTCGGTCTTCCCCCAAAGAGTTCCGTACTAGTATGATGATTGTAAGTCAATGGGAATGATTTATGAAAGATGACAAACTTAAGTTTATGGGTGTATGTCCTCCAGTTTTGCATAAAAAGGACTTTTTTGAAATTTTCCCTATATTTGTCTAGTAAGTTCTCACTTCTTGAAAAAATTCTTAATTGTAGGCAGACGGACGGCGAAGGAATCGTATAAAAGGATTCCCTTATATACTTTTGGGTTACAGTATCCTAAAAAACATAGATTGCTTGTGAATATCGCGACGCTCGCTGCTACGGTTTCAGTTGTTAAGCCTGAAAGCCGGTGCGAAGATTAGATTTCAATGTGAATTTTTCATATCACTCGCGTGTATGTATGTAAAAATATTTTTTTATTATTGATGATATTTTTTTATATCATTTATTTGATTTATTATTACTTTCTTTATTAATTTAAAGATGCTCGTTAGACAGTGTAGTTCAGAAATAGGATGTGTTTGTTTAAATGTTTTATGTGCATATGACTATACGTGATATAGTTTTTATTAACTTAACACGTCTTACGACAGTAAATGAGGTACACTACGGGATACACAGTAACGCTAAAAATAGAAGGTTAGTTGAAGAGTTATACATGGCAAAAAAAAGACAAAATATTTAAAATAAAAATTAATTTATTGAAAAGTTATGAAACAATCTTATATTAAACTATAAGTAGTTTTCATAATGTAACACAATAAATTTTACATTTACAAATTGTATAATACAAAAGGTAACCAACTGACAAACAGATATACAGTACAGTTTCTTAAAAATTACAATTTCATTACATAAATGGATTATTTATATTTCATAAAAGATTTTTATAAAAACTATTTTTATTAACACATTGATTTGTGGCAACACAAAAATATTTTTTAACTAAGTACATCATAAATCGTGCGAAATTCTACTAATATTATAAATGGGAATGTTTGTAAGAATGGATGTTTGATCCACTTTCATGCAAAAACTACTAAATTAGATGAAAATTTCCAATTTTATAACTTTAACATCACTATAGGATATAATTGATGCAAAGTTATATAACAATAACTTTAGCGGACGAAGCCGCGTTTTGATCGCTTATTATATACATAAAAACTATATTTTTTCAAACTGAATCCGTTACCCTCAAAGCTAAGACTCTTATTTAGTTTAATTTTAATTATAATTAAAATTTGGCACGAATGGCGTAAATCTGAATAAATTATACAAGAATGAGCATTTCATATTTTAATCTAAAACGAAATATTCTATTTCTTTATTTTAACTGGCACTTCTTGAATGGAATTGAAATGGAAAAAAATAAAAATATGTTATTATAATAATAACCGTGATTACCGTGATATAATTATTATTTCAAAAATGCTTGTATAAACATTATTTTATTATGTAATTTAATTAAAATTGTATTTATTTACTTTACTAACAAAATTATAAACACATTTTGTTAAAACATATATTTTCTTATATACTGTACTGTATTAATAATACATATTCAATTGTATTGGCAAGCAACAAAATATTTCTCGATAGAACAAAGAAAAGTGAAATAAACTAGGAAGGAAAAAAGAAAGCTTTTATATAAAAAAGAAAGAATTAAGTTTAGTGTGGAAAACTCTGTTCTAAAAAGATCTACTTAAGTATACAATAGAAATATAAATGGCACTATTTGCCACTAAGAGCTAAATAAGAAGTAATTATTTGATATATTGGAAGCATAAATGTTTGAATTAATGAAATAGAAATTAAAAAAATATAATATTTATAAATTGTATAAAGATTTTTGATTTTTTTTTAAATATACACAAAAACAATCGGTGAATATGAATAATACTACATTTAAAATGTTCTAATCATAAGATTTCGTCTTATATGACTATGAAATCATATTAAAACTTTAAGTAAATATGATAAATACATTCTAAACAATAAAAACGAAACTATAAAAATATAAAAGAAATTATTATATTTCTTGTATATAAAATAAATAAACCAGTTACATATGCATATTATAATAAGTGTTATTTATTACATTTATATAAAACGGCGTTCTCAATAATCAAATAATCACCTTTTTTAGCTATTATTTATTTTTCCATATAAAATCTTATAAAAAACATAATTATGTACAAATTCTTTTGTACCAACAGGTACCAAACACATAATGCCTCTATGTACATCTTATATTATGCAGAAAGACTAGCCCGCGCTAAGTTAATTACAAAAGAAAAATCTAAAAATTCGTTATTCACATTAAAATCGATATTTATCTTTATATTTATATAACGATTCAGTCGTACATAGTTAAAGACCAGTTTTGTTGAAACGGGACAGTTTTTTTTATATTATTTACATAGAAATCGATCATATAACATAATCGTTTCAACGATATACGTTGGAATGTTTTTAATTGTATAAAATAGTTAAAAAATTACTTTAACAATATATTTTTAAATTTAAAAAAAAAATGTAAAATATTTACATTTTTATAACCATATGAATAAATATTGCGTAATTTATTACGCTTTTTATATAATTTGGCGTAAATGAACCCACAATCATCGAAATTAGTTCTTTGACAATTATTTACTAAATAAATTTTCCCTTTGAATTTTTATCCCGTATTCTGGCAACACTAGTCATTGTAGATATATTAACAATATATTAAACACTTCGTTGAATACAAATAGCTACACTTTAAACACTTTGTTTATAACACTTATACACGAGTTTATTATATATTAATATTATTTATTAACTTTTGCACTATTTTGTTAAGCTAAAGTTCAGTAGTAGTTTCCACGTGGGAAGGCTCGTAGGTGAATCCACCGAAGTTACGTTTGCCAAACGTTACATTATCGTTATCTGATGATCTGAAAATTGACAATAATATATTAGATAATATATTTTTATACTGTGGGGACCGTCGTGACATTATCAGGGAGGTGCTTTTTTCCACTGTCAAGTTGTTAAGACGCTCTGCTTTCCATTTTTCACTTAAATATAAGGAATGAAAATAATTATTTTTCTGGAGAGAGAATTGGAAGTTTATAGCTGAACACAAAATACAAACACAAAAAAAAATACCTTTGCAATCCTGGTATTTCATCATACGCCATAATCGGCTGAGATTTCTTCTTATTATTATTATTGCCAATTTTTCTTCCCAGCGTTGTCACTAAACCTGACCCTATATTATTATTATTAACACGCGGCAAAGTACCCAAAGCGTTGTTCATCGCGTGATTGGCACACACACTTTGAACTCTACGGTTCAAAGTTTGTGTGTTTCGTGCGATGGTTGTGTTGTTTGTGTTATTTGTGTTGTGGTTATGTATTTTGGTTGTGTTGTTGTCGTTGACGCTCGACGCTCGTGCTGTTGTTGCGGATTCGGATAGAGTTGGGCTTCTTTCGCCTGGAATTAAAGAGTTTATAATTTATAACTTTTTATACATATATAATTTCGTAATAGTATTCATTAATATGTAAAATAAAGGATATTTATGGTTAATAATAGAGTAAGCGTTTTAATCATCATTACGTCATATCAAAATGTAAAAGTAATAAAAAAATAGGAATTAAATATGTAACAACTTACCGTTATCCTTAGACAAATATTGTACACTATGTATATTGAAAGCGTGATTGTTTGGACTGAAGTCTAGCTGCAGGTCTGCATCGTCCACGGCCATATTTAAAACCTGATATAAAATATTCTTTAAAATAATTACAAAAGCAAAAAAAAACATTGTATATTTGTTTAAATTTTTACTAGTTCTTTGCAATTACTACAAAATTTTAGCTATAGTAAATTAATTAATTTTCTGGTCAATAGAATGCAAAGAATGTAAAATAATTAACAATAATTAAATAACATATTAAAAAAATATAAAAATATAAAGTGTTGGTCTCCTGACCTGAGTCTCATATCTGGGTGCGGGTTCGTCCTCGCTGCTCTCGTAGCCGGAGGGAGGGCGCGGTGCCGCGCTCATGCTCAGCGTGCCGTACTGCTGCACCGCCTGCTCCTTATGTTTCTTATATCTACGAAGTTATTTACTTCTTTATATATGTAGTTTATTTAAATACAAATATTTTCAATTTAAATTATAATTAAATGAACTTAATTTAACTTTACTAAATTATATTCATTATTTACTTATCATATAATCGGTTAAATATAAGAGTAGAGAACTAGAAGCCAGTCGTGCACGGCAGGAGCACATTTAATTACAAATTTAAACAAAAACACTCACCTATTCCACGAAGCGCAAATATATATAGTGGCGGCAGTCGCAGCTATCAATACTAAAGCTGCTAACGCAAGCAACGCCGCAGGTAACGCACTAGCTAACGGTGCTACTGCTATTTGTGGGCGACGTGGCGTTTGTACCGGTGTTAGTGGGGCTTGGAGAGTTATGCCACTTTGTATTGCACTGTGGAAAGATAAATAATAATTTATTTAAATTTTAAAGGTCGTTATTTTATGTGTTAGGTTATTACTGATTAAATTATTTTTATTTATCTTTCAGATCTTATTATACACAGTTTACCATTAATGAAGTGTCCTTTTAAGATTGAGTTGAAAAAAAAAAACCTTAAATTAAGGTGACTATTAAACGTAGACAAACAGACATGAAACTCTATAATAAAAGCAAGAAATAGAGATAGAGAAATAAGGCATAAAGCTGAGAAAGCTGAGCTGACCTTTACACTTTAAAAATAATCCCTAACTGAAACTCCAATAAATTAATAAAAACGTACAAAATATTATAAAATAAAAGAATAACTAACCTTTTAACAGGCTCAGATTCTCTCGTCAATATTTCACCAGAGCTAGGATCTAATAAGTATAACCATACGTTAGTTCCTTTGGGATCGCTCTCCAGAGTGCCGTTTTCACCTAAATACAATCTAGGCGTTAGTTTTTCTAGACCAGCCACTAAACCGCTTTTAGTTTCTATTGTAGATAGTAAATTTCTCGCTTCTAATGTAGTCATGGCGTTTACGTTCAAATTGGGGACTTCTACGATCAATTGATTGTCTTTTTGTAGGAGATTTATCTGAAAAAAAAGGATAACAATAATGTATTAAGTACCTAGTATTAAAACACTACGTTCCCCACTTTCCCCCAAATTTTCGAGGTATTGATAAATACCAGCTTGTCGCCCATGTTATGAAAATTGCGCAGAAAGTGGGGAGCGAAATCTTAACGGTACTACATTGTAAAGTTATAAAAAAATATTGTAATAAAAAGAATTTATTAGTCATCAATGACTAAATAATGATATATTAATTACACTAATCATTAGAGTCATACGTTATGTACTTAGTGGTTGCATGCAAATATTTTTGGACATTAGTTTACGTGGTTTAAAATTTTAAATATGTATTAAACAATCAATTATTCTAATGTAAATTATATTAGTATAGTCAAGTTGTCACAACCTGTCGCGTTTAGAGTCGTACGCTTGTGAGCCACGACTAGTCTTATTTTTTCTTTATAAACATATTAAATACTTACAACAACAGATGCCCTTGCAGTTTTATAATCTTCGCCCTTGGGATTGTCCCTGGCCATAACATTAAATTTCAACGGCAATATTTCTTTTGGAACATTCTCGAATGTTTTAATATTAGTTATGACTCCTGTGTCGCTGTCCAAATGGAAGTATTCCTCGGCCGCTTTGGTCCAAGCGTTTTTATGGTATTCAATTTTGCCGAAATCACCACTATCTTTATCTTTCGCCTGTAAAAATTGTTTCATAGTTTTAAACTTTTAAACCATAATTCCACACTAATAATTGAAGAAAACTTTAAAATTTTAAAAACACGCACACGTTCAATTTTTAACAGGTATAGGTGCGAGTTACACTTCTTTGAAGTATTTAAACGTTTTTAAAAATAGACTAGTCTACGTCTTACATTTTTTTAAGGCATAGAATCAACAATTGAAGCGAAATATCACTATTTTACATTTATTTTACTTTTCATTGTTTTTTTAATGTTTAAGACGCTTGAATATGTATATTAAAACAGTTACAGTATTTGAAACCATAAATTCTATCAAGTGTGTCATTAAAGAAAATCAAGCGTTTAAATTCAATTTCGATTACACAAAAACATTATTTACCATAAACTTACCTTAACTTGTAATACATTAGTTCCCAACGGCATATCCTTAGTGGCTATAGCAAAATACTTCTCCTTAGCACCAGATATATTAGATTGTTCGTTAAAAACAAATACAGGTACATTATCATTCACATCAGTCACATGTATTTTTATTACAGATTGATTACTTTCAGGATTAATTAAACCTTGTATTGATTCTAGTTGTATTTCCAATGAATATTCAGTTGTAGTTTCGTAGTCTAACGTTTGGTTTAGATATATGGCGCAGTCGCGTTCGCTTGTTAGTTTTACGTAGAATGTACCTGGAAAATTATATTTAATTCTTATTTTTTTCCCACATATAGCCGGGTAGGCAGAGGGAACCTGAGAACCTTTCTCAGGTTCAAAGGGTTAAAAGGAAAAAATATTGTAACCAGATTCATACTTTTTACATTTTTAAAGTGTTCTATACTTAGGAAAGAAAAATACTTATTTAGAAAACGTAAAAAAATTAAAAGTGGTGGTTTTATAAGCCACTTGCGCTGTGCTGTCTACTAAAGCATACGTTTTAATCCAGGTACGAAGAAAGCGTGCATGGAAATGTTATAAGACATTTTTAATATGTAAAAATCATTGGTTTTATAAATGATACAATAATACAAAAACTATAATACCTTTTTGTGAAGTTTTAGTCAGCAAACATTTGAGAGGTGTGTCTTTAGAGTGTTTATTTTTATTCCATATAGGTAAAGTCCGTATTAGAGTGCCATTAGGGGAATTTTCCGCAACATGTTCCGTATATGTTGTGTCGGGGAATCCTAATCTGACCTGCAGAAAAAAACTTTATGAACTTTTACGCATTATACTCTCTTGAGGAAAATATTTAAAAATAAGAAAAAAAAAACAAATATGCGCAGCCATCTGCAGCTAGCTTCAGGGCAGTCAAGACTCGTCGCATGCACAATACATATAGTGATATGTATTGTGCAGTATATATACTGGTAGATAAATAAATTGTAACTGATGATAGAAATGTTTATTTCTAATTATTTTTAGCTCATATGATACAAAATTGTACCGTTTTCAAGATTAAGAATTTTTTTTTCAAATGTCCAAACATGGCCACCTTTCTGGCGCATAAGGTAAAAGGTGATAGTTGTGGATTAGATTCCCATTCAGAGTAATTATTTTCATTTTCTCGCCCCGATAAGAAGACAAACCTCAGTTCCGCAACTCGACATACTCGTAAGTTGGTAGTAAAATCGAGAACTCTCTGCTATAGACGTGATACGGGGACGGCAGCGTAAAGCTAGAAAAAAAACTTACGTCAGGCGGTACTACAGCAGAATGACTGACATATACAGTAAGACTCATCACTGACGACATGACTGGATCCCCTTGGTCGTAGGCTTGGACGTCAACCTGTAATAAATATTAGTAGAATATTAAAAATATAATAAAAAATAATTTTGTATTTATATAATATATCGTACACTAGTACTGGTACGTCCTTAATTAGTTTGTAGTGTTTCTACACTAGTACTGTAACTAGTAGTGACAACAAAGTTATTTAGCTCTATATTATCTCCATATCGTTAGATAGAAAAATATCCCAAAAGAGTAAATTCACCCCAATGTGTTTTTGGATGGCTGAACTTAATGAAAACAAAATGTCAAAATTGTAAACACTAACTACCCCATAAATCTCTATAGTCCGTAGTTTAAGTATAGAAAAACTTACCGTGTATTCGCTATCAGTTTCCTTCCTCAAATCGTCTCGAACCCTTAAAACTCCTGTATCTGGTTCAATATGGAAGTATTTAGTAGCTTTTCCTCGTCCCACTAACGCGTATCTAACGCGATTGTTTGGTGATGTTGCATCTGAATCTAGGGCTTCCACTGTGTCTACTAAAGTGCCTATCGATGATGTATCTTCTATAGTGACTGGACGTAGGATTGAGGTGAATGTTGGGGCGTTGTCGTTTTTATCCTGGAATGAAAAATAAAATCCAAGGATGCGTTAAAATATTTATATGTTCTCCAAATTTGAAATATTCAACGTACGTTAGGAGGACGAGCAAGAGAAGAAAATGGCCCACTGTAATACGAGGGCCATGATTGTAAAGCTTGAACGTCGTCCCTGTTTACCAAAGTATAAAAAATAAACAAAATAATCATAATAAAACACTAACATCAACATTAACTTCAACAGTAGTGGTACTCTCTCCTTCCTCAGTGCCAATAAGGAGTTCGTATCTCGCTGAGAGCTCTCTGTCGAGCGGGCGTAGTGTACGAATCACTCCGGATTTGCGGTCCATTGAAAAGAGATCGGTATCACCTTTGAGTATTGTGTAAGTTATTTCTGGTGTAGTGTCTGGGTCTTCTGCCTGGAAGGAGTAGAAAGGGAATTGAGTATTTAAAAATAATTGTATTCTGTTTTCTTTTTACTTCACGGTAACATATGGCAGAGTTGATAAAGGACATTTTTTTAACATTGTTGTATCCTGCACATTTCAGGATAGGCAGAAGGAATCTGGTATACTTCCAGTTTTCGCCGAATTCTCGAAGCATTTCGTATTGAGTGGCGGAACTCAAAGCCGCGCATTGCCTTATTACCAGAGCGCTTAAATCAAACCATTAAATATTTCGTGCCTCTATGTAAGAATATTTATTGTTTATTCAAAAGCGTACATACGTTAACTTTAACAACCGGATAATTGTTGACATTCTCCGGTGCACGAACGCTGTATAATGTCTGCTTAAATACGGGGGGCTCGTCCGACACGTCGTCCACGCGCACGGTGACGGACGCGGTGCCGAGACGGCGGTCTATGGCGCCGTCTGTCGCTGTCACTACGAACGCGTAGTCCTGCAGTTTGAAATTTTGTTAAGGATTTTTTAAAAATATATTTGTTTTAAGTTTTAGTATCTATTTATAATTTTCTGAAAGCGCGGACGCTTTTTTATTGTATATATTATTATTATTGTTTCTATTTAATAAACGTAATGATGTCATCTTTTAACAATGAGAGAATTATTTTAATGTATATTTTATTTACCTTTACTAAAAAAAGTAACCAAGGAAAACAAAAAAAGAAGTGAACATATTGGAAAGTAAGTATATATAAATAATTAAATTGTATGTACAAATATGTTCAAAGAATAAACAAAAATACATCTCACCTTAACATCTTCATAATCAAGTTCATTATTGGTGGTAATCATTCCAGTGTTGTTATCTATCGAGAATGGGAGATGAGACGGTATGCTGTAACTTATCATAGCGTTGACACCCTCGTCTAGATCTGTTGCGTGAACGTAGCCTACCAGTTCATTTGATAAACCTGGAATTTTTTATATATTTTTTTGTTATTTTTTCACAAATATCCTGGATAGCAGGAAACGGAACACAGTGTTAAAATGCCCTGATTTTCGGAACATTGCATATTGAAAAGTGGAACTCAACACTGCGCTTTGTCCGGTTATCAGAGCGAAGAGATGAAAATAAGAGTGGTAATCGAACCCGTATATCGTTAGGTTTATAGTTAACACGTTGTTCCATTGCGTAACTACTCTGTTTCTATATGTCGATTATTTTAGTTTCACGCTGTATCCCGCATAAATCAGAAGCAGAGAAAACGCAGTGTTGCTGACACGAGATGAACGGTGGAGTTTGAGCGAGAGAGTGAAAATATTTCATTTCCCCGAGTGGGAATCGAACCCGAACATAATATCGAACATAAAGAACTAATAAAAAAAATATTACATACCTTCTTTTACGTGGAATAAATATGAATCCTCGTCGAATTTAGGATTATTATCGTTAATGTCAGTCACCTTGATATTGACCGTCGCTGTTGTTGAAAATTTGCCGGGATCCTCTGCTTTCACCATCTATAAGCATTAAAAAAAATTAAATTGACTTAAGAAATATATGTTGTTTTTGAGTATTTTTGTATATCCTACACTGAGGGTTAGACAGGAAGCAAATCGAATCAAGACACTCCGTTCTACACTTTCCATTCAATTACGGTAGGTAAGATGTGTAAGATAAAATCTTTCATAATTTTAAATAGCTCTTTCATACAATCTTTAATATACTAACATTTAATTAAACTTACCAATTGATATCTAGTCAACACTTCTCTATCCAACCTTCGTATAACTGTGATAATGCCCGTGTTAGCGCCGATAGCAAACTGTCGGAAATCGTTGCCTGATACTATTGAATAGGTCACAGGTTCATTTTCTGGGTCCTTAGCCTAGAATATGTATCATATAAATAATCATAATGTTTTAGCAAGGCTGTAAATAAATGTTTTATATTACATATTTATTTCCACATTTGTATTATACAAATGATATAAAATTGTAGCTCCAAAATATGACATTGTTTTTTGCATAGCATCACAATATTCTTAAAAAATAATTTATTATAAATTTGTTGATTTAATACAATTGGCACATAATATTCGTTTTATTTATAAACTGTACTCAGCAATAAAACTTATTCACATAATAATTCCAATTTCCATATAATTTTTTATCACTCTATATTTAACGCATACAAAAAATTTAAAAAAAAAATCACCGTAACAGTAGTAACAGTAGAATTAATAGATGCACCCTCTGACACAGGTGCGTAATAGTCCCTAGACGAGAACTGCGGTGGTTGGGTGTTCGGTCCCGGCGCGACCAACAATTCCACTATACCTTGAGAACTTAACCCTTTGGAATCAGTCGCCCTTATAGTAACACTGTATTGCTCTCCCGCTTGCAAACGGCCTGTACTTGCTGTGGATTGTACATAGAAAATAATCAATTTCGAGATATGTTCCTATATTAATGACCTAATCCTATGTCTATCAGTCATTTAAATATCGGCATTTTAATTTTTTAAGTTAATCAATTCACATGCAAATAATTTATCTTTTTGTTTGTTTAGTGAAATTCAAAATCTTAACCCATTTGAGTAAAAGAAACAAATGTGTTAAAAATTGAAAAAAAAAACACCATGCAAAAATTCAAAAATATAAAATAAGTAGTGAATAATATTTTTATACACCTACTTAAATATAAATCAAAAAATAGATAAATAATTTAAATTTGTGCAAATAAAAAACGTCATGCGTGCCAAATATTATATCGACTAGATAATCAAAACTAAAAATTGTCTTACTGAATGTCAGCATAATCGAAATCGAATGTATACAAAAATAACTTGTTTGTTACAAAAATATATTAATTAATTTAATAAAGTAAAATTTATATAGTAAAATAGCCTCAAATGCTAAAATATTTTTTAGCTTAAACATAGATTTTGTTCAAAACGACACATCAATGATTACCCATTTATCACCTATAAATAATCATTAAATATTAAAAGAAGTGCAAAGTGCTCACATATCACTCCAGTGACGGGATCAATAGTGAACCTGTTACCACCGTTGTTAGACACGTGGTGCAAGCTGTACGTGATGATTGCATTCTCACCCTCGTCTATATCTGTTGCTTCCACCTGTAGATAGTAAAAAAGTAATTTAAAAGAAAATCAGACGAAGCCAAATTACAAATCCTATAACAAAAAAAAACTAAAAATATGTATCACCAATAATTATTTTTTCGATTGCAAACTTTCTATTAACCCTATTAGCTCTAGTCTCGCATCAATTAAAAATAAAATAAAAAATAATTAACTTTAATAAAATATTTGAAATCAACGAAAATTTTTTTTTCAGCTTCACGCTGTATCCCGCTCACAGTAAGGTAGTCAGAGGGAATCTAGTGTTAAGACATTCCGTTTCCCACTTTCTGCCGAATTTTGGAGCCATTGCGTGTTGAGTGGCAGAACTTTGCCTTGACATCAGAGCAAAGAAATGGAAATATTAAACGTAAATCCATATTTCACTTCCTCAAGTGGGGATCGAACCCACAGCCGTCGCGGTACAGTTACACCCTTGTGCCCATGGGCCACGACGGTCTCTAAAGAAGTTAGCTTAGTAACTAACCTTGTAAACAACAGCTGGTTCCAGGCTAGCTGGTACTGTGATAGGTTGTGTTTTAGGTATAACCGGTGCATTGTCATTCTGGTCGAGCAATCGCACTGATAAGGAGTAGGGAGTGGACGCGGCGCCGCCATTTGTTTCTCTTGCTACTACCTGTTGGGAAACAAGAATTAATCATAATTTGGCTTTGTTCTAGGATCGTCTTTACTTTTTATTAATAAATAAATAAATTAATACTTCATGCTTCCGGTGTAAATCAAACGCGAAACCATCGCGTTTACAATGAAACGCTGTCACACTGCGATACGATAGTGACGTTAAATAATAGTATAGAAACAAATGGAATTAAAACTTGTAACCAGCGCATTAAGTATTCTTTAAACCACATATTTGCTTTAATGGAATAATTTTTTATGAATAATTAGATTTACCTGAAATCTGAATTTGTCAGGGTTTGGAGGATCACGATCTAATCTATCATCTGCTACTATGAGGAAGCCATCTTTGTCTATGTCGAAGAAACTTGTCGTCAGCTCAAATGTATATTTCGGTACGGGGTCTCCTGTTCCCTGAAAATTTATATAAATATACATACAATAATATGTGTTATATTTAAAAAAAAATATTTTGTAACATTAAAACTATAATTATAAAAACTATACAATTTTTTTTTTAAATAATGAACTTTTTTAATTATAAACCATTTGTTTATATAATTTGGTATGTTCCATTTATACAAAACACATATAGCTCAATTAAATAATTGGGGTTAAAGAATAAAATCATTGCACTGCACGCAGAAAATGTCTATAAGAAAAATTATCTTACCAAATTACCAACACAAACGCTCAAATTAATATCCAAACCAACCAACCTACAGTTCTCCACTATTGGACATTTCTAAACTTTTAAACTACCTTCGTAAATAAAAGTACTTTAACTACACTTTTAAATTTTCACCCACATAAAAAAAATCTTACCAAATCGGGATCAGAAACGCTCAACCTAATAGCTATTCCGCTATGATCTAGCACTTTAGTTCCTTTAGGCGAGTTCTCTTCCACTTGTCCTTCGTCCGACGTCGCACTGACGACCGGCGGACTCGCGTCTATAGGACGTACTGTTATAGTTAATTTGGCGGTTGTGAAACGTTTAGTTTCTGATACTTCTTCTGCCTGGAAAGAGAAATAAGCTTTGAATTTATTTAGAAGTTACTATTTATAAATTTTGTATAAACCTTACGCTTCATCCTTTATATAAGCAAGGTAGGCAGCGAAAACTTAGTATTACTACACTACGTTCCCCAGTTTTCAATTCGAGACATCACGCATACATATGTATTACCGCTATAAAGAAAAAGTAGCTATATAATAATAGCTTATTATTACCTTTATAATTAACTGAAATTTCTTCGCAATACTAGTATCTACAGCGACCAGCTGTCTCACAGAACCAGTATTTTCATCTATTGCGAAGTAATTCGGCCATGAGTCGGGTTCTCCGCTTTCTATACTATATTTAATACGAGCGTCTAATGTATCCATGTCGACCGCTTGTATCTTTTCTGGTTCTATTTGGAGGATACCGGCTAAAACACCTCCGTTTACCTGTAAATTTTATGTTAAAATGGTTTTATTACTACGTACAAAATACTATATACTTGATTAGACCAATTTATGCAACATAGGTTAATTATATTATGAAAACAAAAGTCTGAACTAAAAATATTTTTTTATTATAATATAAAAAAAAACTGATAATATAATATATAACTTAATACAATACTTTTTATATAAAGAATAATCCTGAAACTATTGAAACTAGTCACACTAGCAATCGGGCGTGACGCTGCGTCAGCGCCTGACTGTAAGCGCGACGGTTGTAAGTTCGATCCACTCCTAGAGGAATATATTATTTCCATTTCCTGGTAAGAAGACCAAGACCGAGAAGAATAATAGTAAAAATAAAAGATATAACTCACATAACTAGAGTATTCCGGATTGATACAAGCGCCGTCGTGTAAAGTGCATCCCTTGTAAATGAATGAGGGGTCTTGATCGTCGTCGTCTAGCACATTCACTGTTAAAATTGTGGTACTCGATAGTCTACGTTTGGTATCGCGAGCGCGGTCCTAGGAAATCAATCAATTAATGCAAACTAAAAATATTGTTTATGTGAATAGACTTTTGCAAAGGTCTTTTGAATTGAATGAACTGAAGCTACCACCGATTCAGTCCACCGATTCCACCGATTCAGTCCACCGATTCAGTCCACCGATTCCACCGATTCAGGGCAATCCTGCTGAGAAGAGCTGGCAAGCAACTCAGCAGTAGCTCTTTTCAGTACAACGGTAACATTTTTTTTTAAAATACAGTAATACAATCAAAAACTCTTCATTTCATAAAAACAAAAGGAAATATTGGTACATACGCGATACAATAAGGAGTTGTACATTTTCATAAATACATACCGAAACTTTTACAGTATTTTTTTATAGAAATAAATAATAGAAAAAAGGTAATTGAGAAAATTGCACATCTTTCCTTCATTGCGCAATAATCTTATGTATAATTTAAATTTTACAGTACGGTCGACGGATCATGAAAAAAACCACCAAGAAAAAAAAATAAAAAAAATTATAATAATATTATAAAATAAAATCTGCGCACCGATCCACAGCTAGTTTCAGGGTTGCCATGACTGATTGACCGTACTATATGTTATATAATTCAAATAGATACTTACAGAAGCAACAATAGTGACTAGATACTTCTGAGTGCGCTCGTAATCCAAACTCCTGTTAACAGTGACTTGACCCTGATGAGGTAGTGGTATTGAGAAAAATTGGTACCCGTCAGCCGCATGCGCATTTTCTATAGTTTTATTATCACCGGGTACTATAAAATACTCGGCAAGGCCGTTTACACCGGCGTCTATGTCGACCGCTCTGATACGGTCGAATATGGTGGTTCCTACTGGTATAAGCTGAAAAAGACAATAAATATTAATAGAGAAAGCAATATTAAAAATATATTTTTTCAGTTTTACAGTATATTATAATTTGTATATGTAATATGAGTATCGTCTATGTATAATATATCAAAAAAATATTATGTTATATATTTGTATTCATATCGCTCTTTATTACTTATGCACTACCGTTATATTCTGCTCTATTGTAAGTTTATGTTAGATAAAGTTACCTGTAAGAAATCACTAATAGTGATAAGGTCGCCTTTGCATACTACTCTAGGTCTTTTGTTTTACTATTTAGTTATGTGTTTGTTTACAATAAATACAATAAAGAGTTTATCTATTTATATTCTGCATATATTAAGGTAGCGTGGATAATAAAAGAGAACTCTGCACTTTGTCTTACTAGAGCAGAGAAATGTAAATACTGCATTTCCCGTTTATTATTACGCGTTTCCAGTAAGACGTTGACTGACTATATGCTCTTAGTTCTTCGATTTAAAAAGGCAAAAATCATAATAAAAATCATGTCATATATTAAAAATATGATATATTTTTTATAGTTAATTTTTATTTGTTCGCCGTCCAATCGTAGTTGATATCTGATGCAAAATGCAAAGGATTATTGTAATTAAACAAACCTCAGATATATTAGCCTCATAGGGTGTTCCTTGGAAAACAGGCGCGTTGTCGTTAATATCCGATACTCTGACAATCACGGGTATGGTTCGCCTTTTCTTCGTCGCTTTCACTTGACAAACTAGCTGCGGGCGAAATAAATCATTAGCGGGCTTGGCTAGTATGGTTTAAGACTACAGTTATAATTGAATATGGCAATTTAATTAACTCATAACGTAGGTATGGTTGTTTTTAATATTTATATCTCATTGAATACTACTTTTATTATTTTTTTAGCTTTACGCTGTCTCACACACAGTACCCTACTGTGTGCAGAGGCGACATAGGTGCGTATTATCGTACTGGGATCAAAATTTTACTTTTTATTAATTCTATCTTAATTTAACTTAGGAATTTGTTTTTAAGAACTTAATTTAACTTAGAAATTAAGTTGGACTTGTACTGGATAGGACTAGGATCTATCGAGGAAGCAATATAGAAATCACATGAATTTCTTCGATGTAACTTAGATATTCCACGGTGAAAAAGCCGCAAATAGAATGATAGATTTCCATATGATATATAGTAGTACCTATATAATTTTCTAATAAGTAACATAATACAAATTTAAATGAAAAATTAACACCCGTTCAAAATGTTTCCTCATTAACATGTCTTACCCGTTCATAATATTAAAATATATTCAATATTAACAACTATCGCTCAAGGCGTTTATTGTTAATAAGAGTTGGTACGAACACAATTTTGATAGGCAATTAAGAAGTAGACGATCGCGCGATAAAAGGTAATACTTCAACACTATATATGTATGTAACACGACAAATTACACTTATAAGTAAAAGGAACAAGTATTATTATAAGAAACAAGTATTAGCAAGGCCGTTATTTATTTAGTTTGGTAGCAGATGTTATTATATTTTTTATAGCTTCACGCGGTATCCCACACATAGCTGAGTACGTAATGTCGAGACACTCCGTTCCTATTAGGATACTTCTAGTTCCCACTTTGCTGCTGAAATCTACAAGCATTGTATGTGCCGGAAAGTGCTGGAACTCAACTACTACATATATTATATTGAAGTGTATATGAAATACACAAAAAATTGTAAGAAGTTACAAAAAATTTTTATAATAATGTTTCAATGTTAATTTTCTATCGACCATTTATAAATAACTCAACAAGGATTTTAATACCGAAAATTTAATTGAACATACCTGAAAAACCATATGCGATAAGTTATCAGCATCTCTATCTAAGGGCTGAAGCAGTTGCAACCGCTTGCCATCGAGTTGAAACAACGTAGGGCCTTTAGGAAATACCGTTGATAGTACTACGTCTACGTCTGGATCACCGACTATTGGTAACTCAGGTGGTACTGTCGTTTGGTTGACTTCTGTAAGGGTAAAGTGTATGTTATTATTGTTTTAAAAAATATTCCATTTTTGTTTGTTTCTTCCAACTTCTTACTTTATCCCGTATAATCAGGGCAGAGAGAATCTAGTATCATTCCGTTCTAAGATTTCTGCAAGAATTCGGGCTATTGCTTATGTTGTGTTCAGTAGTGCGTTTAATCTTGCCAATGAAATAATTCATTTTCCCAAGCTAGGAGTAAATCTAAAACTAACGCGTTTTTATTCACACACTATCTCACTGTGCCACAATATTTTTATAATTTAATCATTTTATAAAGAAATGTTATGTATAAAAGTAATTATACCTACATTATTAATTAAAAAAAACATTATATAAATAATATAAGTTAACAATATTATATAAAAAAATAACTTACGATCGCCTCTACTTTCTTCTATATCCACTATAATGCTCGACTGTCCCGTCTCCACCTCGCAAGGGCCTGCAAAGTAAGCAAAACAAAAACTATACAATTAAAGTACCTATACAAAACTGGTAGCCGAGCAAATTACTCAAATGTAAATATACGTTCGTAAAATCTATTGTGAATTTAGTTCTTGACTGTTAGCATGGAGATGTTGTATGGTTTTGATGCTTCCTTTAGCGTTCGTTAGTACTTGCTAATTGAGCATAAAATTTTATGAAGGCGCATTTAGATTGCAGTTGTAAACACTAGAAATATCGTCGCTACTATTTCCTTATTTTTGCTTTATCTTTTAACGGTATAAAGATGGCTGGTTAAGTTTATTTTAACCTCACCTCCCGCGTTGTAGTTACGATATGACACTTTACATTCGATTTTCCATTTATTTGTTTATTTTTTATAGCTTCATATAGATAGGAGGAACTCCAGAATCACCATCCCCATTCTCATTAGAATACTTCCATTTACGACTTTTCGCCATATTCTATCCTTCTAGAGGCATTGCCAGTGGCAGAACTCAACGCCGCGCGTTGCTTTGCTCGTTACCATAACGAAGAAATGAAATTGATTCAGTTTTTGTTTTTTTTTTAACATTATGCATAAAATATTTTTTCTGTGTAGTTCTTTCATCCAAAGCTATTGAATACAATACAAATAAGTATACCCGTGTAATATAAATATAAATTTATTTTCCAGAAACCCAAACGAGAAATAAATAAAATGCAATGGTATATATATCCACTTGTCAACGATTGAGTGCAGTTCTTGTAGCTATTGGTTTTAGCCAGCAACTACTGTGTTAAAATTCGTTATATAAGTGACCATATAAATCAGACGACTAAAGCAACTAAAGTTTCGTAGGCGTGTCTGAGAAACTACCAATTAAAAATTTATTTGTCACTCATACAGGTACGTTATTATAGAACGTGATTTGTAAAATCTACTATAAGAATAGGTACTATACATTCGTTTTTTTTAGCAACACGCTGTATCCCGCACACAGCGGGAACTTAGTGTTAAATTGAAATTGAAATTCAAAATATTCTTTATTCAAATAAACTATAAAAGCACTTTTGAATCGTCGAATGAACATATGGACAAAAAGCTACCACCGGTTCGGAAGGCAGTTCTGCTGAGAAGAACCGGCAAGAAACTCAACAGTTGCTCTTTTCAAAGTCAATGGTACATTTTACTATTACATTAGCTAGCAGCTATCCTGCCTGACATTCAATAGACATAAATTCCATACATGCTTATCCTCTACATATTCTTGAACAGTGTAATAAGCTTTACTTGCTAGAATTTTTTTACAGATATTTAAAATTTTGGTAGTGGCAAATTAAGAATACACTGCGGAATTTTATTATATACACGTATAATCAGCCCCATAAAAGATTTATTAACTTTTTGGAGGCGAACACTTGGAGTAACAATCTTATCTTTATTTCTCATTCCTAGCTTATGACTGTCGCTATTTTTTCTATGACAATGTATATTTTGTCGGACAAAGAGACACTCCATTCCACACTTTCCGGCGAATTCTGGAGGTATTGCGTTTAGTGGAGAAGCTCAACGCCGCTCTTTGCCTTGACACCAGAGTCTTTACTCTGGTGTCAAGGCAAAAGAGACTTCACCAGAGTCTTTAGATAAAAATAAATGTATTTCACTGCCTCGAGTAGGAGGGTTCCATACATTATAACAGTATTATATCGTGCTAATGCCTATTTAGACGACATCGCGTACCTTATGTCCGTTCCAATTAAGAGGTAGCCACTTGTTTTGGCCTGTATCGAATCCAATTGCAAATTATTCGCGTGTTTACGATCATTAGCCAAGCGGCTCAACAATTAATTAGTACGATAGCTGGCGACATTCTCGTTAGGATCGCTGGCTAGATAGAGGAAAGCGAGGTAGTTAAACTTTCTATCATGTTATAAGAGAAGGCAATGTTAAAATAATAGACAGTTTGGAAAATAACTAAATTAGATTTTTCTACAATATTTTGTTATATTATTTTAAATATTTGTTTGTTGAAAATCCTTTTCGAATTCATTGGGTTAGGTTTGCAACTGATCAAATGTTATTTTGTATCAATAAATTATCTTTTGCTCTAAATTGGTTCTTAGTGTGTACTTTATGTTTTTTTTTTATAAAATATCCCCTATTTAACTTACTTAATTTTTCCAAACAAAAAAATACAATACAATAACGGTTATATAAAAAAATAAAAATTAACTTTCGCTGTCACATTTACGTCTGATTTACGTCTCTCTACAAAGGAACAACCGTACGTTTTTCATCGAACATTATCATCGCATAAAAGACTTATTCAATGGGTGCTTCGTCAACGTTTCACTATTGAGGCATAATATATCTAATACATAACCATCCAACAAAATACACACAACATAAATATTTAATAGACAAAACTTTTGTTATTCAAAATTTTACTATTTATTAAAGTTTTAAATTACAATATTTCAGTTTATTTTGAATAATAATAACTAATAATAGCCACAGCAGTGTAGGCAGTGGAAACACGGGAACCTAGCGTCCAGATACTCCGTTGCCAATAAAATACTTCCGTCCCCAATTTATGTACTTGTGGTCTCATAAAATTATATAATTTATGTACTTATGTACAAGAAATAATTTACCTGGTGTGGCTTGTGTTATCGGCAGAAGACATATCAGAAGCCAAATCACCGTGTGCCGGACTGGCGCTGCCCATCGCGCCATCTCACTGTAAACAAGAGAAGAAAATTTACATATAACTGACATATAGGAAAACATTCTTCAATAATTTTTACTATAGCAAATTTTATATCTATATTGGAAACAAATTTGGATAATTGGCAATTACTCTTGAACAGTATAACTCATGTAGGGAGTGTCTTAGCATTAGGTTATCCCAGCCCACCCTGTTATACGCATATAACATTTCCCGCAGGAAACAGTGTGAAGCTAAAAAATATATATCTTTTGGTATATATTTTTTGGCTTAGGCTTTTATAAATCACATATGAAATATAATAAACATTTGATTACACACACTTAGATAGCGTTTAAATATATTTAAGTTAAGCTATTTTTTAATAAATATTTTTTGTCAAAGTAAAATATCAACAAAACTTAAAAGGGCTTACGTATTGCAATCTTTACTTCCAAGACGTTGGTTCTCAAGAGAAATAAAACAAATGACGCTCGATATTGCATTCTCAATGACGCTCTATATTAATCAGCAGAATATGAGAGTATTGCGATATAGGGGGGTTAATCACTGTATTGTATTTTTTTAAAGTAATCATATAATTAAACCTTATACAGTAGCACAAGCGTGTAACGAGTTGGTTGTGGGCTCGATCCTCACTCAACGGAATGAATTATTATTTATCAATATTTTCATTTCTTCACTCTGGCCCCGAGGCAAAAGCCCGGCTTTCAGTTTCACCACTCAACCAGCAATGCGCCGAAAAATCGGGCGAAGAATGGGGAGCGGTAGCTTTACACTAGGTTTCCTTTGCTTCAGATCTAGGTTCCCTGCTGTGTGCGGGATACACCGTGAAGATGATTTTAATTTTCAATATGAACCAGTAGTTCCTGATATTTGTGTATTTATCCAACTACTTGTTAATATTGAAAATTAAAATTATATGCACGCAGTAGAACTCAATCTAGACAAGATATTTATTTTAATACCAGAAGAGATTTCACTAATGTGTAGGTACATACTATGTCTGTATATATATATATATCTTTAACCTATAAAAAAACCACAATCAAGACAATACAAAATCAAACATTAAGGGCATTAAAAGGAACCTTGGTCGAGCATTAAGTAGAATAAATCCATTTATTCTAATGCAATTACGACTGTTGAAATCCCGTTGCGCTAACAAGGAAACTGATATGTTCACATTAATCTATACTTATAATAAAATCGTAACGGATTGGTGTCTGTACATATATAGGTATATAAGAAAAAAATAGGTACCTTTATAAATGTAAAAATATTTTGTCTAAGCAATAATTTGTAAAAATGTTGACTGTTTGTCTGTGCATTTGTTTACGGTAATCTCAGAAATAGGTTAATTGATTTAAATGAATGAATATTTTTTTTAAATGAATATTTATAGATCACGAAAGTTATTGAAATGAGAAAGTAAATAATTGCATAGTACAAGCGGGCCAAGCCGCAGGGGCCACTAGTATATATAACATATTATATACATTTTGTATTAGTAAGGTTTCCCAGGTTCTAGATTAACTGATAACATCTCCACATTATAAAAGACCGTGAATAAATTTGCAGCACAGTGACACGAAAAGATAAATTAAGAACATGTGAATAAATGAAATTTTATATTGTTTTAAGTAGGTGCATTACTTAATTCTCACTTTGAAATTACTAAGTAAGCCGTGTTATATTGTAATTTTATAAATAGAACTAGCGGACCCGAACGCGGCTACGCCTGCTTGAAATATAAGAATATTTATGAAATTATTATCAGTTTTCAACAGAATTAGTGAGAAAATATAAGCTTAAATAATCAAAAAGAATAATAAGTAGAGATATATTATTACAAAAAATATCTGAGTTATTGAAATGAACCAACAAAAGAAGTAAAAGCAACTAAAGGATATTCTTAATATTAGAAAATGTGCCTAAAGTTTTCCGTGCGTGTGTACATAGATATCGACTCTATGAAATAACTAAACATTTTTCTATATTATAGGATAATTTTTGCGAGCAGTATCAAATAAAATCCTAGGACCAAACTTTACACTACACCAAGAAAAGAATAAGAGAACCAAATTGTACTTTAAATTAATTATAAACAGCAAATAATTACATAAAATTAACAATAGTTTGAAAATTTATAAAACCGTCAACGTCATCTGCCCGTTCGCGTCGGTCATACTATGCCGCCCGAAGGCTAGGTCATTTCGAATCAATGAAATCTTCATCATCCTTAATTATTTATTAGAATGTTATACAGTGAACTATAATTTCAATCTAGATGAAATGTTAAAAGTGACTATTATATTTATTTTCATAAGGATGAATATCAAAATGTCGCGGTAACGTTTGCGTAGCGACGCGACGGTTATTATTAACATGGCAGAATAAATTGCATGTCAAATTAGAAAGTACTTTAAAATATATTAGTTTATATGTGTAATGTAATATTATATAGCCTCTAGCACTTCTGAAGAATGCAGCTTTCATACAAAACAAAAACATAGTAAATTGGACCAGGTGATCCAGAGATCTTAGCGTTCAAACAAACAAACAAACTCTTCCGCTTTATTATATTAGTATAGATTAATAAAAAAATCTAATAGCTGGTTAATTTATGAAAAAGAAATTTCTAATGTGTGTGAAAAATACCTACATTTTCTTTATTTATACTCGTGTTTCTATAGTTATCATTTGGATTTTACACGTAATCAGGTTAATTGAAAGTGAAATGATACTAATTAATTTTTACAATGCATAAAAGATGGAAGAATGATATATGAAACAATTATTTTATAAAGCCATTTTAAGGCCACAGGGAAGCAGGGGCACAAGCGTAAGAGTAAACGCGGCAGATTGTGGGTTCGATTCCCGTTTGCTATGATAATGAGGCGGCGGTGTGTTTCGCCACTTACATAATATGCAATGTCTACAGAATTTAGCTGAAAGTGAGTAACGGAAGTGTCTTAATGGAACTAGGTTCCCAGGTTGCTTCTGCCTACCCTACCATATGCGAGATACAGCGTGAAGCTGTAAAAAAAGAAATAAAACTAGATAATAATAAAAACGCGTTCAGCTCTTGTCTAAATTGCAAATCTAGCACCCAACCACTAACAAGCAATAGTTATAATTCATCGTGAAAAGAAAATCACTAGTTGTTACTTTTGAACATTATTATCTTATGAAGTAAATGGCTTAAACTGATATGACTTCTTGAAAATGTGTTTTTTTTACGACGTTAAGACGAAAGACGAACGAACGATAAATCGAAGTGTCTGACTGTACAACGCGACGGTTTTGTGTTCGATTCCTGTTCGGGGGAGTGAGTTACTTTCATTATTAGGCTAGAGCTATACCATTACAATAATTTATGCCTACAGAAAGGTAAATTTAAAAATATTTTAAATATTTTAGCCTCATTACTAGTTATCTAACGTATTTTGTGCACCTTTTAACAAGAAAATTATGTGGTAATAAATAAACTCACACTTTCAGTATACCCTGCAATAATAGCTGATATCGGTTACACATAAATATTGCATCTATATATTACAAAACAAAAAGTAAGTATAGCCCTATACTTAGATTATAGGGTTGGTAATGATTACAGTTGAATATAGTTTATGATGTCTTTCTATTTTTTTTAAGTGTTGAAACCTCCGTTCCCAACTTTCCGCTTAATTCTGGAGGCATTGCGTGTTGATTGGCGGAACTTAATGCGGCGCTTTGCCTCTACACCAGACCGAAGAAATGAATATATTAAGTATTCAATTCTTCAAGTGGAAATCGAACCCAAAACTTGTCCCGTTTACAGTCACAACCTTGCGCCTCTGGACGAATAAGCTTCAGTAGAAACTGGATATAGTCCATGATGTTTCTAAATAATACAGTTACCGCACCTAGTGTTAATATTTCATATTTGCATATGCAAGTTCTCAGTACTGTTTATTTAAATGGTTCAATTGTTGTTACAATAATGAATCGTTTCTATAAAGAAAATGGCTTTATATAATGAAGACGTCTTTTGGTACAACGGTGTTTATAAAAATTGTATTTTTTTAGTTTTACCGCTGTATCCCGCATATACCGGGGTTGGCAGAGGCAACATAGTGTTGAGACACTCCGTTCCCCATTTTCGCCGAATTTTGGAGCCCCTTCGCCACGACTAGCCTATAGTTTTCCTTTCCTATAGTTTTCTTAATATTTTGGTCAATAAAAAACGTTTCAAATAAGCTTTGCAGCAAAGGCAACATTTAATTTTAATCAAAATTAAAATTCTTGAGAAATATATAAATTACACGCCTGTCACACAATCGTCAAACATTCTCGACAGTAACGGGAAAATGTTATAGTAATTTCAGATCATAATGCAAATCTTAAATAGTAGAGTGTAAAATAATAATTTCATTCTAAGTCTATATTGTACCTATAGAACCCGTTACCCATCCATTGTTTGGAGCCTAGCGGTTAGTCTTGCGCACGTACTGAGGTAATAAAAGATCAATAAACGTTCAAAGCCAGTCGTGGCGCGGGGACACAAGTGTGACTGTAAACGTGACTGGTTGCGGGTTTGATCCCCACTCAAGGAAATGGAATATTTATTTGAAATTGATATTTTCATTTCTTCGGTCTCTTTAGTCTACGCAAAGCGCGGCGTTCAGTTCTGCCACTCAACACGCAANTATAGTAATTTCAGATCATAATGCAAATCTTAAATAGTAGAGTGTAAAATAATAATTTCATTCTAAGTCTATATTGTACCTATAGAACCCGTTACCCATCCATTGTTTGGAGCCTAGCGGTTAGTCTTGCGCACCGTACTGAGGTAATAAAAGATCAATAAACGTTCAAAGCCAGTCGTGGCGCGGGGACACAAGTGTGACTGTAAACGTGACTGGTGGTGGGTTTGATCCCCACTCAGGGAAATGGAATATTTATTTGAAATTGATATTTTCATTTCTTCGCTCTTGAGTCTACGCAAAGCGCGGCTTTGCCACTCAACACGCAATGCTTCCAGAATTCGGCAGAAAGTGGAGAACGAAGTGTTTTAAAACTATGTTCCCTCTACCTACCCTGTAGTGTGCGGGATACAGCGTGAAACTGATTTTTCTGATTCATTCTAAGTATATATTATATAGCCTCCGTTACCCATCCATTGTTTGGAGCCTAGCGGTTAGTCTTGCGCACGTACTGAGGTAATAAAAGATCAATAAACGTTTAAAGTTCATCTCAATTGTTGTTTGGGTAATGTTAAAACGTCGTGAATAACAGGTGAAGGCGAAGTACAAAATTTATTTGCAATTATGTTATTGTCGAGTTTGACTCTAAAGCTTTTTGACGTTTGAATTTTAAAGTTAGAAAATCACTGTCTGTTAACTTTTACACAAAATCACAAAGCAGCATCACCGTATGGTTGGGCCGTAGAGGGAACCCGGGAACTTAATGTTATGACATCGGGAACCTAATATTACAGCGCCAGCGGAGATATTAAAGCGTCACTTAATATATGACCGGCTCTTCATTTCTGAATAAAGATATAAAGAATTTATGTGACGCAAGACCCAAATTATCCCATACAGAAATTAAATGCGCAATCATCGCGATTAACTTCGCTTCGGAAACCTATTATTAAAATACAACCATACCGACTTAGATATTAAAGCATTGCATTTAAGTAGAACACTGACATTTCTTACTTATACTTGTATTATAGGGTACATACAGTAAAGCATATAAAAAGTAAAAAATAAATCTATAAAATAACAAAATGTAGTGCAAATCTGTACTAACTGAAGCCAGAGAAACGACGACTTTATAGTATAAAATGCAACACATAGTTGGAATGAGGTCTAAAGTGAGGCAAAAAGTAATTCTCGTAGCCAGAGCATCCTCCTTTCATCCAAAGGCTTAACCGTTAACTCCGTATCGAGTACCATCTGCTTCCGCGTCCTCCCCTCGATTTATAAGCTGAAGACGATTAGTTCTGACCTATATATAATATAGCGTTGAACGACCAGTCTAGTTTTGTACTAAGCGTTGTAGTTTGTAGATCTATTGTAATATTTTAAACTTCGCATAATCAACAAATTTTGTTAGTTTTAGTTTGCGTACTCAATATTGTTTTTTTTGGATTCACGCTTTATCCTGCCCATATCTGAATGGGTAAAGGGAACCTGGGAACCCAGTCTTAACACTTCGTTTTTATTACGACACTTCTGATCAGCACTTCCCACCGAATTGAATTGAATTTAACGAAACTAAAAAAATTAAAATATTTCAAATTTAAATGGAAATTAAACTAAGAAACAATAAATATCCATTAAGCTAATTTCTAAGAATGCCGCAATATTGACTGAAGTATATTTAGAAGTAAATATAAAAGAAATAAAGTCAGTTTTGATATATTAATATCTAAACTCCAAGATTGACTAAGACTTGCGAGTTCAAGTAGTGACCTTTATATATTTGCAATTCTTGTGATAAATGCAAAGGCTTAAAGAATGGTTCCTTTGTTAGCGAATTAAAGGTAAAGGTAACAGTTTTCGCATGGTAATTAACATTACAACGAATAATACCTACTATTTTCCCATTACATTCGTGTGTATAACTTAAAAATAAGCTTAAGCATTCAATGCACCATTTTTTAAACATTACCCTGTATACTGCAAACAGCAGGGTAGGCAGAGGGAACCTAGTTTTCGCCCGAACTCTGGCGACATTGCGTCTTGAGTGGAGTAAATCAACGTCGCGCTTTTGCCTCGACACCACAGCGAATAAATGAACATATTAAAAAAATAATTTCCTTGAATATGTATCGAACCAACACCCTGTAGCGTTTACAGTCACACGCTTGTGCCAACACCACGGCTGTCCCCATATATTATAGTAAGAAATAAAATGTAAAAGCCAACATTAAAGCAGCACTTAATTTAAACTTAGATAAAAGGTTGTTAAGAGATTATACGAAATCGTGATATTGGTAGTGGGAATGTCGATCGATTTCAAATAACGCGGCATTTATGTTTATCTCGGTAATCTCATTAAATTATCTGCACAACGCCTTAAACTAGTTGATTTGTAAAGCGACTCGAGCGCTTTTGATCCTTCAAGAGACAGGTGTATAGCGGTAAAGCATTTCTGTATATCAATTTACACTTTAATGACTTGGTGGCAAGGCTTCATTTGAAATTATATATAATTTAAATTTCCATATCAGCTATAGCTATTTCCTTGTGCATTTCGTCACAAACATATACCGTATTCTCGTTTATGTGAAATGGCATCGTAAAAAGTGGAAAACATTTACATGAAAAACTATTTGCAATGCTGATAATGTTTTGAGATACAACGGCCACCCAGCACGAAGGGATTTCTTCAATAGCTGATGTAGAGATATTTGTACTTAGCTTGTATGCTGTAAATGCCTTTTATTGGAAACTAGCTGAAGTCACAAATGGTGCTTCCTGAGAATATTTTGTTTGTTCTTTTATTGGAAACGGTTTAATTTGTTGAAACAAAGCACGGCGTTGGGTTCCGCTACTCAAAACTCAATGTCTCGAAAATTGGGCACAAAATCGGGAACAGTGTCTTAGCATTAGGTTCCTTATGCCTTCCCTGTTATACGTACTCACGCTAAAAATACAAATGTAAAGATAAAATTATATAAAATTCTAAATAAAGCCGTTTCGTTAACTATTAAAAATCTATTTCACATTCATTATCATTAAAATACGCGCCAAGATGTTGGCGATTCAAATAATTACGTCAATTAATGATGATGTCCATGACTGGTGACGTGAAAGTGTTTATGAAGTCAGCGATGAATCCTCACATTTGCCTGACCTTACGTAATAACTCCATCTGGTAAAGATCAAAAGGTCAACGCTTTGGATGATGAGATCGTGATGCAAATGGGTGTTTCATTTGCAAACTCTTCAATTTTAAGTCTTCGTGTCGTGGATATCTTTATTTATTTACATGGATACCGCAAATATTCAGGTGAATTGGAGAAATATTGTTATTTTTATGGATACAATAAAATATTACGATGCGTATCAAATTCTCTAGTCAAGCAATTTTGGCAGTTATTATATAATTGAGCTTAAAGAAGAACACCAATAACGTATGTATATTTAAAGATGATTTTTTATAGAAAAAAAAACAAGACAAACCAGTCTACGGGTCACCTGATAGTAAGTGAGTGAGTGCGACCACGATCTCGTGTAACACCAGAGCTACAGGTGCATGGCCGACCTTTGAGGTTGAGAGAGACTCAGTTTTTGAAGGTTTTCAGTTTTCGTACCCACCTGGAAATTGGCATGTTTTCACAGGTAGGCAATACCATGCGTGGCGCGTGGAAATGTGTGGCTTGGAAAAGTTAGTTATCAATTGATATAACTGTCTATTCCTATTTGTTAATTCATCAGCTTACAGACACACATAGCCACATTAAATTATGTAATTCAAACGACGTTAACTCCTCACAAATTAATATATTATGTAGTAATTAAATGCTAAATGACGTAAAGCTTATTTAATTTAGATACATCCATCGTTTAGCTCAAAACATTATCCCATTACTTCAAAGCTGTTTGCAATAAATACTGTATCTGGCAACACATCCTAATAGTGAATCTCCTGGTAACACCGCGCCTCATTATGGCTATGAGATGGGATCGGCACGCAGGAGAGATGCGATCTCGATGCTATCAGCACATTGCCACTGAAGCCTTCACACCTGACTTTTCTCGGTATATGTATATTGAAAGTCTATCTTAAAGGACTTCCTTTACAAAGACATTTAAGCCTCACGGCTTATACTACATTATTTATAATTAAATTGTAGAACTATAAATATTTAGATAAGGATAGGAAGGTGCAATTAAGTTATAATAGATTCCCTTAGTTATCTGTTTTCTTAGATATGTTTGTACGAAAAAACGAAAAAATATATATTTTATGAATTATAAATTCCTTTTACATATAATTTCCAATAGAATATATCAAAAATATATGTTTATACCAATAAATAAGTATATTTAAAACAACAACGCACATAAATACCTATTAGCTGACTTCTCCGTCAAAGACTAAAGATCAAACGGATACGATTACAATCTATATAGCTTCATAATTAAACCTTCTAACAAGCAAGCCTATCTGCAGTTCACCATTTGAATAATAACCTGACCGACGCCATATAGACAATAATTCTATAATAGCATCCCCGTAACTGAGAGCTATAATCTTCAATTTATGTTGTGAGAGGAAGGAGGTGAAATAAATACTAGAACATAGATCTTCTGGATCGTTAGTAGCCTGTGAAATTACAATTTTAATATTATCAAAGCAATAAATACAGATAGTGTTTCTTTATAAATGCATATAAATATATACCAAGGTCTGTAAAAATTTTTGTTTTTAAATAAAAATCACATTTGATTGTATCATTAAATATAAAGCGGTATTTTAAAATGAAGAAATAACTGCCATTAGCGAATCGATAATATTAAGAAGCAAATGCTATATAATTTAACTAATTGCTTCTTTAAAAAAAACAAGTTTCAAAAATTACATTTTGTTATTTGCGACAGTTAAATATCGTTATTTTAAAGAGTTTAAACGTCCTTCGTGTGTTCTCAATACAACGTGACATTTAGGCGAAATGATTAGTCCTTAACTGGCACATTCGGAGCACCATAATCAAAGAACATAACAGAATCGAAGAATTTATAATATATCAAGTCTAAGTATCTGAACTGAGAAAATATCTATAATTTTATAATTGAAAACTCGAAAGGATGTGCCATCACACACTACCCAGTCCCAGTAAACGATAGCAATCGACTGGATACGTAATTGACGTATCCATGAATATTTAAGCAACAATTGTCCTGCCAAGAATATCTAATACCTCGATATGCAGCAGCAAGAAATGCCTCTTAAGGAAGTAAACCATTAACATATTAGCTTCGACATATTCAACATACAATCTGACAAAGTGAAACGACGATCTTCTATGATCAAAGAGTACCTAGTCTAGTGTATATATATATAAATCAAATTCAAAATATTCTTTATTCAAATAGGCAATTATTATAAGCACTTTTGAATCGTCGAATGAACATATGAACAAAAAGCTACCACCGGTTCCGAAGGCAGCTCTGCTGAGAAGAGCCGGCAAGAAACTCAACAGTTGCTCTTTTCAAAATCAATGGTACAATCTATAAACATTAGCTGGCAGCTATCCTGCATTACATACAATAGACATTAATTCCATACATGCTTATCCTCTAAATATTCTTGAACAGTGTAATATGCTTTACTTGTTAGAATTTTTCTTACAGATATTTTTAATTTTGGTAGTGGTAAACTAAGAATACACTGCGGAATATGTAATCTAGACTATATATATATGGTAATACGTTCGATATATATTTGTAGGCATTTTTATTATAAAAAGCAAGTTTTTTATCATTTTGTCGTCAATGTTAATGTCTTTAAAATGGGCGAAACCTCACCTAAGGAGTGTGCCTACCCCACTAAATACGAAAATTAAATAGGTACTAAATACAGATAATAAAAATGAATTAAAAATAATATTTCTTAAACTCTCGCATTTCTTTCTCTATATAAATCTCAGTCAACCCAACCTAAATAATAAGTTGACTCGAACATATACAGGTATGTACAGAATAATATGTGTATGAAATTTGAATTTATTCGTGACATTAAGGAAATGCATGCATTACTAGCTTAATTGCACGGGAGAGATAGTAAATTATTATATACTATAGCCTAGCTAGCTGGACTTTCTCAGCTATAAATCAATATAATGTTATAACTTTGACTTGACCATATATATAAATAAGTATATGAGAATAGTATAAGTTTTTTATATTATAAATGTTAAACTTTTATTATTTTCTTCGCTTAGTTTTCTCAGTTGAAGTCTTAAGTTACTTACGATTCTAAAATTTGGCTATATACCTAAGCAAAGCGGCAGAAATTTAATAGCTAATAATTTATTTAATAATTGCAATTCTGCTTTAAATTTAACGAACCAAGAAATTGTATACTATTATCAGTAACGGCTTTAATTTTAAGATAAATGTACAAGAAATAATATTATTTATATAATTTAATGAATATTCAATCGTTCATATTTGGGTTTCTTACCTAAGTTAAGTCCGAAGGCTTTATTTAATTTCGATGATTCAAATTATTTACCAATATAAAACATATAATTATACTAGTGGGCGGGCGCAGCTTCGCCTGCTTATTTGGACCCTTAGGGGTGAATTATAACAAACCATGAAACACATGTTCATGTACAAATCAATTAAATATTTTTGTCTAAATTTTTAATTTTATCAAAATCAGTGACGACTTAAAGTTTTTCCATACAAACTTAAAAACCCTTATTTGCACCCTTAGGGGGTAAATTATAATAAACCACGAAACACATGTCTAATGATATATTTTTAAGAGTCTCAATTTCAAATTTTATAAAAATCGGTGCCGATTTAATTTTTTTTTCATACAAACTTTCAACCCCTATTTCACCGCTTTAGGGTTAAAATTTTTCAAAATCCCTTCTTAGTGGATGTTCAGATTATGAAAGTAAACATCTGTCCAAATTTCTCGTTTCTACCATCAGCGGTTACGGCTGTGCGTGCGTCTTACCTCAGTCAGTGAGGACAAGTCCTTTTATATNAAAATTATTATCTAAAACAGAACCCAAATCTATTTATATTTATTATTTAATGTAATTACTTATTTACAAAGGAAAAAACACTATTAATTTAGAAAAAACACTAATAATAACATTCAAAATTACGAGAGTGGTATGACGTCACTTTTTGCCAAACTAAACAGTCTCTAACATGTTATGACGAGTTCACAGCCGATGATGCGCGTCGCGTTGTCGCGAACACTTTTAAAAATCTAAATTTCAAATTTTATACAAATTGGTGTTATAAGTTGGTATTTCACCGCTTTAGGGTTAAAATTTTTCAAAATCCCTTCTTAGCGGATGTTCAGATTATGAAAGTAAACATCTGTCCAAATTCCACGTTTCTACGCACAGCGGTTAGGGCTGTGCGTGTGTCTTACCTCAGTCAGTGAGGACAAGTCCTTTTATATATATAGATAGATAGATAGATAGATAACCTAATAGAAGCCGTCGTGGCTCAGTGGGGGCTACTAATTGTAAGCACAACAATTATTTGTTCGATTCCCACTCGGAGGTTTTTTTTTCATATTGCCATTCTACTTAAAAAAAGCGCGTCTTTGAGTGCCCCCACTTAAATATAAATATCTCGAATCTGTAAAACAAATCGCCGGTCGCGAGACCCCTCTGCCTTTTCTGCTTTCCAGGAAGCAAAGCTAATATTATTAAATACAAAGACTAAACAGACAGCTCAATAGGCAACTTTTTCTTAGACATATATTATTTATAAACTATGTTTGTTATCTTTGAATACATAAAACAACCACTTATTATACAATTCACGCCACCGCGAAGATACGAATACCGATAGGCTATATTCACACTATTCCATATAATAGTTATAATAGATTTTGTCTTCTCAGGGGAAGTATTTAACGCATACCTATGGACAAAGCTCTAGTTACTACGCTCATTATACCCTAAGAACTGGTTCAACCTGTACGGTGAGCAACAAAAGTACAAAAATCTGGATCTTAAGGTAAGAAACATAAAGACGATTCTAAATATTCTACAAGTACATCGTCGCCATCTGTACTTTTACAGCGTTTACTGTATCGCTGACTGTAATTTCATTGAAGCACGAAACCCCGTACCTATCACTTATAACTTCAATTTATCTATCGTTTCAATCCATTAGCCAGGTATTACTCTAGATCTGTATTTTTTTTAGAAAATAACGTAACTTAACTTAGCTTCAGTTATTGACATCCATAGCGGAATAGTAGCGCCAAACGGTACGATTATCGGTTCGGTTCCCACTTGGGGAAATAATTATTTTCATATCACATTTTTAGAAAATACACTCTCAATATTGTCTTAGCAATGTCTTAGGCTTAAGATTATAAATGCACTTTGTAAATTACTTACGTTATCTAATAATATTTCAACGACAAATGTTATAAATTTACTATCAATCATTGTTGATTCCAGCTCTATTCAACGAACCAAACGTCGTTAGCCTTTGATGGAGAACTAAGCATATACGCTGTGGTGAAGTTAATAAAATTTATGATGTTTAAAATTGATTTCGAACTTTTATAAGTTCGACCTACTTCGCACACAATTCAACATAATGACTATTATAAATAAATAATTCATGCGATAATTATCTCGCATTAAAGTAGCATGGCGAAAGGTTTGGCTCTGGTAACTAGGCAAAGCGCGGCGTTGAGTTGTGTCATTCAACAAGCAATGCCTTCAGAATTCGGTGGAAAGTGGGGATCGGAAATATTTTAATAGTTACTTAGGTTCCCAGGATCCCTCTGCCTACCCTGTTATATGTGGGATACAGCATGCATGGTAAAAAAAAAGAAAAGATGGGCTATCATTTCTTTATAAAAAACATCTACACGAACTAAATAAAATTGCAAATTCTTTATAAATCATTGCGTACATATGAACAGAAGTTAATGTCATATCTAAAGCTCATTACGTGTCAAAGAGAACATCTTACCAAAAAAATCTAACAATTTGTAAGTATTATGCAAGTACCCAATACGATATACATAACTATAAAACGACGAATGTATGATTTCCAAAAATGCCTAAAAAGTAGGTCACTAACCATTTTTTATTGAGGCAAATAATCATTAATCAACACAACAAGATACAGAAAGACAAATTTTACGTCCATATTATTTATACAGCTTTACCATCAACCATTCATCTAATTAATACAAAACTGGGCTCGGAATTAGAAAGCCAACTATAATTTATTGGAGGAAGATCCACACGATTTAAGCTTGAATTTTGACGGTCTGTAGGTAAAGTATGAAAAGAGAAAAATTGCAAATTTCTTTTATTAATATTTTGAACTACTCAAGGTTAGTTTTCGATTACATACACGTTTTAAAAAGGGATAAATAACATTTGTTTTTGGAAATTTGAAAAGTCATTCAAACTACATTTCTTAGTAGTTCAAAAATGTGTTAAAAACAATTGCGATTTTTCACATTCGATACTTTACCTAGGGTCCCATCGATTAGATATAACTTGTTTTTCACATAAATTTGCATATTTTGTGACATTTCCCCAATGGTGGACATAAATCTCAGTAATCGTTTCATGTTGAGATATTCGCGTGACATTGAATTGATATCATTAGATACATTATATGCGATAGAAGTACAATATGACATTGATTTAAAGGATTGGTTATATCTTGTTTCATAGCACCAAGAGTGTGACTGTAAATGCGACAGTTGTGGGTTCGATTCCCACTCATTTCTTCGTTCTGGTACCAACGCAATGTGTGACGTTGGGTTTCGTCACGCTGCATGTAATACCTCAAAAATTCGTCGAAACGGAGAGTCTTAGCACTAAGTTCCATCTGCCTTCCCGACTATGTACGAGATACAGCGTGAAGCTAAGAAAAAAAGTTGACGCTTACCAAGAAAAAACACAAAATTACTAACTTCACATAAGGACTAAAATAAAAGGAGGTTACGTACCATCCACAATATGTCTCCAGCTCGCCAATGTGGGAAGCCTGAGTGTTTAACATAAAACGAAAAGGAAAGAACAGAGGATTCCCATTTACATACAAGGATAGGTATCAGTCTTGGTACTTGATTGATTCTATTCTATTGTAAACGCAACGCCAGATGTTTTGCGAGATCAAAGAAATAAATTTTAATGCGACCATAACTCTGGGATCAGGTTAAATATATTCAACGGTCATGTTCGAAACACTTTTTAATATGCAAAAGCGTTATAAAGCTGTCTATTTACGGGTATTATTATAAAATTTAAGTTATAAATTTGTTATAAGTCCTACATATTTACCAATAAAAGATCTTTGGAGATTATGTGGCGTACTTAAGAGGATAACTCGACAAAGCTTGGAACGGATTTTAATAGTTGTCTAGTATTAATATAATTAGAATATTTAATAATTTACTAAGACTTCCTTTCTGTTAAAAAATCTTAAAAGCAATAGAATTCCTAGCGGCGAAACACGATTGGATCTAACAATTCGCTATACGACTTCAAACATGCGCAGGCGCAGTACGTCAAAATTATCAACAATCTCAGGCCTACAATGGCAATTTATTGTTTCAGTGATGCACCTACGCCAGACTGGCGTTTTAAATAACCCCAGCTGTGCTATCGATTAAGCATCCTCCGAAGGACATGGCCGAAGTATTATAGTGAGCATTCGATCTCAGTACGCATTACCTTTAGAAGCGGAAATGTAATGTAATACCGTATAAATCTTGCATGAGTTAACATAAGGAATTTCTGAAAAGGTTTGATTTATTATGTTGGATCTGTCTTGTAGGGAAATTGTATCTGTGTATTTGTTTTTTTTTTTAGTTTTACTCAATGACCCTCAAGTAGTAGGGTAGAGTAGGGTAGGCAGAGGGAGCTTACTGTTGAGACACTCCGCTTTCCGCCAAATTCGGGAGACATTGCGTGTTTAGTGGCGGATCTCAACTTTACGCTTTATGATTGCTCTAATTCCAGAGCGATGAAATTAAATATTTCATTTCCCGGAGTGGGAATGGAACCCACAACCGGTCGCGTTTACAGTCACATTGTGCCCCTGCGCCGCGTATGTGTGTATTTCTTTGATTTTCTAAGTAACTTATAAAACTAAAACATCTCTACGTTCTCTACGATGTACTTTAAAAAGTAAACCCGCTAGGTGGCTAAACCAGTCCGATTAAATAACTGTAATATATATAAATCTTTTCCAGACCAAGATTTGAACTATCGCGTGCAATGAGACACGCTCCAAATGGCCATCCTGGCGTCACAAATGCAAATAAAACAAGAAAGCTAAATTGGATCAGAAATAAATTCGAATAGGTATGTATGTATGTTTGTATGAGAACAAAAGCAATTGTATGAGAATAAACAAGTTATAATGTAACAAGTCTCTGTTATAAAGTAACTCTATTTCTTATTAAGAGATCATTAAAGAATAAAAGAACTATTATATTTTGGGCCTACGCGTAACCACTTGTATAATGCAATCATTTACTATTGCGTAATACATTTATTAGAAGTTTCAAAATGAAACTGTCACTAGCATTTAATAGCATATTAGATATTTAACATGTCCAAATTGGGGCCAAATAAAAGTGTCGACGACATGTTTTAATCAATAAAAAGATATAAATTACCTAATAAAAGATTAAATCCAAAATTGTATATACATAAGTCAAAGATGCATATTGCTTATACTTACATTTTGATATGTAACGCAAGGGAGTTTTATTTTCATCAGTTATGTACTATATTGAAAATATTTAAAAAGTACAGAAAACAGAGAGCCTAGTATATAGACACTAAGTTACCTATATTTTATTATCTCAATTAGTACGGTAGGCGGTAAAGTTTCCACTTTTACACAAAACATGGAGTGAATATAAAAGAAATGAACTTTTAAATATGTGGCAAATTAACAATTAAAATTGAATTTAATGGTCTAAAAAGAAATTTTAAAAAAAAGATTTTTACAAAGGAAAAGTTAAGATTTTACATCAAATGTTGAATTTTGTCGATAATTTTACGTGAAAATTGTTTCATTTATATTATCTACTATATTCTTTGTATTCCATTTCCACACTTTGGTGACAAGACAAAGTGTGTTAGTTCCGGTACCCAACACGCAATGCCTCGGCGGGATTGGGGAACGGAGTATCTTAACACTATGTTCCCTCTGCCTACCCTGTGAAGTTGGAAATAAACCGAGTTTTAGCAAAAACGCAGTCACATATCATAATTAAGGAAGTGCCAATGTTATTACAGTGAAAGGAATAGCTTGTTTGATTTATACTATAAGTTTATCTTCATTAAACCTGACAACTCTATGAATAATAATGAAAGTCTTATCTTAGCCCTTGCAAATAAAATATTTATACCTTGTAACTAATGACGAACATTGCGGCTCAGTAAGAATTTACGGGCGCTATGGTTAAGATACAAATGTTTAATAGGATTGGGATTTTTTGTGAAATAAATTAATAAGAGCATAAGGCAAATCGTGGCTTTGACTTCCTCCACTCAACACGCAATGCCTTCTGAATCATTCGTAAGATCAGGAACGAATTGTCTTAACACAAGTTCCCAGGTTCCCTCTTCGTTCCCTATTGTTTGCGGGATACAGCGTGAAGCTAAAAATAAAAATATCAACATTAAATATGAACATATCATTGCGTCACGTAGATTGTTTATCACTATTACACTTAATTAATATAAATGATTACGGAATGTCTTAACTTTAATGTCTGATTTAACAAACACTATAATTTAAAATGTCTGTTTAATAGTATTTATATCTAGACATTCGAGGATGGCTTCATTAGCGAGTACATATTATTTACTCTCGCAATATTTGTTTTAGCTTTCTACACAAAAGTTTGCGGAAGTGCTAATAGCATTGACCTATTTGATCATAGTGTTGCCGCCTCGTGAACATTTGTAAAATAGTTACACACGTGTTTAGGTATATAACTATTTCTATATTATAAAGACTAGCGGACGCGCGCATCTTCGCTTGCTTATTTAGGGGTGAATTCTAATAAACCATGAAACATGTGTTCAATGAAATATTTTTAAGAGTCTAAATTTCCAATTTTATAAAAATCGGTGGCGATTTAAGAACTTTTGCACCCTTAGGGGGAGAATTCTAGAAAACGATGAAACACATATTCAATTAAATACTTTTAAAAATCTAAATTTCAAATTTTATAAGAATCGGTGCAGATTAATTTTTTGTCCATACAAACTTTCTATATATATATATATAGATTAGTACACAAACATGTGACTGTAAATGTGATAGGCTGTGGGTTCGATTTTTACTCAAGAAAATTTTATATTTATTATTTCCTTGTATTGGTAACAAGGCAAAGTGCGTCGTTAAGTTTTGCCGTTAAAGCTTCTAGAATTTAACGGATGGTGGGTAACAGAAGTGTCTTAATGGAAACGGAGTCTTAACATTAATTACCCAAATTCCCTCTGCCTAACCTGTTGTATGCAGGCTGCAGAATAAAATAAAAGCAATACAATAATCTTATTCATTTAATTTTGTTAAAGGCAGTATAACAATACTAAGTTTTTAACAAAGTGCTTTAACAAACAAAATGTACAAAATATCTAATAATAAATTCCTAAGAATCTATAAAAAAACATATTATAATGTACTTATTTTTTTCAATTTGCTAGTAGAGTAGGTCAGTTTTTGTATATATAATAATAAACACAGTACTATCTTTTATTACTTAATACATATTTACCGGTACATATATTATAATTAGCAATATCCTTTGGCGAGCAGTTTTATTTTCATTTATAGTTAATTACCGGCGGAATAGCTTTTATAATAATTTCTAGTTCGTGAGAACAAGACTAGCAACACGCAAAGGCTAACGAGATATGTATGTACGTGATGATTTTTCAAATGCCGCTATAATCTTATGACTAATGAGCATAGGATATGTTTTAAATATTAATTGACCTAACAAATAAAGATTATTTATTGGAATTTAATACTATAATTTCATTACATTCGAAATTCGTCAAAGAATTTAGATGCAGCGCATTCGTTGTTGTAGTAATGAAGCCAAAAATGTATTTTAAAAGTATTATTATTTATACAAAACAATGACTAAAAAAATAGATACAGCGTGAACCAATAAAACAGTATATTCTTTTAATTTATACCTATTTCATTAAGACACGCGCCATCGCGTACAGCGCGCGTACATCGCGTAAGTTAAAAAGCTGAAAACGCGCAATGTGTATAATACGAACCATATCAATCAATTTTAAAGCCTTTCATCCTATACTCATAACCATTTAGTCCAAATGCAAGAAATTCAGCTCCTAAATCCCCCCAAGCTTGGATATATATAAAGTTTGAACAATTTAACTCAAATGGTTACAAAAGTAACCGACTCACTCACTCTTCAAAAACCTCACCCACTTGAAATTTGGTACCAAGATAGGCAGACTATCAAACATATATACAGCAAAAAAATAATTGATAACTATTGATAATTCCTAGTACAAGAAAGTAAAAAAATGTTAAATATGAGATTTATATTCTTTTGGCGGTAAAGGCAAGAGCGACGGATTATTTAATATTTAAATTGAGTCACATTTTACAATTTTATGTTTTTAAGGAAATACATCTAAACCTTTTACAAGAAGCACAATCTTTTATTTTGTAATAAATGAATATAAAAAACCTACATGTATTAACGATGACAGATTTCGCGATAATATCTTTTGCCTCGTCGTAGGCGTTGTCGGTTAGTGAAAACTGACTCGGACAAATCGACCGTGGATTTCTGTGAAAGTTTCACAATAAACTTAAAAAGCATTAAAGGTCGTGACCGTATATAATTGTATTAGGTGCTGTATATGTTTGTAGAATAAATATTAATGTACAATAATTATAATATTTAAAATAATAAAAAAATCATATTCACGCTATATCCCGCGCACAGGAGGGTAGCAGCAAAGGGAACATAGTGTTAAGACACTCCGTTCACAATTTTCCCCCAAATTATGGAGGTGTTGCGTATTGAGCGGCGGAACTCAACGCCGCACTTTGCCTCGACACCAGATCGAGGAAATAAAAATATAAATTAAGATAAATATTTCATTTCCTCGAGTGGTGATCGAACCTACAGCCCTTCGCGTTTACAGGCACACTTTGAGCACCTGCGCAACGACTAGCCACAAATTTTAAAGAAATTTAAAAGAGGAGATTAACTTATATTCATTAATAACGCTTCAATGATTATTAAAAGATAATAAACCTTTTAAAAATCTAATTTTCCTTTACCTTGCTTAATAATGTATGTTCAAGCATGAATTATGAAATGGTCTACCAGACGCGTCCTTATTGCAAAACAAGCAATACAAAAACACAAGCGACTAAATCGCAATGAACCATGATTAATTTGACACAAAACATTACACCGTTGACGTCAAAGACTAATGATTTCATACTCCAGCTTCCGTTCCCATGAACATCACAATATGATATCGCGTTTGATCGTGAAGACCAACGTTGAGCTTTATTTAAGACAACGGCGTTAACTTCCGTCACTCAACAAAAAAAAAAACAACTTGTGGCGGAGAAGAACATACTTGGTGGGGCTAGCAAGTAAGCGTTTCTTGTTTGTTCATTTTCTAAATGGTATACAAACAGCATTATACTGATACTTTGTATAATGAAACAACAATAGCAAAACGATTCAAAATAAAAAAAAATACTATTATTATAAGAAATCTATATTAGATTATATAATCAGAAATATAAACGCCTTCATTATTATAATTGTTTAAAAAGAATTTAGTTTCGATATGAATTTTATGACTTACTAACTGACTCACATTATATAGGCAACTCCCTCCTTCTTAACGCGAATATCTAAATACTAAATAACAAGCCAATATTAAAGCAGTAACTAATCCCGGATGCTATCAGCCAAATAAATATATTATCAACATTAGTAAAGATAAATGGTATATATTACAATCTATTTAAGAGGGGGCAAGCGTATTCATAACCTGCTGTGTTCGTTCAAAATTATTGCCATCGAAACAGATGCCACGGCTGCAGCACTATGTCAGCATGACAGGAGGTTTTGATTAAATAAATAAACGTCTTGAAGGTAGGGAGCGTATCGTAAGCTGTTAAGTGTTTATTTATGATAGGCAACTTAAAGTATGATGGTATGATGGTCAGAGTTGGCAGCAGGGCCGGTTTTAGCACTACCGGCGCCCTGGGCGAAATTTTTTCGGCGCCCCCAAACTACATTTCAATAATATACAAAACAGGGAATGGGTACAACGAAATAACCATGTATTTAAAAAAAAAATACAAAAACTAATAAAATTTCACTTCTTCTAGCCTTTCTATCTGCGAACTCTTTTATTAGGCATTCAAAGTCTATGTTTTCTACAATTTTATTTTCAAAGTTGATAAATATTTCAATGACGATGACATTGTTTTTTTTTTTAGATATCAAAGACGACGGTGACTTCGTTTTTTTTTAAATCTTAGACCATTTTAAGAAATCTTAGCGCAAAGCGCCCTAAACGGGCGTATACGGCGCCCTTTTTATCCGGCGCCCCTGGGCGGTCGCCCAGTCTCGCGCTACCCTAACGCCGCTAGTGGTTGGCAAAGTTGGTATGAGGTGGTCGTAGGTTTGTTGTTCGCGTGGAATAAATTGGATTATATTAAAAAAATAATCCCTATGTTGGAATTGTTAAAGCACATGCAGCAAATGAAACCATTGGGAAATGCTTATACCTAAATAGGCCAGAAAATTAACAAATTTCTTAATAATAGGTTTTTAATATAAAATATTTCATTATATTTCGCTAAGGTATCTGGTCCACATGTAAATGGTAAGTATAGTAAAAATAGACTTTTTTTAACAACATTGCTTCATTTTGTTATTTAAAATCGGATCAACTCAGAGTAGATCTATAATAATAAATAAATAATGTTCAACAGATTTAGCTTTGTCTTGTCGGGCGTAAATATTAAATGTAGGAGACAAGTTTAATTCGGCGCAGGCGCAGGAATGCGGGCTAGTGTCGAAATGCAAGGCCATGTTTAGCTTGCCCTAGTATGTCTGTGTGTAACGTTGATAGATAGCGCACTGTTCACTCTTAATTTTAGGTAAATGTCCCTTAATAATGATTGAATGATGTTATTTTCATAATTTACCTAAATGTCCTTTCATAAAGTAACATAAAAAATATCTTGTTATATTTAAATTATGTATAGATAATTATAAAAGCCTCTAAAAATTTTAAAATAATATTATGTATGTATTACTATATTTAATTACATAAATAATCAATTATATCAAATTACCATACTACTTATCACCTAATTTCATTATTTACATAATCAAAGCGATTATATTAAAAAGAAAAATAAAAAAATCGTGTACAACCCACCGGTCGGGCCAAAGACCTGTTTGCGACAGGTGCGTTTCATTTGACCGTAACCGTTTTTTTGGTACAAATAAAAAAGATGGTGGAATCGTAAATTCAATACATAAAACGACTACCGTTATTATTTCTTTTATATATATCCACGATTCCAATATAAACTTGAAACTTTACTTAAGTAGCCTAAAACATTTGAGTTACAATTTTCTATATTTAACAACTTAAACTCCAAATAATATAAAACTATGGGAAATGACACCCGAGCCTACCTATATATGAACATGAAATGACTAAGAGATTACAAAAGATATTACGCCTAAAGTGATATAAATTGAAATATGATATCGTCAATTCCATAATAAAAACATAGAAGTACTAAAAAAACATTAAGTGACGAAAACAAGTTAATGGAAGTTCAAATAAATTTCTTAATTTGAGATGCTTTACTAAATATTGAATTAACGTTGAGTAAGGCAAATAACGGATTGTACTTCGAGAGAACGTGATAGTCCCATCGCTTCAATGAATTCGAATGGTGGTTATTATACAGCTTAATTAGGTAACAATTACTTTACGCTTTTATTTGAAATATTTATACCTTTGACACGCACGTATTTTATAGTAATTTTGGTACTATCTTATTTCTTTTATTTTTTTACAGAAATACAGCCTCAGATATTGCTAAGATTTCGTTTGTAGTGAAAGAAAAACAATATATTTAGAACAACCTAATTACAAGAACATTTATTATTTATGCCTTGAAGTATTAACTCACTACATTTTACATGATACAAAATTACTTTATTGGCCCTGTAGAATTAAAATATCAACTTTTATGAGCAATATTAAACAAGCGGATAGATTTCGAGTGTAGAGTTTTATGATCAAATTGATATAGACTCTATTAAATTTTCATAATTATATTATTTAAGTTACAATTTCTTCAGATAATTTTAATAGGTATTAAATTTGTTTTTCAGCTTCAGGCAGGTAGGCAGAGGGAGCTTAGCGTTAAGACACTACTCTCCAATTTCCGCAGAATTCTGGAGGCATTGCGTGTTAAGTGGCGGAATTCAACGCCGCGTTTCACTTCGACACGAGAGCGATAAAAAGGAAATATAAATATTTAATATCATATTATACTAAAATATTAAACCATTTTTAACTATCCAACAAGTTGCCAATTTGAACTTGGCTATAATTTATCATAACAAAAGAAAAACAAGCTAAGCGGTAGTTATTTTTTACAAACACTCACCCTAAGGTGACGGTCAGTATAAATTATGTGCTCATTAGCACTGCTCATTGCGCTTGAAACACGTTTAAAGTCTATTTATAATATTCATTGACACTTTTAAAACAAGAATAGCTTTGAAGCAATATGCGGCGCAGGGGTACAAGCTTGTGACTGTGATGGGTTCGATTCCCACTCGAGGAAATGAAATATTTTCATTTCTTCGTTCTACCACTCAATCTAATCAAAATGCCTCCAGAATTCAACGGAAAATGAGGAGTGAAGTGTTTTAACACTAGGTTCCCTCTACTGTGCTACGTGCTAGATACAGCGAGAAGCTGAAATAAAAGCTTTTTCATTTCACATTAAGAAATAACAGTAAACTTTTTGCCTACAATATTTAAGAGCAAATACGATAATACAGTAATATTGTGGGCACTATATTTGCTCTAAATAAGCTATTTAGAGCAACTTGTCAATATAGCCGAGGTTTTATTATGTCTTAGAACACGAACGAGTAAAATAAATAAAGTCACCAGCCTCTTATGCTTATTGCATGTTTTACATTACACCGCCAGTATTTTACGGTGATAAAATATTTCCATAGTAAAAGGAGATCGTAAATAATATGACAACTTTATGTTTTCCTATTTTTATAACTGACACAGACGTTTCTTACGAATATAGCTAGTATTTCGTTTTTATTTTTAGCTTCACGCATTGTCCCGCTTTTACCAGGGAAGGCAGAGGGAACATGGGAACCTAAAGTAAATATACTCCATATTAAGACAATTCCATTACCCACATTCCGAATTGAATCCATAACCGTCGCGATCAGTTCTTAGTTTATGGCGTTCCGAGCGTGCCAGTTGAGCACTCATAACTTCACCACTGGCACATTGTATGGAGAACACACGAGAGAGACAGTACGGTAAAAAAGTAAGAACAAAAGTGAATAATAAAAGAAACTAATATAAAAGAAAACTACAGATATTTATACGTTTTCTTACTGATAATAATAAGGAATAAATTAGTCTAAAAATAATATATTCTTCATTATTTGAAGAATATATTATTGACAATACTAAAGTGATATTTGGAATCTGAGATCAATTTCACATATCAAATTATTTAGCTACAGCAAGTTATTTAATGTCATGTCATGTTACCGCAAATGAATGAAACATTTCCGAGTTACGGCGAAAGTTGACCATAAATCGTGGGTAATATTACGAATCGACCACATGTTTAGTTCCTTATGTTATTATTTATTTTTTATTTAATAAACATATTTTTAATCGGTTAAGCCATTTCTGATATTTACGTGCAATAATGTCCTATTAGTTTGATAAATACCCCCCCAATAACTATTTTTTTATATAAGTTCCATATAGAAATTCATTGAATCTATTTAAGAATATAGCTATAGGTATATACCAAGGTATTGTAAGAGTTTATAACAGTTTAAGTAAATAACAACTAAAGGATTCGTTAAGTATCTTCTCAAAACTCGTTTTAATATTTTTTTAGATTCGTTCCCCACATACCACCGAACAATCGACACTTGAATGGCGGCACTGAACGCTGCGCCTAGTCTCGACACCAGTGCAAGTAAATGAAAATATTAAATAATTAATTCCCCGAGTGAGAATCGAACCACATATCCACACACACGACCGTCACGTTTACAGTCGCCGTGCCACTGCGCCACGACGGTCATTAATATTTCAAATATTCATTAATCAATTTGTATGTAACGACGTCCGTTGGTTTATTTTATTTGTTGACTTAAACAGCTTCTTTTTATTTTCAAAACGATAAATCAATTTGCATAAATCGATTGAAGATTGGATAAGCCGGAACAGTTGGATATTTTATGTTATTTTGAATGAGCAATACTAGTTATAGTTATAGTAATATTAAACTTTTAATATTAAAGATTTATATTAAAAGTTTAATAACTAGATTTTTTTATAATTTTACTTTAACTAAGTAATTATTTGTTAAGACATCACATTTAAATTAATTTGCTAAATTACGGCTGCAAATGTACGCAATCCGGTAAAACACGCAAAAAGCCACCCAGTAATTTTACAAAAATGTCACCTTGTCTGCCTTAAAACGCTATGTTGAGTTATGTTCGTACCATAAAGGTTTTGCAAAGGCGAAAATTGTACTATATTAAGATATTTATGACAACAAATATAATTTATAAGCAACTAATAGTCGAGGCGGTCGTCACAGGAGCACAAGCGTGTGATTGTAACGCAAAGGTTATGGGTTCGATTCTCTCTCTCTCTCTCTCTCGAGGAAATGGATTTTTATTAATTAACTAGCCCGGACGCGGCTACGCCCGCTTGAACTATACGATTATTTATTAAACGTATTTATGAAATTATTTTCGGTCACGCTATGCCTCGAAAATTTGGCGAAAAGTCGAGAACATAGAGTCTCAGCACTACTCTCTGACATACTACTTTTTGAATAACAAAATGTATACTCACGCAACAATTATAAGTCCCTTTTGTTGGCATGCCTCATTTCACGCCCCGTTCCCATCTGTAAAGAAGGAACAGTCTATTATTATCTTATACCAATAGCATTTTTTCTAGCATCACGCTGTATCCCACACAAAGCAGAGTAGGCAGAGAATACCTGCAAACCTAGTGGTGGAACCCAAACACTGCCTTCCCATTAAGCCACTTTCATTCCCCACTTTCCACCGAATTCTGATATTGCGTGTTGTATGGCGGAACTCAACGCTGCAATACTAACACATCATACATAATATGCTTATTCACTTAAAACATTAAATTTAATTTCCATATTTCTATTATAAATACAAAGAATACACATAAACCTACAAGGTTTGTTGTATATGAAGGTTACAATACCTATACTAAATGAAAATCTCCGTACCACTAAAGATCAGATCGCTTTCTTGGCCGGATAAAAAGGCGTTGCATCACGCTGAGGTCAGCTCCCAACATTGTCTGACGACAATGGCAATTGTTAGAATAAACAGAAACAATAGACACTCAGTAATTAGCAACCAATTAAATATTTATGCAGACGCGGCGTATTGTTCTTGCATTCTCTATTTGTTGGATAAATAAATGGAATTTGTTTTTTCACCTCTACGATGTGTTCCGCATGTAGTAGGGTAGGTAGAGCTAAAACACTGCGCTTCCGCCGCTTCTTTGCGCCAAATTCTGGAGGTATTGTATTTTGAGTGGCTTGACACCCAGAGTGAAGAAATGAATTAAATTTTAATTTCCTCAAGTCGAAGTCAGGAATCGAATTCACAACCTTACACGTTTAGTCACACGCTTGTGTCTCTCAACTCACTTCTCACGACTAGAATTTCAAGTATGTAGCTAATGTCCATTATTCGATGGTGGCCGTCGAATTATTAAAAGTCTGTGTAATTAACAATTAATTTTTAAGCAAGACTAATGATTAACATATGCAAATGTGTCAACATATTTTATGAAGGGTATTTTTATGTAAGAAAACATATACAGATCCCATTTTTACTACACAATAATTTCATAATTATGTAAATATCTAGCCAAATCCTTGAATAAATATAAATACTTTTATATACAAATAGAATAAAATGAAAAAACCCTGCCCTGCCATACAAAACTAAAATGGACTCCAATACTTAATGAATACCGTTATAATTTTTCATATATGGCTACCCACAAATAAACATAAAAGACAAAGTGCAAGTGTAAAGCCATATACAGGCAACGATCAAATAAAACGAAGCATAAACAACCCTTGCATAAAATGATGTCAACGGACAAGTTTGTGTAGGCAGCAGTGGGTGTGGGAACCGGTATCCTCAGGAGACCAGACAAGAAATAATATGTAGCTAGTATATCAATTTGGATTTAATATCTCTAATTATTAGCTGTAACTCGTTTTTATATTAAAAAATGTATAGATAGATATTGTAGATGAAAAATGTATAGATAGAGATTTGTATTTAATCATACTTCTAACAAAAAGTATAAAATATATTAAAAAATAAATTTTAACGGTATATTACGGATGTATCACCAGAGTTGCCTTAGTCAGACGTAGAGTTTTTCTCAGTATAAATCTAAACAGAGAATACATAAATTAATTTTTAACAAAAACAAAAACCGACTTCTAACAACGAACTAAAAAGTGAAAAATAATTTTACAAAGATTTTATAATTTTGAAGTCGGTGCCAAGTAAAACAAACAGGCTTAGTAATTAGATATTGTAGTAAAGGTGTTGTAGCATTAGCTTGACAATTTGTTAAAAATTAATTTATTTTACGATTTTTAGTGATGGGTAGATCTTAAAATAATACTTCTTAAACGAGTGGTGATGGTGGTGGTAGTGGTTGTCAACGAGTGGTTGTGGTTGTCCTAAGTAAAACTTTATTTAATTATGTATTATTTTTGTGCAAAGTTACATTTTGGTATATTGACAAGAAAATACATAAAATGTATTCGGGCGAATGAAGAATCTCCCTTTTTTGAAGTTGGTTGAAAATGAGAACATCCTCTTTTTTGAGGTTGGTTGAAAAGAAATGCAACGATCAGGAATCTCACCTCTGACATCAATTTAAAAAGTTTTTGCTTGTAACTATTACAGTATAATCAATTTTTTACCAAAAAAAACAAACTTTCTAAATTTTCACCGGATCCCATAATCGGAACCTAACCAAACTTTCACTAAATTATCCTTGAAGTATATCCTTTCAAATAAAAAAAGAATCATCAAAATCGGTTTGCGCGACATTGAGTTATTCGTCTATTTGTCGCGCACATACCTAATGCAAATTTAAGACTTATGTGATTTTCTCATAGATACCATTGTCAGACATGGATAAAAAAAATGGGACCATTCGGGAAGCGTCACCTTTCAATTAAAAAAAAATTATCAAAATCGGTTCACCCAGTCAAAAGTTATGAGGTAACAAACAAAAAAAAAAAATAAAAAAAAAAATAAATAATATTGATAACCTCCTTCTTTTTGAAGTCGGTTAAAAATTACAATATTTTTTATAATACATAGTATATAAATATGTATTGATTAAATAAAAGTCCATTTTCCTCATTTGGAAATATTAAAAAAAATTGTTCCGTTAGCCCAGCTAGCCAAGAATTAAAAACAAGTATTAGACAATCTTTTTAAAGAAAACATATATAATTGAATAATTATTAGCTTATTAGAAAAATCTATATAGATAAAACAATGTAAGTAAAAAAAAAAACATAACATTGCACTCTAAATTTAGGTAAATTCAACTTTCGTTGACGCGTAGGTGTATTGGGTGTGACGCGACCAGAAATCAGTTGAACAAATATGAATAGGTTATTAGGTAAATCGTTTCGAACAATGAAAATCTGGGTTACATTATTCATTGAGGCCAGTCTTGGCGCAGGGACACAGGCTTGCGACGTGAGTTCAAGTCTCACTTACGAGGCAAAGTGCGGCGTTAAATTCCATCAGGCAGAAATTGTGAAACTGAGGAGTGAAAACGAAGTGTGCTTTAAGGGGAACGGAGTGTCTTAACACTAGGTTCCCAGGTTTCCTCTGCCCACCCTGATATGTTCAGGATACTGCGTGAAACTAAACAAAAAATAATTATTGTCGAAATGGATTTTGGAACTTTTTTGAATGAACGAATAATCGTCTTGATTGTTGTTGAAGGAGGTATAGAGTTTCTGGACTTACAAATGTAAAGCATATCTATTCTATTTTGATAGATCTTACTTACTTAAAAACTGAAATAACACTTTTAAAACAACAAAATAGAACTAAACTAAAAAGTTTACAAAGTCATACGATTTACGTTCAGTACTTAGTTATCAGCACGCGTCGTTAAACATGCACAGTAATGTCATCGAACTTGGAAATTATAGGAAAACATGTAAAATACTGCCTATAGCTTATTATCATTATTAGCAATAATGTGATAATAGGAAACAGGCTCACCGCTACCTTTCAAAGCACTTAAGTAAAATTAAAATTCCATTTCGCTACAATTAACATAATTATAGTCTCATGCGGGATTTCAATTACGTAATAGAATTTTAACTATTTCTTCTCTTTAGAATAAGGATTTTAACGGAGTGTCGTAACTCTGAATGGGGCTATGGAGTTTATTTTATTGTATAATTAAGCTTTGGTTAGCCCTACGATTTTTCTGCATTCTGCTCTCTCTCTAATACAATAAACAAAGACGAATTGTCAGAATAAATAAAATATGGCATATTGTGGTCTTTGCAGTTGCACGCTTGTGGCACCTGCGCCACGACTGGTCTCAATACAGTGGGTTTTTTTTTCAGCTTCACGCTAAATGCCGAATATAGCAGGGTAGGTAGAGGGAACCTCGTTAAGACACTCTGCTCCTCACTATCCACCGAATTGTAGAGACCGAGATACTTCCACCGAAAGGAGAAATTAAAATATTTCATTTCCTCGAATGGGAATCGAATCCTCAACCTATCACGATATACTTACACGCCTGTGCCACGACTGGCCTCAATTTAAACATTTCAAAGAACTAAACATATCTTTCATGAATGAATTCTCTATAATATTATAAAAGATAATGAAATTTAAATTATTAAAGGAAAGTTAAGAAAAAAGTGAGCTTTTATTATATCATTACAAATTACGGAAAAAGCCTCCGCCTTTTACTAGCATGTACTACCTACTATTAAAGCAATTTATCATACTATATATACTAACAATATAATCAACTTGATAGGTTTTATTATCAACGTCAATATGATAGGTTTAGCATTTGCATCATGAGATTGGTATCCCACGATTTTATTAATATCGTCATCTGCCCAAGTTGAGCGCAACAGTTAAATATTATTGGTATTTCGTGATATTGTAATGATATTCCAATTTTATTAGCTGACAACTTGATATGTTTGTAAGGGTTCCGTAGGTACTTCAAAAGGTGAAAACGGAATCCGTATAGAATCACTTTGTGGCCTGCCTATTCATAACAACTGTCTATCTCGGGATCGCGTGAATCTGAAGTTATCAAGCTGAAGACTCTTAAAGGACAAAAAGTCAAACTTCTAAGTCAACGCAATCAAAAGACACGAGCATTTACGCATCGTTTTTGCTGCGTTTTGTATGAAATTTTCCGGGTAATCTTTAGTGTACTTACAGTTATGAAATTTGACACAAAGTGAGAACTTATAAAACAAAAATAAGACAAAAATATCCCATATATATATGAATAATAAGCATATATGAATGCAAACTAAAACTTGTCTACAGTTCCGACTTGGACTTAATCGTTGTGTGATGTTTTTTATACTAAATCTAAAAATAAAATAAATTTGCGTCATACTTTTACATAATACCAGCAAACACGTAATGATGAATTAACAAATCAAATACTTACGTACATATAAGCCGCATACTAATTCCATCTCGCAACCAGTTCACACACCACACTTAAGTAACTTCAAGTGTCAATAAAACCATCAATTAGAAACATAAAAGAGCATAAATTTAAATTCATGGGACCATACAAATCAGGTAAATTAAAAGCAATTCGTTATTGCGTTCACTGTAGTTGCATAAGAAACAGAGACTTTTGAAGACATAAAAAAAAATATATCGATATATAGCCTGATCGCACCGTTCACTTTTTAACCGACTTCTGTAAGAAAAGGAGGTTATCAATTCAACAACACGTCACTTTAACTCGTATTCGTATCTACTGCCCTTAAGAACACCGACACTAATATAAATACAATTAACAAGAAATACATTACATTAGTTAAATTAAACTAACGCCTCACTAATTGACAGATTTGATGAAGTGATTTGTCAACTTTTTGACGACTTCGCCCCTTTGTTAAAGCTCGTAGGTCATTATCATAATTTATTACCATTGCACAAAGCAATTCAAATATAAAGGAGTACGCCATAAAACGCCATAAAACATTTAGTGGAAACTGGAGAACGGAGTGTCTTTACACTAGGATCTGAAATACCCTCTGCCTACCCTGCTATATGCGGGATACAGCGTGAACCTAAAAAACATATACTTAATAAATAAAAAACCGTGATATTTACATCGGTATAATTTGGTTTGCTCATTAAATCTTTGGTGTCAGACGTGAGTATCTGTATACATACGTCGTCTTTCAAGATATGAGATAGCATCAATCACAAACTCATGTAATGCTCAGTTTTAAATGTTACGACATCATGACAAAAACCATAAACCTGTTGGACCTTGGGAAAAGATGGTTATTTATGCCTTGTATTAATAAAAAAAATGTATTTAACATCTTTAACTTGAAAATTAGTTTGGCCAATTAATTCAATTATAATTACAAAATGTATTATTAGTGTTAAAAATTGAATAGTTATATTTACAAGGGATTATAACGTTTTATGGCAACGGTAACAATTAACGAATTGTTATCTGTGCCTTATGAACAATAATTCTATGATTTATTCATGGTATTTATTTAATCGATTTGAAAGGTCGACAACCTTACATTTTTTTTTCTTTTCAAAAGAGAAACGTATTATCTCTTTTTAATGTAAATCCTTAATTGGTTTAAAATTACAGATCTTAAATTTTATTTTATTATTACTTTTCTTGCCACATTTTTTTGCAATAAAATATAAGAAATGTCATCAGTGATAGGAAGAGCGCCTTTCTCATCGCCTTAAACTTTAAGAACACGACTTAAGCCCCAGTGACATTTAAAAGGTATAGAAAATCTAGCTTACCCATGCATCCATACATACATATATAACTTAGCGTATTAAGCTTGTTTTTTACACTTTTCTTTTATCGGTAAAGTACTAATAAATATCGTTACCGAAAAAGCAAATTCAATATATATATTTTTTATATTTGTCTATATTTATGTTGATAACAACGGCCAGTCGTGGCGGAATTCTGGAGGCATTGCGTGTTGAGTGGCGCAGCTAAACGCCGCGTTTTGTCGCGTTACCAGAGCGAGGAAATAAAAATAAACATTTTATTTCCTTGAGTGGGAATCGAACCCCCCCATGTCACACTTGCACCCCTGCGCCACGACTGGCCTCTAACTAACATATTCCAACAAATAGTTGTTCACACTGAACTTACGACCCACCATACAGGATTTACTTAACCACTGAGCTGACACACATCATTAAAAACGTAATATCAATTTAAATGTATTTACATTGCAAATAGCTAGTAATCTCAACAAGTTTTCAAGTTAAATAATCTAAGACAGCTAAAGGGATGGCATATGATACGTGAAGGTAGGTTCAATCTAATAAGGACCTGGCATCTCCGTTATCGGGGCAGCGCTGTCACGATGCTAGCGGGCCCCAACTCTGAGAGCCGGTAAGATCCGTTCCGTTTCTAAGGAATTACTATGGATGATGGAAGCAATGAATGGAATGAATGAGTGAGTTCATATTTTAGATTAATTTAACTGTAATCATAATAATTATTTTGTTTTAATAATTATTCGTATAAAATTGGTGCTCTTTTCTTTCTTTTATAAATAGTAGTGAATTTGTTTTATAGATGAAAACCATATGTATCATATCAGCGATTTTCGTGGAACAGGGGCACGGGGCGTGCGATTGTGAACGCGACAACTGTGAGTTCAATTCTCGGGGGCAAGAAATATATAATATTTTCACATCCTCGTTCTGGTAACGAGGAAAAGTACTATACGCCTCAAGAATTCGGCAATAAGTGGAGTACGGATGTGTCTTAATGCGTTGTATTATTAGGTTCCCAAGTTCCCTTTGCTTAACATACATTGTGAAGCTAAAAAATAATCAAATATTGTATGAGCAATCAAATATTATCTATATTAATATTAACAACTTTAATTAACATCAACTTTGATTAAAGATTATACAAATATATTATAACCAAATGCACATAAATTAATAATCTGACTTAATTAGTTTGTTTTACTAATTGCTTGATGCCGTTTATCTTTTAAATAGAATCAAATTGATTGTGGTATTCATTTAAGTAAAAGGTTCGATCGCAATTCAATTGGAATTATACATGGAAAATGTATCAACTTGTCCAACAGCTCGTACTACCTGTTAGTGATGTAATGAATCCCGATATAACAACTTAGTACTAACATCGTGTAGGTTAAAAACTATTCTACCAAAGAGATTACATAAGCTCGATTAAATATTTAACTCTAATAAATAAATGTAAATAAATTAATTAATTACAAAACCAATCGCTAATTTAATTAACTTCTTCAATTAATATTGGAAATAGCTTCAGGCTGTAGGTAGGTTGTTATACAATTTCCATTTTCATTAAAAGTTATAATAAATTAAATAAATAAATCAGCTTCACGCTATATCTCGCACATAGCAGCGTAGGAAACCTAGTGTTTAGTCACTACGTTCCCCACTTTTCGCCGAATTTCGAAGACATAACGTGTTGAGTGGCGGAACTCAACATCGCGCCTTGCCGACACTAGAGCGAAGTAATATAAATATTTTTCTGCGCTTCGACTATACTTAGAAATTTTAATGATACACTATAACAATATTTGCTGTTATTCTAATGATACGAACCTGCTACCTTTTACGCTAAAGGAATATATTATTTTACAGTTAGATAAACCAGTTCAAATTTATAATATGTGTAATTATGGCATAATAACGGCAAAGATTACATTTAATGGAACACTTATCGAAGTTCGATCGTCCAAATAGAGCCTGGCCGATAGCCTTCTATGTAAACGTACGCTATAGTGGGCTAAATTATTATGATTTTAATCTTTGAAATGAAAACGTAAGTGACCGCGCATGCCTTGCCATTTTTGGAATGTCGGAGCTATTGTATCATATGTACTAGTTATGATAGAAAATACTAGTAAAATTATAATTTAAATGTGTTGATTTTATGTATTTTTATTTTAATATGAGTTTTATTTCAAGCAGGTATAGTAAATTATATTTTACCTACAAGAATAATACTGACACGTTGTTGCGCAGGCGCACGAGCGTGTTTATTTGATTCCCACTGGTACAAGGCAAAACAGAAAGCAGTGTTTAACGTTAGATTCCATATCTACCCTGCTATCTACGGAATACAGCGTGAAGCTGAAAAAAAAGAAACATACATAATACAACGGGAATTCGACTCGTCAGACGATGATAGAGGTCAAAGTTATTCTCTATAAAAAAGCTTAGTAATACAACTATTAATACATTGAATTCTGCATATTATAACAGTAAGTACTGTTAACAATGAAACTACCTGTGCTCAAATTGCGCCAAGTTTCGATTTCATTTCCAATATAATAAAATAGTCTACTATTTCTTTAGTTCAAAGGCGAGGTCGGCCACTTCTGGCCCGGCACGGTTACAAAAGTCACGCGCTAGGCTCCACATTTGCGGGCAAAAAAATTACAAAGCTAGCTAACTCGGAAAATTTGCTACAATTGCGTGGTGAGATGGAGTGGTCATTTCTTTTGTTTTTTTTTTTCGTATTTTTATTTTAGTGACCGCAGTCACGATGTTTTTAGTGTTGTTATTATTTTTATATTTTTATACGTTATAGCTTTAACCAAATGGAAATATCTAACAATTGTGTATAAGTAACACATTGTATGAGCCTGCTAACTTTCAACGCTGGTACAATAGGTAACATTGAAACTAATATTGCCTACATCATTCCTCGATAATTCAAACCAGTAGTTCCTGAGTTATCGCGCGATAAAACAAGCAAACTCTTCCATTATATAATATTAGTATAAAAGTAAAGATAGAAGTACAATGTAGGTACATTGTGCGAATCGCAGTATTTAATAATATTTTTCTATTACATATATTAAATTATTAATATCTAAAGTAGGTACTATTACCTAAAGTACAATGATCATGAATTTCGTCATATCACAATAAAAACGTTGTTTATATTGAATATATTTTTTAAATTTTATAGTTCATCGAACATTTGTATGTAATTAACCTTGCAATCAGAAGTAACTATAGCGAGCAATTACTTAAGTTCATAAAAATTAAAATGCGGATACTTATTTATAATTGTAATATTACAACATAGTATACGTGTTGTAACAATTTTATAATAGTAAATAACAAATCTATAGCAAATGAAGAATATTTCCATTTCGATGGAGATTTCGATTAAGTGAATATAATATTGTGAATATCAAAACAATACGGAGTTTTATTGAAATGGCTGTAAGCATGTTTGTCTATATAATAATATAGATACGGTTATAATAATTATATTAAAATTTCAAATACAACAATTTTAATACAAAATATTCCTTTAGAAACCAAAATACCAAAATCATTTTAGCAATGTCCAACACACAAACAATAAAACTAATTTCGAAATAACACTAACCTAAATTTCATTCATTCTATTATGTTATTTTTCCCTTTAAATTCTCTAGCTGTGCGAGTAATACCGTTAATTAAATATTTCACAATATTTAATAGCGACCAATTAAGAAATTACAAGGTGAAACTAAATAAATGCCAGCATCGATATCCCAAAATTCGTAATATAAACCAAAACAATATTAATTCTCGCAGATTTCCATTTTCCAATACTATTGCAAAATAAGTTTCTACTTACAACATTTAACAACGAAATAGTAAGACATTTTCAGTGATTAAGCAAATCTGGTTCGCTGAAGTGAGTAACAAATATATGTATTTGGGCTTCTCATTCAGAATACGGAACGGGTTGGTAATCATTTACAGTTAGCCATTCAGATGTTAGCCTCTTGTTTGCTATTCCGTAACTCGGGTAGGTAGAGTGGTTAGACGCGATTATATGACAAGTTTTCTAATAGCTTAGCGAGTTATTTATTATACTAATTTGTTTTAATAACTAAATGTCTTGGAACTGTCATCATACTATAATTCGTATGTCAACTATTTATGAGGCCTGTCGAGGCGTAGTGGCACAAAGTGTGCCTGTAGACGCGACAGTTGTAGATTCGATTCTCACTCGAGAAAATTAATTATTATTTACTAATATTTTCATCATCGATGGAAAGAGGGGAACGGAATGGCTTAACATTAGGTTCCCTCTGCCTATCCTGCAACATGTGGGGTACAGCGTGAACCTGAAAAAAAAACTATAGCAACATCAAAATAGACAAACACTGAAAGCTATAATTACATGAAAATTGAATCAATAGTGAATTGATTAGAATATTTATTAGCAATATCAAGACAATAGCTTTGTTCTTGGTTTTATGCTAATAAAGTAGCAAGAATATACAATAGCATTAGATCAACAAGTGGATCCGGATCGACGCCAAACATGGATACAAGCACAATGTAAATCATAACAGCCAGTGCATCTTGCATTCAATTAGATCATATTGAAATATCTTCTTTCGAATATAGTTGTAAATATAATAACTTAAATGATCTACTTATAATATTTAATTTGTGTACGTTGTAGCGCAAGAGTAGGAGCGTGTGATTGTAAACGCGACGGTTGCGAGTTTGATTCCCACTCAAGGGAATGAAATATTTTATATTTTCATTTCTCCGCTCTGGTAGCAAGACAAAGCTCGACGTTAAGTTCCGCCACAATGCCTCGAAAATTTTGCGGTTATCGGGGAACGAAATGTTATAAAGGAGAATGGATCGTCTTTGCACTAGATTCCGTCTGCTATTTTTTAATTTGTTTAAGTCTACAATTACTTTTTCTTTACAAACATTTTCTTTACAATTTACAAAATCAGCTGGTAAAGTTAATTCACGAAACAGATTTTACTCTATAGAGTTAGTACTGAGAGATATTGCCGTAACAAGAAGGAGGCAGTAAAGCTGCCAGTGACAGGTATCGACGTTGCTTACAAAATGGTACCTTTTCTGTAGCAGTGGAAATGAGCCACGCCTACATCCCTCCACCAATAGACGAATAAATATCCAATAAATAAACTAGATTATTTAGTTATACGTTGAATAATGGTCCTAACTTGTTCCGTTGGTCAGAGACTAGTAAAATATAGGATGCTTTATAGACGAACAATTTTTTTTTGTTAAAAGAAAGAATTTAAACTTTAATTTTTTTTAGTTAATTTCAGATATTTTACACATAATATTTTAAGATGCTATTGTCGAGCGCTCGTTATAATTGTGGGTAGGACCCCCATTCAGGGGAAGAATATAACAGTAAGATTTAGTAAGGCTAAGCGTGTATTTTGGATTGTAGACAGCATTCAACAAGGATCTCTGAAAATCGACAAAAAATGGAGAAATCTTTAAGCTAATAATACATTTTAGCCAAAATGTAATATGCAGAAAAAAAGGCGTTTTTTATCTATTGGTATAATACAGTTGGTATAGATGCCTCCTCGTTGAAGTATTTACTACATATTAAATAAGATATGGTCAAAATATCGAAATACTCGTGAAAGGGGCGAAAATGGCAGAACGGAATATTAAATTATAAAATTTAGCAGTATAATATAAAAATACCTTAAAGTAAATATAAGATTTACTATCAATATATCAATCACTATCGCAACCAGACTCTGTATTTCAACTTAACACCTGCTCGATAAATAAACAACAATGGCTCCCAAAACAATATATGTGTACGGAAAACGTATAAAAATGTCTAAGAACACGTAGAAACGCCTTTAGCAGGCCATTAAAAGGGCCACCTGCCGTCTGTGTCGCCGCGGTGCATAGCAAATCGCAATTTATACAAGCATTACGTAGGCGGGACTTGTACCTGTAGCTAACTAAACTTCCAAGTGATATTTATAAGATCTATCTCTTCCCTGCCGATGATCTTCCATCGTTTTAATAGAGGGCAAAATATAATCAATTTAGATGAAGCCAGCTTTGATAATTGGGTTCGTTGGTTAGGGAGCTATTATATCTGTAATGGCGCGGAGCAGTCTTTAACGGTGGAATAACGTAAATTTCGATATTGCATTAGTTTTACTTGTAAATTGTAGGTAGGTAGGTATAATATGGAAGAATAATTTGTGTACTGTCTCTCCACTTATTTTCGTTTCCCATGTGTTCCCAATAATTTTTATTATTAAATAAATAAATAAAAGTTTAATATATAAAATATGAAATTAAACAAAATGGTCTAAGTTTCAAGTTTTACCTACAAATAAACTACTGGCGCTTCGCTGTCCTAACGATATCTCAGTTTTATTGTCAATGAATTTTGCTAGTAAATATAATCATTAACTGTAAAAACATGGAAATAATTATAATATCAATATTAAAATAATATATTAATACTAATATTAAACAGCACTAAATTTAACTCTAAAGGAGCCTACTTCATAAATCCACTAACTTATATGATTTAAAAAGCTAATAATATGTAATAAGCGATACAAATATTGTACTATATTGCATATTATTGTTATTTATTGTATTGTCAGCCTACGCCTTAACAACCGGCGAGTGTCCACTTCGTCATTTCTTGTAAATCACGAGGATTGTACAATTTGAATGGAAGTAACTAGGAATTGTGGCCGATTGTGTATCTAGTTCATATTTCATATGACGTTTCGAAAAGGTTTAGAAACGATTTTCAATGAGTCTTATCTTAAGATTAATATTTATGGTGACATGTGGGATTTCCATCGAACTTACTTGTTTTTAGATTAAGTAAATTACGTTTTAAATATCATAGAGAAGAAGGGTTCTAGAATCAGGACAAAACAAAAGAGACATATTTGAATTAGGTAGGTACAGATAGCAGGACTTTGTTGAAAAGTATTTTAATACTAGTGAACAAATTAAAAACTAAAGATTCAGTCAATTCAGTAAAACAGTTGTATAAAATAACTGTTACGGCAATTAGCAAATTTGTCTAACTAAATGCTTTAAATTGACATAACTTTTTTATTCATGAACCGATTGTAATAAAATTAACCCTATATATTTTCGGAAGCTTGCCAGAACCTAATAGTGAAAACCGCATCTAAATCACTTAAGTCGATTCTAAAATTAGCGATATCAAACGCACAGACAAACGGACAAACAGACGAAGAGACAAAAAATTTAAAAATCATTGTTTTGGGTTCTATAACCTTAATAAATGTTTCCAATAACATTTTTTTTAAATATCTTCCAAGTACAGACAGTCAGACACCGATCCGCTTATTATTTATTTTATTATTAGTATAGATTAGTTCGATAACTACCAATCAGACAGACATTTCCGTACTACGCTCCAACGACGTTATTTTTTTAACATTAACAAAATATATCATTCAATTATACTTTCAAAACATAAAAACCAGATGTAAATCTAATGTCAGATATCACATAAAGTGAAATTCGTACCTGTCAATTGAAAGTGTTTTTAAAAAAAAAGTGCTATTATGTATTCCGCACGCCAACTTGATTAGTCTGATAAGTTGACGCAAGTAGTCTGACAGCGTAATAGCGGTCTTGGAAAAAACTTCAACGCGTTCGAGAGTTGAATTAATTTATATTTCCCCTAATAATGTCATTAGATTAGTAGTTCTTTTTGTTTATTTTTAATAGGCAGGGAAAACCTGGGAACCTAATCTGAATTCCCCACTTTCCGCCGAATCTTGGAGTCATTATTGCGTGTTGAATGGCGGCACTGAACGCTGCCTTGTAAGTAAGAATATTGTATTTTGAGTCGATCGACTGGGAATCGAATTCACAATCTGTCGCGTTTACAATTCTGCCCATGCACTACGACTGGTCTCAAACACTGATAAATTATTTTTTTATAAATATATGCTGTAAATAATATTCATCACTTTTTTAAAGATGTTCATTACAATTTATATTTTTTCAACTTTTAACAACAACTAGTAACAAACACTACTTCTGTTACTTGTATAATAACATTTAAGGCATATCTTAATTAAGGAAACAATTTCCAATATATTACTGGGTGTGTATACAAATTAACACGACATAAAAGGCCACCAGATACATTCCAGATTGATTCATTGGTTTTGATTTATACTGCTGATATGCGCTTACGATATGCAAATAGTTTGGTAAGGGAACCATAATTATTAATATAGTCAGGTTAGTCTTGTTAAAATAGGTTCCGATATTACTAAATAGATTAACTCCCTAATATACTGTTGAATTAAAAAGTTAAAGTTTAAGGTTTCGTAATAAATAATGATTTCACACATTTATTTCTCGTCTAAATACATTATGAGTTTTTCATAACTCGGTATAAGTCTTTCTACATACAACTATTACTTTAAAAAAAATAAAATTTAACTAAGCTCAGCCATACAAAGCCCCGTTGCCCCGTTACCAAGGTAAGGAACATAAAAAAACTATTTCACTCCCCCAAATGGGAATTAAATCTACAACTCTGTCCTGCGATACAAATATTATAATAAGTCTTAACTCTCCACACGACTTCTAAAACAAATTGAAGCAATTTAAGTAAATTCAGCCATACAAAGCTATACAAGAATCGTTTCTATCCAATAAAACCTATGGCACCAGTAACTGTTGCAATCAAAGCTGGCTCCAACATTCAGTGTACAACGGGACATCTTTATGCAAAATTACACGAAGATTTTATCATGCTATTACATATCACGCAGACCGCATAACAGTAAATTTTAGTTAGTCTTGTTAGCTTGTTAGAAGATGAGCGTGTAATGCTGCGTTGTTGAGCGATTTGTCATACAATATAATAATTAAAAAATTATATCAGCTTCACACACAGTGGGGTGAGCAGAGGTAGCATAGTGTTAAGACACTCCTTTCCCTACGTAATTCACAGAAGCAACAACGTAATGTCCGTTTTAATTGGCAATTTATTGATAACAAGTGACTTCAGCGTGGCTTCGTTCGCTTAAATTGCAATTTATTAACTCGTATTTAGATAGATATATAAGCTATGTAACTGTAAAGATTCATCTAATTCTTTTTAATCTTTAGACGGAGAAAATTTAATGATAAATCATTATATTCTTCACTTACTGTTCATTTTATACATGCCGAAAGAACGAACTGAACGTTTTGCTTTACCTAAGAAAGACTAGTAGGAAAATATTGGGTATTTTGAATATAAATATACTAAAGTGGTTTGAATCAATAACTGTATCGTGTACTCAGATATTATATTCTGTGTCCTACTGGGAGTGACGAATAGCTAACACTTAAATATTTTTATACGGCGTATTTCCCCCTACAGCGTGATAGACAGAGACAGCCTTTAAGACATTTAACGCAGAGAAAGAGATTTTCCGGACGCCCAGGGAAGCGCTGGTTGGATGTCGTGATGCAGGACACGAGAGCCAATGGTCTAACCTAAATCTAAAAATGGTCTAATGGTGGAGTAGGTTGAGTAGGACGGCAGACCCTGGCAATAGCTGGGATTAATGCCAAGGAGAAGAAAGCCTTAGTATTGTTTTAGGAGGCCTTAAAAATATAATTATAATCAATCATCTCCAATTACAGCATACAGAGTCAGCATCTAGATTATTCCAATAGGTATAACAGTAACATTCATATAAAATAAATATACCAAGAAATAATGTCAGACTTAGGTCTGCAGTAATTACTAACACTGTAATGACAGTTAACTCATCTTCCTCCGTGATTATATATACCAATGGAATGTAAGCAAAATTATATATATTAAAATGACTTCATACAAACAAATATATATATATATATATATATGAGATTGTAGTAAAACCCCGACGGGTGTGAGTTTGATTCTCACTCATTGTAAATTGATCATTATTTATTAATATTTAATTTCTTAGTTCTGGTAACAAGGCAAAGTGCGACATTGAGCACTGCTACTCAGTATGAAATGCCTCAAAATTTCAGCGGAATAGACGGAGTGTCTTTAGACTAGGTTCCCTCTGCCCACCTTGCTATTTGCGGTATACATCGTGAAAAATAAGGGGTTTTAAATGCTACGTAATAAGTATTCAAGGCAAGTGGAGTGCGAAATAGAACTAATTACACGTTTGTTAATATAAAAAAAAACAATAGGCAATTTAATTAGAGATTAATTAAGCTACAGCGTGTCTTACCTAAAACTAATCGTTGAATATTTCTGTTGCAATTTTTTTATAGCTTATATTGTAATTTTTTGTATGAATCTACCAATATTGACTGACCAATGACCAATAAATATTTCACTTCATAAACTTAAAAATTATTTGTTTTATATTAAGCTTTTAAATTTAATTTTCTATTTACATACTTATGTTGGCAACGACTAGGCTAGGACGAATGAGAAGAAATTCAGATAAGCCGACAACTAAAATGTATTGAATTCAAATTTAATACCAGCATTAAATTTAATGACTGAGTTAGTAGTATTATTAAAAGCTCTGAAACTAGATTTTATGTTGAATATTACTATAAATGCTTTTTCTTATTCAAATTTCACGGTGCCCGACCAGTAATTGGTCGAACTCACTGATAATTTTATTCAAATTACAGTGTTATGAAACAATTTTGTAGATTATAGATTTTTTATTATTTTTTGTTTTGTATTACCTAAAGATTATTTTTATTATATGTTTTTTTTTAAACATTTTTAACAATCTGAAGCAAACCATAATTGGTCCGAAACTTAATTTTAATATAACCAAATAAGTATTTTTTTTCTTGTCGCTTCACTCTGCAGGGTGGGCAGAGAAACCTGGGGACCTAGTGTTAAGACATTCCGTTACTCACTTTCCGCCGAATTCTAGAAGCATTGTGTGTTTGCAGTTTGCTTCGACACCAGAGCGAAGAAATTTTAAGTAAATTATATATTTAGTATTTTCATTAAAATAATATTAAATATATAATTTCCTCGAGTGGAAATCGAACCCTGAACTTGACGCATTTACACTCTCCGCAGGCTCACTTAAATGTTTTCATTATAAATCTAGTTTCCGTAGCACCAAGCAATAATGACAACACCCAACTTACAACTGTCAAAAGAGCAAGCAATTCCAAATGAACAATAGTCAAAGTTTTTGTCTATCTGTCATTCTTCTTTAATCAGAACTCAACCGTGTGACGAAATCTCTGTGTACAAGGTACTCTTACTGTAGACAGCGTGAAAGTTTTTATTACGTCTAGTATAAAATCTAGGACTTAGAAGTTTCAAAACTAGTGAAGGCACATTCTGTGGACATGATGTTGAAATTAAATAAGTTAGTTGCGTAATTATTAAGTGTATTAATAAAACAATAATAATGGTTGTAATTGTGTTTTTTTCTTTCTTTTAAGACATCTCGGTAATGCTATTTAATAATGTTCCAGAGCAATTGAAAGTAGAAAGAAAAAAAGAAAGAAAAAAAAATACATTTAAAACAGAATACTTAAATAAAAAAAAATATAATTAATCGATTATGCAATTTCACATATTTTTTTTATTCCCCATATATTCTATATTATTTCAGGACAGGCAGGTCTTGTGATAATTATAAACAGTTACTAAGACCTATTTATACATCCGTCCATATTCCGTGCTGGATCAAAACAACCCAAATTTCACGTCTCCGGTCTTTTCAGACTGGAAAAAGATATATTTGATAAGTAAATGTTTCTCTTTCTTTCGTTTGATTCTACCCAATTGTAAGAATATATCTAAATAAACCCACGACCACCATTTACGAGTACACCCTTACTCCAACGCAATGGTAATAGGTAATCCTAAATCTAAAAAACTTGCGTAAACAAAACAAAAGACAGTGTTATACCAGAGCTTTAACTCCGGATAACGAACGACTAGTACGATACAACGTGTTTTACACGATACCCCACCGTACAAAATTAACGTCAACTGGAACTGGGCGCAACAATGGAATAATGGCGTTATTACTTTAGATTTATTACTGTTATCGATAAACAATACCCTGGACATTTGGCCGTTCTTTGACGGTGTTGGCGCGGACCAATTTTAACGAGCGGTCGAAGTCTTTCAAATGGGGGCTTGAACTGGAATCGTATTTGTGTTATATTTTTGGCTTTTTGAATTGGCTGAAAGTAACGGCGTATCTCTGATTGTAATTGTGGATGTTGCAAGCATTGGTGATATATAATGTATTGAATTTTTTTTCGCGTCGGTGAATAAACAACGTTTGTGGTTTTGATTCCCGTTGGGAGGAATGAGAATGACTCTGACGTAGTTTATTTTATATTTTCTCCCTCTGGTAACAAGACGGAGAGCGGCGTTAAGTTCCGACACTTATCACGCAAGCTCTCGAAAATAAACTTCAACTTTAAGTCTTAACATTAAATTCCCTTTACCTATTTCCTTTTCCCGTATTGTATGCTGGAATTGTCCAATTGTCAGCGCGATACCGTGGATTCTTGTAAAATAGTGGAGTGGAGTGGAGGAGAAGAGTTCCCCAAATATCCAAAATGAAATATCCATATATCGTTTATTCTACATACCAATATTAAGAAACTTAAAGTACTGTTCAAAACAAATATGTAATGTAACTATATTTTTTGCAATTGTGTAGATAATATCTTACGGAAGCTACAATTTTACATGTACAGGTACAGGCAAACGATACCATCAGGCTTGACACTGAAAAATCGTGGGAAAAACACGTGTGAAGCAATTATTATAAGAGCACACCGCAATAAAGAAGCTCCTGAAGATGTCTGGATAAGCTCCTATGTCGACCTCCAAATAACCTCTCTGAGATAACACGGTATTGCACAGTATTTTGTATTTGAAACTTGTAACATATTGATAAGATAAAACTTTATTTCTTTAACCTGCCCTTCATGTAGCTATTATTTATTATCTTTTTAATTAAATATCTATGTTAAACAAAGGGGGCCGATATTCTTTTTTAGACATATTGCACGACTGATAGCAGAACTCAACACCATATTTCATTTATATAAAGAAAACACACTCATCAGGAAAATGTAAATATTTTTAATATAAAAACGTTAGGTAAAGGATTTTACCTATATATTTTACATTTACCTAAACCCATATAACTATAGCTATGTACAAGTATTACAAATGTTATTTTGCAGTAGGTACTATTTTAGCAAATAAATAAAAAAGGAAATGTGTTATGATGTGAAGTTTAAATTAAATAATAAATAATTGAACTTTATTTTATTCACGTTTATTATTTTTCTAAGCTTCACTGTGTATTGCGCACCAAGCAGGGAAGCCTGAGCGATCCTAGTGTTACGACACTCCGTTCCCCATTTTCCTTCAAATTCTGAAGTCCCAACTTTATAATTTATGTACTGTCATTTAAAAATTACTTTACGTTTGTATTGCATAGCAGGGTAGGCAGAGGCAATCTAGTGACAAGACACTGCTTTCTCCGTTTTCTGTCCAAATATATGACGTAGATATATATACGTAGGTGTATATAATATAATAATTTAATATATATTTCTTAAAATAAACACCACAACGCCACACAAGTGAATAGTAATAAAAGGGCGCCATCGGTAGCGAAACGTGAACGATAAGTCAGCGATACAGGAACGGTACCGGAGATCGGCATAGCCATTCCTTATCTAGAATCACCACGTTCGGAATTTAAAGTTGGGATACTGATTCAAGTTATTGGAGTGTAGCGCTAAGAGATTTGAAAATTCCTTAGAATTTTTGCTGTAAGGTTTCTAGATGAATGGCGTACCGTATGGAAAAAGGAATTTGTAAAGTTGACGTCTACTCCGTAAAATGCGGAAGATAAACTTATTTTATGTTGAATTCTTCTTTCTTTTATCTTACACAGGGAATAAGCCAAGAGAAAAATGCATTCGCAAATCCAGCATATGAATCAAACATTTGAAAACAAATATTCTATCCAATAAAAAAATATGCATTTTTAAATTTACGCTGTATCCTACACGTAGTGATACTGTGCTAGGCAGAGAGAACTTGTCAGTCTTATGTTAAGACACTCTGTTCCTATCAAAATACTTCTGTTCCCCACTTTTCGCCAAATTCTGGAAGCATTGTGTGTTGAGTGGCGGAACTCCCAAGGTAATATTACTTTGTTTATATGTTATTCATATGAATAACATATAAACAAAGGTTAAGTAAATTATAATCAATTCAATGTTAGTAAGTAAGCCTCTGTTGTAGACTCTAGATTGTCTTCAGTTACAACATCCTGTACAGTGAAGGACGTGCAAATTATATACTACAACATCACTACGCAAATACTTATAATAAACAAGAGCTTTAATAGAAAATTCTAAATCTGTTTTCTTCAAGTATAATCTCAAGTAGAACTTGGAGTTTAATTAAAAATAAATAAGTCAGCTTCCCGATGTATCACGCATACAGCAGTGCAGGCTGAGGGATCCCCGTGTTAAGACAGTCCGCTTTTTTTTTCAATTTTTGCCATATCCTGGAGGCATGCATGCGAGTAGCGGATCTCAATAAATTGAAATTTAATAAATATGGTAAATATGGTATATATATAAGTAAAAATATTATTTTTATTATCTTCACAGGTATATATGTAATGATTCCAGTGTAGTGGCTTTAATAATATTAATTCGAGTTCTTTTTTAGAATGAAACAGGTTCAAAAATCACATATAAATGAATGTTTAACAAAAAGAAAAACCGACTTTTAACAACGAACTAAAAAGTGAAAAATAATTATACAAAGATTTTATAATTTTGAAGTCGATGCCAAGTAAAACAAACAGACTTAGTAATTGGATATTGTAGTAAGGTTGTTGTAGCATTAGCTTGACACCGACTTCACAATTATAAAATCTTTGTAAAATTATTTTTCATTTTTTAGTTCGTTGTTAGAAGTCGGTTTTTCTTTTTGTTAAAAATTAATTTATTTTACGATTTTTAGTGATGGGTAGATCTTAAAATGATGCTTCTTAAACGAGTGGTGATGGTGGTGGTAGTGGTTGTCAACGAGTGGTTGTGGTTGTCCTAAGTAAAACTTTATTTAATTAGGTATTATTTTTGTGCAAAGTTACATTTTGGTATATTGACAAGAAAATACATAAAATGTATTCGGGCGAATGAAGAATCTCCCTTTTTTGAAGTTGGTTGAAAATGAGAACATCCTCTTTTTTGAGGTTGGTTGAAAAGAAATGCAACGATCAGGAATCTCACCTCTGACATCAATTTAAAAAGTTTTTGCTTGTAACTATTACAGTATAATCAATTTTTTACCAAAAAAAAACAAACTTTCTCAATTTTCACCGGATCCCATAATCGGAACCTAACCAAACTTTCACCAAATTATCCTTCAAGTGTATCCTTTCAAATGAAAAAAGAATCATCAAAATCGTCGATCATCGTCACAGTCGCGCACATACCTAAAGCAAATTTAAGACTTATGTGTTTTTCTCATAGATGCCATTGTCAGACATGGACCAAAAAAAAATGAGACCACTTGGAAAGCTTCACCTTTCAAATAAACAAAGATATCAATATCGGTTCACCCAGTCAAAAGTTATGAGGTAACAAAAAAATAAATAAAAATAAATACAGACGAATTGACAACCTCCTTTTCTTACAGAAGTCGGTTAACAAATAGCTTCAAGCTTTTTCGCGTATAAAAAAGTAAGCAGAGGGAACCTAGTGTTAAGACACTCCGTATCCCACGCACCGATCAAAATTCAAGACATAGCTTATTAATTCGCGGAATTTAACGTCGCGTTTTGTCAAGGAAATAAAAATAAGTATAATCAACATAACTTTCGCGGTAGTAGACGGTTCATCTAAGTTTAAATATTTAAACAGCTACAACCAGAAACAATTTCCTAAGAAACAAAATGCTTTAAATATCATAATCTAACAAAGCAAATTACACGCGATCATATACAAGGAAAACATTAGTCTTGTTAATTTCACTATTTAATTAATATATCATACTATCTCTATAGGCTTACAGTTTAATTTGATAAATGAGTCTAAAGCAGCCAGGACTTGGCTTTATCTACTGATAATATAAGGCTATTAATCTCATATATTACTTATAATCCATTACAACTGGTTGCTAGTAATTAAAAACTGGTTAACGAAAATTGTAAGGCGCGCCCGTAACGGTACAATCTTTGCCCATAAAAATCTAATAGTAAAACGTATATATCATAATTGATTAAAATAACTCTGAAGACACTTAGCTTATTAATATTGACTCAAATTATTTTGTCAATTTTTATATACCCACAGATAATGATTTATCTTTTGAAATGTAGAGGGTTAGGTAGGAACGGCTTTCTAGTAAAATTGAACTTTCCTTTAGGCTTCAGTCTAAGCAATAGCATAAAATTTATTTTGGCAAATTTCATTTGAACCTTCAAATACAAAAGCAATTATGTAAAAGTGCAATTATGTAAATGTTCAAGCCGTCGTAGCGCAGCGGCATAAGGTGTCGCTTCGCTCTGGTGTCGAGGCAAAGCGCGGCGTTGAGTTCTGCCACTCAACACGCGAAGCCTCCCGAATTCGGCAGAAAGTGGGGAACGGAGTGTCTTAACATTAGATTTCCTCTGCTTACCCTGCAGTGTGCGGGATACAGCGTGAAGCTGAAGCTGATTTATGTAAAAAGATAAAAATAAAAGAAAATGAAATATTTGAACAAAAATATGCTTACAGCGCTATAAGCTCTTACTGGAACACCATGAATTCCTTGTTAGAATTAATCAGTAACGCAACTATGCAAGTAAGTATTATGAACTTTACTTTACAGACTAACATTTGACCATTGGGTAAGGAAAATAACAGCACATTAGATAAATCGAATACAATGTCTTACAAGTTGCAACACTATTAATGACTCGACTAATAGCTGAGATCATAAAGTCTCAGGTAATTTAAATGGTTACCTAAGCTTTGTTGATATATACCTTTATATTCATATCACTACTTAAAACCAAAATTATATTAATAACGCTAATAGCAGGATAGACAGAGGTATCCCATTGTTAATATTAATAAATAATAATTAATTCCCTCGAGTGGTAATCGAGCCCACAACCGATGCGTCTTAGTATTTAGTATAACTAAGTACCTAACATAAGTATTAAACTGATATATAACATGTAGGAAGAACACTTTGAAGTTTGAACCAACACTTAGATCATAAACAAGATGTTATTAAGAAACGTACATAGAAATCTGACTAAGAGAATTGATGATAGCGACTGCGGACAAAGATGAAATATGTAGAGACCAACAAACGACATGAGTTAAACAATGACGGATACTGTATGTATATAGATCGTAATACTAAATAAATTACATTGCGAGCTGAACATCCATTACGTGGTATAATTTGATCATGTGAAATTTAATGGTTTATCATTAACGTTTATATGTATAATTATGTATGTTATATTTTTTAAAATTATTTTTTATCAGCTGTATCCCGCACGCAACGGGGTAGGCAGAGGGATCCTAGTGTTAAGACACTTCGTTCCCAACTTTCTGCCGAATTCTGTAGGCATTGCGTGTTGAGAGGCAGGTGGAATAGATGGAATGGATGGAAATGGAAATATAAATAAAAAATATATATTTCATCTCCTCTAGTGGGGGTCGAACCCACAATCAATCAGTTTTACAGTCACACTTTGTGCCCTGGCACCACGACTGGCCTGACCTGGCCGACTAGAATTTAACTACTGCTGTATCCCATAGTTAGCGGGGTACGCAGAGGCAACATTCTAAATAAATTTAAAATGTGTAACAAATTAATAATTTTACATAACTGTATCAAATATTTAAATTATTCATAGAAATTCTAGATTTATTCGATCAAAATATCTATCCATCTTTATTAAATCGACTATTGGCAACAGAAGCATTATCACTTCGAACGAGGGCAGATATGTTCCGTTATACAAACCTGAAATATACAAACACAGCTAACTAAGCGCACCAAGTATGCACTTCGCATAAAAGTTGATAAACATTTTATTTGCTTAGAACGCAATCAGTGAGAAATATTATACACGAATTGGCTTTTAGACAGGAAATTCGTAGTTTACTTTTAAGTTAGTATATATTTTCTATTTATGTATAATTATGATTCTCTGCGTAAAATAAAAAGTAGTGATGCATTTGCTATTTCATAAATAAAAGAGATACATTGTTTGTTTAATATCCTGCAATTTGTATACTTAACTAAAGAAAAAGACGGTTGTGAGTTCGGATTCCATTCGGGGGAATAAATTTCTCTTGGCTCCCTTTGCTTGCTGCATATACAGAGTAATACTATTAAATTATTTCTCACCAATTTAGAAAATAATGTTAATCTAGATAATTTCTCTTCAAAATAATTACAGCCTTAAACTTAACATTCCAGAGCTCCTGTTCAGCTAACTGACAAAGACCTTATTAGCTAAAGTTCGTGTTCAGTGAAAGATTTACCTAATGCGATTTCCAAGTACCGTGCAGAATTACGTGTGGTCTATAGTGATTTGGTAGTCAATGAGCCAATTTAACTGAAAACGTACAAAACTTAAGCTCAAATATATAACTAAATTGTTATGACGTTTGCTTGTAAAATTATCGTCATATTATTTGGACAAAATGTTATTTACTTTATTTAAATTTAAAATCTAGGCCAATTTTGTGACTTAATATATAATATAAAATATTTAAAAAAAATAGATTCTCGCTCTTTCCCGCACACACACACACACACACACATACACATTAAGACATTTAGTACCTCACTTCTCCCCCGAATATTTCGAGACATTGCGTGTTGAGAGGCGGATCTCAACGCCGAGCATTTGCAATCAGTGCCAGAGCGATGAAATGAAAATATTAATAAGTAATAATTTATTACTTCGCATGGGAATGGAACCCACAACCATTGCGATATACTCACTCTTGTGCCCCAGCGTCAAGACGGCCTATCAAAATATGTATTATTTAAATTGTGAAAGATAGGAAAGGAATAATTCTGCCATATTTTATGACGCATAACAAAAGGTGCATCGTTATTTTATAGCCTGAAGGTAAAATTTACACACTACTAACCCCAATATCGAGAGAGTCATGGCAACTCTAATTTACACCTCGTTTGTATCATTGTTTATGGTGAAGATATATTCCCCATATATATTTGTACTGCAGACGTTATGTTTAGTATTTTTTATATTTAGTTTTCCAATATGTAGTAACTAACTAACTTACCTATATATTTTTAATATGCCTACTATTAGTAATAAAATGTTAAAACACTGACAGCAAAGTAGTATATTCAAAGATTTTTCTTTAACTTTAAACAATGAAGGCATTAAAAAATATCTAAAATTTGTAACAAAATAAGTATACATTTTAGAGTATTATAGAGTCATAAATCTGTAAAGATCAATTCCAAGTTCAAATCTCCACCTACTATAAAGTGCGTTCACATTGTTATTTGAACAGTGTTGAAACAGTGCGGATTTGTAGCATTAGTCGAACACGACCACAGGCAACAAGGCGCAGCATAAGTCTCTAGCAAACGAATCACGAATATCTTACAAAGGTACAAAGGTAGTGTGAAATTAAAGATAGTAGGTTCAAATACAAAAAAATAAAAGATTCATATTCGATAGATACCGCGAATAATATAAGTAGATAAGTCAAAACAAATAAAAGGCAGCTAAAATACAAAGTAAATAATAATTAGAAATTGTTTTTTTTTTACCTAGTTCTGTTAAGGGGGATGCAAAAAAATAATCAGAAGGAAATTATTTGAGTTTAAAAATAATTAAAAGTAATAAAATGAAGCAAGTCCATTGTTTTTTATGAAAATAGAAATTTTCGCAAACCATAAATGGTTTACAATAATAAATCATACATGTGTTCTTAATGGCATCACTTTCCTATACTAATTAGAACTATAAAACTGTAAATCATTTACTGTCACGACAATATAACATTTTGTATTCTAAAACCTGCGTAGGTTGTAGTCTAAATCGAAGTAAGCCACGCCCCGCGTTGAGAACAACGTCCGTAATAGATCAATTAAAACTAGTATAAGTCTATTCAATTATTATGACATAGATTATGTAAATATGGATAATAACTAAATCTCACCTATATTTAGCTGCTTCATAACTGCATCCAATCTGGAAATCATAAAAAAAATGTTAATAAATAAAATATATATTAGTTTTTTCAAAAATAAAATTGTAATAATATCCATTTTTAGCAATAAAATATTAGTAACACAACAATCGATGCAATATAATATCTAAATGTAATAATAGCTCTGTATCGAATTGAAAATCACGACGGAAAGTTTCCCGTTATTTTTTTTTACTTTTTACATTTTGTAAAGTAAATAGTGACAATCTACATAGTACCTTATCGAAAGACGAATAAAAATGGATTACATGTAAGTCAGAGATTTTAAGAGTCATGATTGTTTGACAGCTTGTGGGTTTAATTACAGCACAATTTATTTTCTCGCTATGGTAACTAGACAAAGCATCACTCAACACAATTATCTCAACACTAGGTTTCCAGTTTCCCTCTGCCTAATAGGGTAGCCTATTATCATACAGTGTGAGCCTAGGAAAAAAAACTGAAGATAACAGAAGTTCGATATTCTCCTCAGTTGTGTCAATATAATACATTATTAATACCTCTTATTATTATTATTATATAATTTTGATAGCATCGTACTGCTATAATTTTCCACAAAAAAAATGTATTGAACACAACCAATAAAAGATAGAATAATTGAAATGTATAAATCAGAATTTGCAATAAGACGCCTTGGATGCCGTTGAGGTATGAAAGACTTTTTGCGTTCAGTACCACTTCCTTTCACGGACGCCGGTAATAATTTAATACTTCATAATAATAATAGTAGATACGGTCGGCGGCGTCGCAAAACACTTTTGTCGATAAAACTTCATACAAATTGCACTAGTGTCGATACAAAAAACGTAACTGTCAAAGTGACGTATGCTTTTACTTATCGTTGTGCCAGTCACGTCTTAGTAAAGGTATAACAGATTAAAAATATATATCTAATTGGTTTGTAGAATGTATTAATTATTGATATAAGGTTTAATATGGTTTGCTTTACTTTATCATTAAAAAACCTTAATAAAAAACGACATGGTTAAAAATAATAAAAATATAATTTCAAATGCCTCCATAATACGGCGGAAAGTGGGGAACGGAGTGTCTTAACACTAGGTTTTCTCTGCCTACTCTGCTGTGTGCGGGATACAGCGTGAAGGTGATTTAATTTAATCTAAATCAGCATGGGAAACATGCTTATGAATTCAACAGGTACAAAATTCTGAATGTCGGGCACACCTTCCCTTTGCAGTTGCAAAATTATACGAGAATCTTGATCATGCTATCGTGATCCTGAGTACGTGACCAGCGCGAACTAATGTAAACAATGGTGTATATAAATAAATGTGGTAGGGTTACATTTTAAGTTGGGTGAATCTTCTTTTGTTTGGCACACTGTAAGCGCGACGGTTGTGGGATCGATTCCCATTCAGGGAAATGCTTTTTTATTATAATATTTTCATTTCTAGGTTCTGATAACAATACAAAGCGCTATTTAGACACGAAATGCATTGCGGTGGAAACTGGGGAACGTGTCTCTTACCTATAATGTAATTGATAATTGATTTCCTTTCTGGAGAGCCTTTAGGTATGCCGTTTTCAACTTTGGCAAGACAACGTTGAAAGCTCCCTTATTGAGACGACGTTTAGTTTCACCAACCAAAAATTCTAGTAACTAGTACAATAAATTATAATTACACACAATGACTGCAAACTCTCATATTCTCTTTACTCTGTAATATTCTCTCTCTGTTATGATTATTTCTTATATTTCTATAAAGTGGTATTTCAATCTTTGCAGCTCATTTTCTTACAAATAGTCACATAACAAGTAGGAAGAGATTTAGGTTCAGAGTTTGACAAATGCCCAACGTGAGTCCGCGTTGAACTCAAAATGCTTAAATACAGTCTCACGATCGTGATATTGTTATTAAAATTACAAGGGTGTTCATGTATCCAATTTGCAGATTTACAAGAAACTATTACTTTAAGATAATTTATCTTAAATATTTGGAACAAGAAAATGCTATTTAGTTAATATTTTGTATAGATGACACTGTTCAATAAGAAATAAGATAACTTACCCACCATGTATAAAAATTCTACTTCAATTGCCTATCAATAATTATTAACGAGAAGAAAAATGTTAATTAACAACTTTTAATAGTATAAACCATTGACTGAGCAACTGCAATAAAAGTAAAAAGTTTCCTTTTAAAATATGCTTATAAAATGTTACTCATACATTCCAGAAAAGTCTCAATAAAAACAATGATATTTTATTAACTTTCCAATGCTTACATCGTAATAAATAATGATTCTATATTTTTTTGTTAGTTGCCATTAATAATAATAGAAGTCTGCGAAATATGATTATATGATTATATAAACTATACTGACACACCATTAGAGAAAAATGATATGTTAATTTTTGTTACATGATTAATTGTTACGTGTTTTTGATTAACTTTTTCTTTTAAAACTTTTTTTTACTGTATACAGTATTTATAATATTTAAACATTTATAAAATGTTTTCGATTCCAGTTAATTTCTCCACTCACTACGAAATATAAGTTAAATGGATGTAGTGTATAAAATGTAGAGAGTCTATTATAGAGAGCATTTCTCTTCAAATAAATAAAGTAGGTATCTCTAGGACTAACTAAAGTCAATTTTAATCTTAATTTTCTATAAATAGAATTTAATTTATAAATAATGATATACATTATTAATATAAATAATGTTTCATTCTACTTCTGTGAATTTGTATGCTATACTAAACGTAATCTATTAGATCTAAACGAGCCAGTACATCTACAAAGTGCAATGGTGCTGTACCGTGCTAAAGCCACGTGAAAGTTCCCGACAGCCATGTTCAATAGACCTCAATGTTAACATAGAGTTTAAAGACCTATGTATTAACAGATGGATTGTAATTACATTTTATATTACTATTACAGATATGTATATATTTCAATTGATTATTTTTGGAAATATTTATTTAAGTATGTATTTCCATTTCTTCGCTGTGGTGTCGAGGCAAAGCCCAGAGTTGAGTTCCGCCACTCAACACGCAAGGCCTCCAAAATTGGGCGGAAAGTGAGGAACGGAGTGTCTTAACATTAGGTTAAGAGACACTAAGAGTTTTTACTTTAAAAATACTGGTAGTCTTTAGTTGTATATCCATTTTAACGTATATACGAGTACATACATAATTTGCTATCTTAATCACGTTTTATGACAAAATTGTCTACTCTAAGGTATGCTATGACGTCAGTATTTCAAGCAATCAAGGCTTATAGTACAAGAACTTTAAATGCCAAATATGGTAATACTATAAAATCTGAAGGTACATTTATTTATTATAGAGTTCCACAAAAGGAACAATTTAAGCTATTATATTTCACACTATTTCATTACAAATAATTTTACCTTTACTTACCTCTAGCGTAAGGTACGACGCCCATTCAAAAAAATAAAATATTAGTATTTAAACTTTTTCGTTCTGGTCCTGAATTCGGCGTAAAGGGGGAAACAGAGTGTCTTACCACTATGTTCACATAGGTACATGTACATAGGTTCACATAGGTACATAGGTACATTTATTTATTATAGAGTTCCACAAAAGGAACAATTTAAGCTATTATATTTCACACTATTTCATTACAAATAATTTTACCTTTACTTACCTCTAGCGTAAGGTACGACGCCCATTCGAAAAAATAAAATATTAATATTTAAACTTTTTCGTTCTGGTCCTGAATTTGGCGTAAAGGGGGAAACAGAGTGTCTTACCACTATGTTCCCTCTGCTTATCCTAAATCCTATCCTCTAAATCCGAGATACAGCGTGAATCCCCATGATATATTTATATTAGTAATATCATATATAAGTTCCCAGTAAAATCCACGCATGTCTATACACCCGCTGGTGCTATTAAACTAACGCTGTGTAAACGATTGGAGATAGGCATTGAGCTCTGATAAAAGAGAATGGATGTTAGATGTAGGGGAGAGCGGGGCCAAAAGTTCCGATTTTTTTCTGACCTCAAATATTGATTTCAGTATTTATACAATATAATCAAATTCAACTTACATATCTAGACTTGCAATCAAAACAGTAATTTGGGGTATTCTTTGTAAGACTTTTTTATTATGAATTTTTTTATGACTGAAGTGGGAAAGTAACAACTTACCCCAACTTGGGGCAAGTTGTTAACAGACCGGGGTAAATTGTTGCAATATTTTTTAAAGCTATTATTTGGCAAATAAAAAACAATAAATAATCGAACAAAGCCTGTTTATTTAAGAAATACTCAACAGTATCATAATAATCACCAGGCGCAAAAGAAAATCCTTTTTTAATCGACTTCTGTAAGAAAAGAACATTATCAATTCGACTGTTTTTTAATCACATAAGTATTAAATTTGTATTGGTACGTGTGTGACAAAATGACGAATAACTCAATATCACGCGACCCGATTCCAATGATTATTTTCTTATTTAAAAGGTTACACTTCAAGGATAGTTTGATGAAAGTTTGGTTAGATTCCGATTGTAAAATCCGGACAAAATTGAGAAAATTTGTTTTTATTTTGGTAAATTTTAATTATACTGGAATAGTTACAAGGGAAAACTTTGTTAAAATTGTTGTCAGAAGTAAGATTCCCCATCGTTGCATTTCTTTTCAACCAACCTCAAAAGAGATGTTTTCATTTTCAATCGACTTCAAAAAAGGGAGAGGTTCCCAAATCAACCGAATATTTTTTATATATTGTCTTGTCAATATCTACAAAAATAATATCTAATTGAATCAAAGTTTTACATATCACAACAGATGCCACTCGTTAACAACCACTACCATCACAACCAACACTCGTTTAAGAAGTATCCTTTTAAGGTTACTTATCACTTAAAATCGTAAAAAGAATTAATTATGAACAAAAAAAACCGAACCGAAAAACAACGAACTAAAAAGTAAAAGATAATTTTACATAAAATAAAACTTATTTTGAGTTTGTTAAACCAAAATAATAAACAAAGAATTTATAGCTTTACCTTTTCGCGCTCAATATGTATATGTGATTCTTTGGTAACAGTTTTTATCTTATTCCTGCAATTTTTAAAAACTACATTCGCTGCTATTTGCATAAACTCATATGACACATAACCTCGAGTTGATTTTCGAACATAAGTCCGCATGTTACTAAATTACAATATTTTTTAGTATGAAAAATTACAATATTTACATTCCATTATTGGTACAAATGAATTGGCGAAAGTTTTTCCGAGGTCACAACATGCCCCAAAAAAAGGGAACATCTAGCCCCAAAAACACGTGTTGAAAAAAATGTAATATAAAAAAGATTAGGAAACATAAATAATTTACAAACAGTGTTCCGAAATAGTAGATAACATATGTAAAAAAAACAGTAACATACTCGAGGCTAATCGTTAAAATTTGTGAGACAGACCAAAAATATCAAATGCGAAAATATTTACAACCGTGCACCAACGACACCCGTGCGCAATTCCATTGGTTTCGGGTGCCACTGGATTGTTCAATATGCTGGACATGGGTACGCTATTACATTGCATTTCCCTATATGTCTACTAAATATTCCTATCACTTTTCCCCGCGAAATTATTTCCATCGGAACAACTTTCCTCAGTTACTTTTAGCCCCGCTCTCCCCTACCTGTACACGTCTAGAGTTAACGCGTTAGTTGCTAATTTATCGATGCTTATATTAAAGGTTTTTATTAGATAAAACTGTCTATTTTTATATAAAAAAATTGACTTAAACTTTTTGTATGATAAAAACCTTTGCTGTCGTATCACAGAGGCATCAACAACGATAATCGCGATAGTTACGGGTTCGCTTCCCGCGCGAGGAAATGAAATGTTTATTGTTATCATTTTTTACCCTCAGGTTACGAGTGCGGCATTGAGATTCGCCACTCAACACGTAATGCCTCAAGAAATCGGCGGAATATGAAGAACGGAAGTGTCTTAATATTTGTAAAGGAGTGTCTCAACACAAAGTTCCCAGATTTTCTCTGCCTACCCTGATATGTGCGGCATACATCATGAAGCTATCAAAAATCACTTCTTAACTTAAATTTATAATTCAGTTACATAATAAATTGCGTTTTTGCCTAAAACATAAAATTTCTATGCTAATATTATTATTTATTAAACACTCTATTAATCGAAATTCTATGTTAAATGTTCAGTAGTACACCAATATCTGGTTTCAAGTAAATCTCTAGAGATAAGTGCGCACCTCGGTGATTGTAGAACAATTGCGAACTGCGGGAAGCTAATTATTTGTATCTGTGATCAAGCTTCCAGCTATAAGATTTATTTACTTATCTAAAATCTTAAATGGACCATTTGGTTATTTACATAATGGTTCAGATCTAAGATATAATGTACATATATGTATGTATGGGGCATAGTTAAAATAAATATACAGGGTTGAAGAGGTAGCGCTCCTTTTACTGAAACTGCATATAGGGTAAAATATTTCAAACCCAGAACTAAAAAAAATTAATCAAGGTACCTCAACAGTATGGGCGTAGGACTTTTTTTTCATTTCACGATTTTTATCCATACCTGTATTTGGTGTGACGCACACATACGTATGCGACGTTGCCGCGCCGACAGGTAAGTGTGTGCGTGTTTATGTTATACTTTACAAATGGCGTTTTATTTTAAAACGATAATTTTATTATTTATTTTGTTTGAAAAAAATAACTTTTTCATTTTTGGGAATATTTTTTTTCTGAATTATATTAGCCTTTCATAGTTAGTTGAAACTGTGGTTTTATTTAAAGTGGTGTTGACAATTCCATCCTGTATATTTAGCATTTTTTTACGTAGAGTAGGTTATTAAATTCATTTCAAAAAAAATATGTTCTTACTTCTTAAGCATAAGCATTTTGAAAGAAAATACAACTAAAATAATTGAGAGAAAATTACAAAAAACCGTTGTTAAATAGTTCACGCTTTGTGAGTAGAACAAGTTATCTAAAATCATCTCGACGGCCATAACTGTCTACAAATTATCAATTGAAATGGACAGCTAGCCTGACCTATAGGAAAACAATATATCATGGTAATCAAACAAATGTTATAATTTATTTGTTAGAATGTATAATAATGTTAAAAATGGCAGTTTGTTAGAATATATTAAAACGTATCAATTTAATAAGACTGTCGTAAAAATGTCGTATCGGTCGGTATATATGTTTATATTTTCGGTTAGTTTTTAACAACAGAAGTTAGTAACAAAGATTTTTAACTAGTTAAGTCTATTTATGCATAACAATTGTAAAAATACTTTAGGCCTTATAATTTATGCTTATAACATTGTAATTTTTCTAAATATTCAAAATACACTCTAGACTTCAAATGACAGGGATTTCCACGTGTTCTCAACACGACTATAGTACACTCCAAAGCCATTAACTTAAATGTCAATAAGAAATCAAGTGTGCCGTCCCGTTACACGCACAAAAAGTTGTTGTGGGTCAATGGCACAGACGCGCATCTCCCGCAATCGTATAAACGGCGTCTCGGAGTACTTTTAATTTAATTCGAAACGGTCGAAATCATTTTACCGATAAGCATTGATCCCTAATTGTATTTTACACATTTCTTATATTTTTTTCAGCTTTACGCTGTTTGCCGCAAATAGCAGAGTAGGCACCAGACACTTCGACACCAGAGCTTAGAAATGCAAATATTAAATATTTCATTTCCTCGTGTGGGGATCGAACCTTCAACCTGTCACGGTTATAGTCACATGCTAGTGCCCCTGGGCCACGATGGGCCTCATTTCATTTTCAAGATTTCCTAATTGAAATCTAAAATGAAAAAAATTAAAAGTCTGTCTTAAATCACTGACAATTCAAAATAATGAAGTTTAATCGTCGACAGATATAATGCTACTATGAGCTATATTATGAGCTATATACCAATTTGGAGTAGAGAATATATTTTTTCAATTGGTTTAAACTTTAAAATAAAACTTGTTACAGTGTTACGTAAGTTGTACAAATTAATTACAGTTACCAAACCTGAAAACTGTTTCGTGATTCATCTTGGCCGGCCGGCAGTCTGGGTTATGTGTAACGTGACCAGGCGTCCCGTTTTGAACGGGAACGTCCCGTTTTTCACTATTGTCCCGGTGTCCGGAAACATGCCACCGAGACGTACAAATGTCCCGTTTTTTTCGGAATGGCATATAAATTGGATCAGTCAAAACAAGCTTAGTAAAAACGCAATTATAACTTAAAAAAACTTAAGCACCATCAGATGTCGATAGAATAAAAAAAACGAAAGTTACCCTTCAATGTCCCGTTTTGAGCCAACTGAAAAATGGTCACGTTAGTTATGTGAGAGTTGCATGATTGAGAGATTTATGTTTCCATATAGTTTGTTTATTTAATATAGTCGATAATCAATTATCAAATGGGTGCATTATATTAACCTGCAGTTAGCTTTTAATTGACTTAACGCTATGGAGGTTCGATCCCCGCTTGGATGAAAACTTATTCTATAATAATTTAATGAACAGAAAATAAAAGAAAGGTTTTCCTTATCATCCATACCTATATTATAAATTCGAAAGTAACTCTGTCTGTCTGTCTGTCTGTCTTTTACGCAATCAGGCCCAAACCGCTAATTTAATTGTGATAAAATACTCATATAGAGATACTTGAGGGTACCGGGATGAACATAGGATACTTTTTTTTCCTCATATTTGTAATATTTTCGATATATACCAATATATTAAAATAATTAATTTGACATGCAATTTATTCCGCCATGTTAATAACAATGGTCGCTACGCGTTGCTAAGCAACGGCTTGCAAAGTTTGTTGTTTTAAGAAAACGTCACCCAAAGTGAGTTTGCTTAATGCAGACATGGCGCGCGCCGATATAGATTTGTATACATTAACAAAAATTAGATGATTTCTATAATTTGATATTCATCCTTATGAAAATAAATATAATAGTCACTTTTAGCATTTCATCTAGTTGGAAATTATAGTTTACTGTATAACATTCTAATAAATAATTAAGGAGATGTCACTGATTCGGAATGACCTAGCCTTCAGGCGGCATAGTACCTGTC
>JAAIXI010000222.1:7019293-7075100 GCA_013403645.1 Heliconius nattereri | reverse complement strand
GAGAATAGTAGGTAGTCTGTTGTTTATAATTTCTTTCGTTTAAGTTTTCTGTTGTTTGTGTTATTTATTTGTGTTTATTTTAAAACAATTGGAAAATCCTTATTGGAACTACGAAAATGCGGGTTGCATTAGGGTTTAATAAATTTTCACATTATCTTAAGTGCTTTGCAAACATACATTATATGAATAATTTAGTAGTTAAAGCGGGCGAAGCCGCAAGGGGGTCGCTAGTTAACTATAAAAAAAACTACATTAGTACCAAAATAAGTGTCATCTAATTACGTCAAGTAGCGATCGTGTGTCATTAAAGATTCAAGCGAGGTACCAAATATAAACCCACCGGTTACTTCAGGATTAAACGTGAATACCTAAAGCAAATGCTACAACAGTATGTCCATGCCAATACAAATACTATTTAAATTAGGGGCGAACGAACTCCGTACAATAACAGCAGATTACCATTGCAATATTATATTTGCAGTTTATCAGAATATATAAATAATAACTGTTTATATTATTTATTTATTTATACTCTTTTATTGAAAATTGTCTTTAATATGAACGAATAGTTTTGGGACATAAATATGTTAATTATATCGAGACCGTCTTGGCGCAGTGGTATAAGGATGTGATTGTAACGCGACGGTTATAGGTTCGATCCCCATTCAAGCGAATGAATTATTATTTATGAATATTTTCATGTGTTCGCTTGGTGCCAACCAAGGTAAAAAACCCGGCATTGAGTTCCACCACACCATCCACAATTCCTCAAAAAACTCAAAGGAAAGTGAAAAACGGAGTGTCCGTACACTATGTTCCAGTCTGTCTCTTCTGCTGTACGCGGGAAGAGTTGCTTAATAAAATTATTAGATAAAGCTATCAATTTTCATCAAAAAAAGAGAAAGCAGACAATTATCACTACAAAACTAAGGTCAAACGCTCGCTTATAATATTGATAAAGTATATTTGCAAGAAATCCATCACACTCTCTGTTACTCACACGTTCTGAGAAAGGGGGCCGCTACAAACCGGTTACACAGTCAACTACTTACAGTAGATACTTTGAGACACTGCTGTAAAAGTTATATTGCTACTTAAATCTCAACACTAGTTAAGGCTAACTCGGCACTAGGATATAATTAAATTATTGACAAGATAGAACAATTGCGAAGTAATTATTGTTAATTTTATGAGTGATTTTAATAAAGATTAATTATGCTACAATTGTTTAAGGGGAAAACGCGACAGGTGGTGGGTTCGATTCCCACTCGCGGATGTAAAAATATTTTAATATTTTATTTTTCACTCTTCATCATTCTTCTTCAATCATTAATAGTTATATAATTATTATGTTAAGAAAAAGCAATATTGATTTTTTCAAGTAGGTAGGTAGTTGTATTAGTTATTGACTGTATTTATTTATAGATGTACACAGATTTTATAAGGCTGTATAAGATCTTTGTAGAGACGTTGTCCGTCTATGTCTAATAGCGATCGGTGAAAATTGTTCAATATAGAAATATTGTTAATAATTTTGTATGAAGAAATATCTATAGAATATTTACCTACTACCCAAACAATAAATGTAGAATTGTCTTTTTTATTCAACGAACATAAAAGTGCCTTTCTCACGTTTTAAAATGTTATATAAAAATATCACAATTTCATTCAATTGAAGCTGTTCTGGCGCAGAGACATGAGCATGTGACTGTAAACGCGACGGTTATCGAATCGATTCTCACTCAGGGAAATTTATTATTATTAATTAGTTTCATTTCTTCGCTCTAGCAACAAGGCAAATAGTGTTGTTATATTCCTCAACGGAGTGTCCCGCACTCCGACACAAAATTTTACTCTGTCTACCCTGCGTGATACAGCGTGAAGCTAAAATAAAAACAATATATATAGAATTGAAATTTTTATTAAAAGAAATAAAAACTTTTCTCTCGTTTTAAAACATAATATAAAAATATCACTTATTGCAACTAATAAAACGCAATTCGTGACTCTTATTTCGCAGTAATCTAACACTTACAGTGATATCGCAACGCCATACAATAATTTGCTGCGCCAACAACTGACGGTGGTTTTCACGACATTTGAGTTTTTTTTTATTATTACTCACTGTTTAGAAATTTCAATTATGATTAATAATATTTATTATAAGTAAATAAATAGATTTGTTGAAATCATCATGACCATACACGCGAAGGTTTTGGGTTTGATCCCCACGCGAGAAATGAAAATATTTTTTTATATTATTTGCTCTGGTAACGTTTCAAAGCGCGGCGTTGAGTTCCGCCACTTAACACACAACGCCTCCAAAATTCGGTGGAAAGTGACGATCGGAATTGATTTAATGAGAACGATACAGCATAAAGTTATAGAGACAAATAGTAATAACAATAATAATAAATGTTTTATCGGATACAGAAGACAGTTTTACTTGAGACGGTGCATATTGTGAGGAGATTCCTCTCACTGGAACCCTAGCCACCGATAGCTTTGACCTTGTCCTGCCCTCGGAAGAGTGTTCTTTATATTTTTAAATGTATTTTATAATTATAACAATTTATATTTAAAAATGTAAATTTTATTATCTTGTATAATAAAAGTATATATACCTACAAGTGTTTTAAATAAGTATATAACCGTATTATTACACAAAGTATAATAATATTAGCATTGAAATACATACAAAACAATAAAATTGAAAATCCATACAAGCATGAGCACCACCGATGACCTTTATTCCTATCTTCTGACTACTAGGTATAACACGTGGACGCTTACAAATTCCAATATAACCCACAGATAGAAATCCTAATGTCCTGCAAGCTTCAACATGCTAATTTAACATCCCATACAAGATGGTTATCCACAGGTTGCGCAAACCGTCTCAGATTGCGCAATCTTATTTGAATTGAATTTGAATTATAATTTTCTGCACCTAGTGGACATTTTGAACACATAATGGCCTACTTGGAGGACTTGTATTTGATATAAAAGTTAATTAAAATATTTACATAAAGATTAATGTAAGTAAAATTATGAAAAGCAAATGCTTTTTTAGTTATAATATTAACGCTGCTTTGGCATAATAAGCCATAACAAGCAATTGAAATGTGGCCAATTGCTTGTAATATCGAAAGATTAAAGGGTTTACTTTAGTTTAAAATGAATAGTAGAATATTGTATCACTACGTACTCTTTTCTAACACTACAAAAGGGGAAATATAATAAACTACAGCAATTATAAATTATACCAGTTAACTGTAATTTTATACTTAAAGCTATAGCTACAAAAGTAATAAAAAGAAACAATCCTCCAAAGACGCAACATATCATACTTCAGGTACAACACTCGACCGGTTTTCATTCATTTATGTTGACGATTGCATTTAGACATCATTAATTGGCACTCGCTTAGCAACGGTATCTAAAATATAGAACTATAGACTGTAGAATGCCATAATACTGTTAGCTAGTTGGGTGGGCACGACGCGTCTGGAAATCTTGTCACGAGACCTACGAAAGGAGCTTAGAGAGAGTAGAGAGATATACAGCAGTATTTAGTAAATATTCTGTCTTTCATAAACAATGATTGAAGAGATTACTATAATTAGCCATTTACATATTAAATATCATATTATAAAATTAAAATACTTTAATAATAAGATATTGTTAAATTATATATTATTTATGAAGTATAATAAATCTATAAGGAAACTGTTTTTTCTAGGAAGTGGTAACATTGTGATAAATTCTTTGACATAATAAATGTAACTTCAAATAAAAAATCTAAAAGAAAAACAGACATTCTCTTCAAATAATATTTATATGCTGTTACTTATAACATAGCTGTCAAGAAAAAGTCGTTAGTTATCTACGGCTTTGTATGTATGAATGAATAATATGTATGCCTCAATACAATAAAAATGTATAAAAACATACAAACACTTCCGCGTACAAAGTTCTTTTATATGTTGCGATAAAGACTGTAAATGGATTGCTTGTTATTTATTACGACTAGATGCCAACACTGGATGTGCCTTTGTAATTAATATTTTTTTTTATTAACTTTTTTATTCAGAAATACTCATCGGAAAAGAAAATTAATACGTACAAGTTTTAAATACATACAGACAATTATTACTTTTTATATAATTTATAATGTTCTAAGCTTTATTCTTAAGGGCGTAGCTCTTCCTTCATTCAACACGTATTCTTGAAAAAATGGTCTTCAAGTGGGGAAGGGCATTCTTTTCTCCACTTTAAGACAATTTCATAAGTCTTATACGAAACAAAAATTAGAATTAAATAAACATTTCCTTTTCTTTTAATAATTTGGCAATTTAAAATGTATTATATAATACCAAAGGTATCTAAACAAAGAAAGAAAAGCAATCATCGTTTAAAATGAAGCTCTACAAAGAACAAGATTAGCACATAATAAGAACATAACCGTATTAAATTTTGTAATACTATCGAATCAACGTTACAAATCTGAAACCGCACGGTACGCATAAATACTTACAACATAAAATAACTATAGGGTGTAGGATCGATTTCGCGACACTCTATCATGGTTAAAGCATTTTTTATGATAGTGAGAAGTTTCTAAATCTTGTATTATAAATATACTATTTCTAGAGACGACGAGAGAGAGAGTAGGAAGGTAGACCCTGGCAATAGCCGGGATTAATGCCAGGAGGAAGGATACTATTTCTAGAGAATCTATGTTGTTAAATTCATTGATCGTTAGAAATAATACATTATTATTTAAATACTGCTGGTTTTTAAAGCGACATTAAAAGTTTGTGGGTTTGGGGGGGTTTTTATAAAGAGGATATTTTTTTAAACGTAAATCAAGCCCCCCGCGTTAGGAATAAATCCACGACCTTCGCTTCAACTGGGCATCCGTCATCAAATAATTAGAAACTTAAAAAAATCTAAAATTATATAAGAGTAAGCTTCATATATCAAACACATCGGAAGCGAATCTTTTGAAAGGCTTCTTTGTGTTATATTTAAAGGAACTAATCAGATCTCGTAAATTGCAATATTTGGTATTGAGAAAGTCATCAGTCATTTATGCTAAATTAATTTAATATCTTCCAAACAGTCTATTCTAAAAATTGTATTATATTTATGTAATTAATAATAGTTTTTAGTATCTCGTAGTTATTAGTGCAGTTTCTTTTCGTACGTGGATGTTCCCACGTTTGTAGAATTAACATTAGTTTTTTTCTACAAAAAAATAATTTCATTAATGTAAATTACCTGGTACCATATTAGCGAAAATGTGTGAACGTTTTTTACAATGTCTACAAGAAAATAGAATATCTTATTTTATGTTTTCCATTTATCAACTTTCCATTATATCAACTGAAGCTACCTACTTAGTAGGTATCTACCAAGTAGGTAACCTCAGTTGATATAAACATAAAGCTCGAAACGATTTCCCTTAAAGTTTCGCGTACACCCACGGTCCCATTTAAAGAACAATCCAGGTGACACCAACCGTTAGGTATGATATGAGTTTAAAAATATACATTGTCATTTGTAATAATATATATATTATTTAATAATTTAATATAGGATAAAGATCTTCTTCTCGATTTTCTCTTTACTGTTTAACATAGGCGTTTTCTAGAAAAATACTGCATATTCAACAGTTGTAGCTTTTTCTTTTTCACTCACTCTTTATTCAATATTGTTCTAATCACTTATAATAAAGCTTTATATACATTAATATTATATTTCTACCTAATTTAAATACTACAAAATTAAAATTAAAGTGTCCTTACTGTCTAAGTACAATATTTATACAGCGCACATGTTGACGACAACTGAATAATTGTGTTACCATATGTCGGAGCAAAGATATAAAATAAGCTTAAGTAATAAACAAAATACACCCACCTACGCACCTAAGTGACCATTCTTTCTTTAACGAGAGTGAGTGATGCCTCCAGAATTCGTCGGAAAGTGGGTAATGGAGTGTCTTAACACTAGATTCCTTCTGCCTACCCTGCTGCGTTCAGGATACCGCGTGAAGCTGATGTTTACGTAGGTAATTACTTAATATTCTTGACATTTACCTGTACAATTGTATAAAAAATACAAAATAATATAAAATAAAATAAATATTTTCCTCTATTATATTAAAACGGCAGCATTCAGTACATTAGACTCCACGTTTAGTTAGAGAGTCGGGCTGAGATATTAGCATAACTAGAGAAGCGCGGGCGCAGGTGAGCGGCTAACGGTACCGTATATCGATGACGCATCTATTGCCCATACATTTCAAATTCGCCTCTATCAAAAACTACTTAAACTTTCTTTTTGTTAGATTTTCAATACAAATATTGTATAATGTACTAGCTAGCGGCGGATATCAGATCAAATTGACAGATCAAATTATTTGCTTATCGATTGACTATAGTTATATAATCGTGGAACAGGTGTGCAATGAAGCCTAAGCAGATTTTGGTTAAACTTAAGTTTTATAAAGTAAAATATAGATTATAAAATGTCACTTCTAGATATTGAGGCCAGTCGTGGTACAAAGTGTGTCACTCGAGGAAATAAAATAATTATTTATATTATATTTTCATTTGTTCACTTTAGTGTCGAGACAAAGCGTACGTTTAGTTCCGCCACTCAACACGCAGCCTTCAGAATTCGACGGATACAGCTTGAACCTGATTTATTATTTTTTGACTTTAGATAATTTTTTTTGTAATTCAAGACAAAAAAAAGTAGTAAAAAAAATATCTTTTTCCAAGTGAAATGACCGAGAAATCTCATTTGTTAAAACAACTAGTGCTTGAAAACAATTTGAAACAAAAAAAAAGTGGCCAAACAAGCTAATTATACAAAAACAACAAAGTATAAACGCTAAAAATACATTAAAGTTTTACATCTATCTATCATAATGACAGCGTAAGTACAGATAGTGGGTAGGTAAGTCGGAAAGCGAAATTCGTGATCTTGAAAGTGAATTTAACAATTCACAAGCGTTTATAAAATAGCGTAACTGATGTGCTACACGTCTATTTGTTACGTGATTTTATTACGCTTTTTTCACTGATGAGTGATTTATAACACAGACACAAGGGGCACAAGCGTGTGACTGTAGACGCCACGGTTAGATGTTCGATTTCCACTTGGGGAAATCGGGGAAATGAACTATTACTTATTAAAATTTCTTCGCTCTGGTAACAAGGCGACGGCGTTGAGTTGTGCCACTCAATACGCAATGCCACGAAAATTTGGCGGAAAATTGGGAATGGAGTGTTTTAAGATTAGATTTCCTCTGCTTACCTTGGTATATGCGGGATCTGTATCCGTCTGTTCCGATCTGTTTGCATATTTCACAAATTTTATGTAGTTTGAATTATGTTTTTGTTATAACTATAAAATTCGTCGGAAATCGAACTCGCAACCTCCTTTACTAAGACCATCTCCAATATCCGGCAAATCCAAAGCCTGTCATAACTGTTATTATTGCTCAAGGGCCTACGAAAACTAGGAAAATAATCCAACAGTTATTTACAATCTACATTTTATAAGGTAAGCAGACAGTGATAAATAATAGCTATGCATTGAAATTAACACTTCAACAGAATATATAACATTTCTCACATGTTCCCGTTCGAGTTGCGCAAGCGCATGTCACGAATTGGCCGTTTTCAAAACTCGGTTAACATAAAAGAGCGACACTAACTCGCGGCACCGATTCGCGATATGGTTTAACGGCAGTTTACAATACATAATTTCTTGTTTTGTAACAGACAGACCACTTTAAAAATGCATTATTTAGTTTTCTTTAAAGAAATGTGTCATATAATAAATAAATATACGGTGCGCAGGTCACGATGTAAAAATGTCAATAGAATTTATGTCATATTCATTTCTTTACATACCTACAGAAAACTGACACTTCACACGCCGCAGAAATAAGCAGGATAGGCTGAGGGAACATAGTATTAAGACACTACATTCAGTGTTTTTTTTTTGCCGAATTCGGAGGCATTACGTGTTGAGTGACGAAATTCAGCGCTGCGCTTACATCGATACCAGAGCGAAAAACGAAAATATTAAACAGTTCATTTCCTCAAGTGAGAATCGAACCCCCAACTTGTCACGTAGGCAGTTTGTCACCCTGAGCCACAATTGGCCTTTAATCCACAAATGGCCTATCTGGCGTGAATAAGTTCTGGATTCTGGATATACAAAAACACACGGCTATGACAACAAGAACACATCAGCATCTAAGCCACGTTGCAATCACTTAAAATTGCAATTTTCTTTCCTTCGCAGGATAATAGCAAAGCTGTGTGCACATTTGCCCTCTGAGCTCTCATTAATTACTATAGACTAGACAAAGCAAGAGGTACTCTCTTAGAGGTACGGTATGCCGCATCCGCGTTCTATGCAATACCGTTCTTGACAACAAATAGGCGTGTTTCGTAAAATAGGAAATCTAGATATACGCGTAAGTCGTGGTATAGCTTATTTTTGTTATAAGGGTTTATTTAGATATTTGAAATATAATAAGATTGTAAGATTTTTGTATATTGAATAAAAAATCCTAGTCATAAGAGGTTTTTATGCAGAAAACAGAAGCCTAAAATATATTTATTGTATACATTACTTCCCTACTATTATTGCTTTTTATCTTTTTGGAAATTAAATAAAAACCTTTAAAATGGCAAGGACTAAAAACTCCACGCGAACGCAGTTGCGGGATGAAACTAGTGGTTCAAAATATCAATATCACAGTATATCAATAATATTATTGTACAATAACTATTATATTTAAAGGCATGCGACAACTCGTGTAAAACATGAGCGTTTGACATTTGATTTCTACTTCGGTGTCAGGGTTACTGGAATATAATCGTGTTTCACGATACGAAGCAAATTAAACTAAATATTATTATTAGATCACCTATACTAGGAATAGGTTAAGTATATATTAGAATAGATATATATAGACTTTTAGGGTTTCTTTTATAAAAGGAAAAGACGTCATTGTGGCGCAGTTAGCAAGTATCTTAACATAATGAAAATCTATATTTAAAAATATTACCTAACTGGCTAGGTTGTGGATTCGATTCCCACTCGAAGAAACTCGTTCTGGTGACGAAGTTTGGCGTTAAGTTCCGCCACTTAAGACAAAGCACAGCGTTGGGTTGCGACATCAAGCAATAGATTGAGTTAATACCAATCTTTACTCCTATACTCAAAATAAGAATAAAGACATAAAATAGGTACTATGACCAACTGGCCACAAGATAGCGCAAAAACAACTACATAGCGATCATACCTTGCACAGTAATAGAAGCTAATATATGTTTTGCGAGCAGTCAATGTAACGCCTATTCTGTGTCAATCCGCCTTCAACAGATCGTCTTGTTCGTTTTCTAACAAACTCTTAAGTTTTCACGCGTGGAATTCAACAAAAACTACTATCCTATACGATTTATATGACACCTTTCCAGAACTAACGTAGGTATATGTGTATTTAATATACCAAGCGTTCGTTCAGCTGTGCACGAGAATTATTATATAGATTTTCTTTCTAGCTTCACGCTGTAGCCCGCACACAGCAGGATTGACAGAGGGAACTTAGTGTTAAGACACTCCTCCATTTTTCATCGAATTCTGAAGGCATTACGTTCATGAAGAAATGAAAATATTAAATATTTATTTAATTGATAAATAATTTTTTTCTTTGTATTATTATGCAAGTGTGTAATATTTCAAAGATGTCCAGTAATTGCATAAATTATGGACAGTCGTTAATGTTTCCGGATTTTGATTTAATGACGACTCCGTGTTATAACGTGACCAGTCCAACTGGATATTATATGTGATGCATATTATAGCTGGAAGTCATATATTTGCAAGAAAATGACGTTTAGAGATCTATCGTAGCAAAACTGCATATAATTACGAAAATTAGTTTAAAAATGATATATTTTTTTAATTGTACGCAATTTAGAATAATACAAAATATCTTAACAATATATTACAAATATTTTTTAAACTTAATGCAACCTTTGCATTTCGCGTGTTTGTGATAGAGAAAGATTTTTAAAAAAAATTATATCGCTGCTAGGTTGCTAAAACAACAATTCGTTGCTTTATCTATATATATATCAGACATAGTTAAAAGCAAAGCAAAATAAAAAGTGAAAAGTTAAAAGCAAAATATATTTAAAGCAACCAGTCAACTTGGTCACAGACGAACATAGATATATACAATATCTAAATAAACAAAAGCTTCAACAGCGAAAGTTCAATGCTATATCCAAATAAAAACTATAATATTTAACTGGTGTCCCTTTTTAAATTTTAGAGAATTAATTAAAAATAATTAATGATAAGCACTATTAGAAATGATGAAATGGACTTAAGCATGCTTATCCTAACATTTTCATTTAAACAACCATATTATGGTAATATACTTCATTAAGTTTTCAGTTTCTGATAAACTCACTTAATGAGCTATTTTATTACCTGTTGATATGCTTACAATTAATTGTTTCACATAATTTGTGAAATAACACAGTGGGCGTATGGTAATTTGGTAACTTGTGAAATATGGAAATAAAATCTGATAAAATAAAAGGTTTCGTAAACATTTACATCTTTAAAGTTTGTTGAAATTTTAATAATATTTTATTTTTGCTTAAATATATATAATTTAATAAACATTACAAAATTTGAACTGACAATGTTTTTTACGATCCATGCAAGTGTTTTAACAAATTGAGGTTATACGTACACAAATTATAAAGGAAATAAAAGAAAATAGTTAATTGCCCATAAGTGAGAATCGAAGTCACAATCATTCCCAATATCTACAATGAACTATTAAATTTATATTTAAAAAATATATCCACCGTTAGCTGTTTTAAAGTAACTTTACTATAACAATAGGTGCAAGTTCCCATGCTAACTTATTAGGTAAGCATTGAGCAAACTAAATGGCTTTTAATGTAAGAGTTGGCTAATCTTTGCTGATCTTCAGAGAAACTGTCGCTTTGGGCGGAATTTCCTTTACTAAATCACGCGACTGTAGTATTGGAAGGTATAGTATTGTAAACTTAGTCGTATATAAGCATTAACTTTTGTTTTTATGTACAGCAATATAAATATCAATTAATAAAAAAAATATTTTTAATATATATTAAAAATACTTTCCCGATGGCAGAATAAGGGTCCAGGCCATCGATGGGCTCGGGGTGAAGGCGATTTCCTCATGAGTTTTTTTCCATTATAATTACAAAATTTGAAGGGATCTTATAATCTATACGCTATTTTATAAGAAATAAGCTCATCTTTTTGTATTAACCCTCTATAATTTTTAAGTTAAAGTTAAAACTTCAAGCAACAAATATGCTTAACACAATAATAATTGTGTTCTATTGATTTGATAATGCTATATTCAGAAAAGCCAAATAGCTATTGCCGTTTTACTTAAAGACAAATATTATTTATCATTGACAGTATCTTCCGTATTCATTTTTGCCAGGACTATTGAATTTATTGGCGAGATATTTAATGTAAATAGCAATTTATTCTATATTGACAACTAGCACCAACTACTTATCTATTGAAGTAATGTTTTCCATAAAGTCTGATCTGTAACAGCAGTTTCTGTGCACCTAAATGTAGAGTGGACGTTGAGAAGGAAGTGTTTTACATTCTTTCGTAATTTCTCAAACACTTAGATATACAAATGTAACCTAATTATTGTTATTTACATAAATACTCTAGTAGGTCTAAAACTTCATGAGGTAATGGAAATATAACATAGTATATATTGGGAATATTTATCTTTTATTTTTACTATATATAGATACTATGTATGTATGTCATTTTCAAGATATTAAGTATATAAATGAGAATAAAGTAGTAAATTGACAAGATATGATAAAAATACTATAGTTATAAGTAAATACAAATCAATGTTTATTTAGAGATAAAAATTAAAACAAGAAAAAAAAAATATTATAAAAATTTGTAACAAAATCAATATGAAATGAATTATTGAATATATTTCTCGTAATAATTCAAGACCAATAGTTTCTAAGAAGTCTGCCATTGTATTGTATTTACAGGTGAATGGAACAATTATGAGCAGGTCTTGAGAAATTGTCTTTGTAATATTAATAACTGTTAATATGTAGAATATAATTAATAAAAAGCTCTACATGCTACAGTATTATATAAAAGTATTTAATTCTTATAGATTATCGAAAAACTGACATTTATACAAAAGAACTATAAATTTGTTGACACAATCAACACAAATTCACACAATTTCAAACAATCGGTTAATAAATTCAAATAATTTCCATACTAGGTATGTAACACCAAGATACCATCCCTCTCGCTAACTAGCTGAAAAGCTAAATAGGCGGAAAATATCTTTCGAGGCTGTCAATTATTTTAAGACATTCGTGTTATATTACCAAAGAGTTTCCTGTTTCTTAGCAATTTAGGCATAACGAAATGTCAGCTCATTACGTATTCCATAATAACACTGAATTGTGTATCTAACAATCTGGTGTTTGCGTGCGAAATCTACTCATCTGCTTGCAGCTCTTGCGAAACCCGTGACCCTTGATACGCCAAGATGGCGGAATCACTTTCTAAGCCTAAGAACATAAGGAAGATTACTTAAAGCCATATTCCATTTCATTATGATCGTTTATTAATAAAACAGTTGTATAGATTGTGAATAGGTAAAATTATCATATTCTTAAAAGGCAAGATATAAAGTAAACAGAATCTGGTGTGAACAAATTTCGACCACTTTTTCCATCTAAAAGATGCCAATGTGGATTGTATTGGGTAGCAGATTACAACGTTTTCCTTGAACAGACTGAAAAAACAAATGTACAAATATTCTATAAATAAGCGATTAAGCCCGCATGTTAATTGTACAGTTGGATACTTTTAGTCGATGGGAAACAATATATTGCCATAATCTAGAGTCACATCTTTTTATATTGTCATGTCTTTCTTAAATTTTTTTGAGTGGGATTTTCAGTTAATTCACCACTTCTCACGGAGAGAAAGTGATTATTTATGTTTCTTTTATTATAAAAAAACATAAACTCAAATGCTTAAACAATAAACATTAATTACATATTTTAAATTCATATTTTATGAGCACATCCGACAACGCAATTACCACTTCTATTATGTTTTCGAATCTGAGCGTCCAACTGACTTTTACTTTCCTTATCTAATGAATTGAAACATATACATGGTGTTCTATTTGGGTGTATTGTATTCGGACTCATAGATACAATCTGTATTCTAAAAGAATCATTTCTTTTGTACTGTTACGGCTACTAGGCGGTTTGACATTTTAATGAATAGTAAAATGTAACTTTTCAATAGACCATCTTGATGCTGATAAATAAAAAATGAAAGCGCTTTAAACAACGACTGGATAAATAAAGTAATAAAAAATATAGAAACAGAAGGATGAGTCACTAAGCTTTTCGCCAATTGCCTTATGTCAAAGATGTATAAATAAGAACTTTTTCATACATCATTAATGCTTTTAGCCTTCGAAACTATCCATAGTTGATCGAAGGCATCAGCGTTTTCTTTTTATATTCTCTATTCCAATAGTTCATAAATTTAACATACCTTTTTAAATTATATTGTCGTTATACTTCAAGCCATGTATTTAAGTAATGCATTACATATTTGCCGAAAAAACAGCAGAAACAAGGTAGGACGCCATATTGGCGGTCTCGGGACGTGACTGAGTGCACGCAATCGTTGTGACTCACTCAATTTTATCTGCAATTATTTAAAAATATAAATCTTATGTCCCGGGTTGAGACATTGGGTTTCCTCATGAGATATGAAATGTCCGAAATTAGGAGGAAATCGAAGAGCGCAGTACAATAAAGATAAGCGAGAAATAAAGATAAGCTTGTGACACCAAGTTTTCGCCTCCAAAACGTTAATAAATCCTTTATGGGTCTGAGTATACGTGTATATAATAAAATTCCGCACTGCAAAAATTTAAAATATCTGTAAAAAAAATTCTAACAAGTAAAGCGTATTACACTGTTCAAGAATATTTAGAGGATAAGCATGTATGATATTAATGTCTATTGTATGTAATGCAGGATAGCTGCCAGCTAATGTTTATAGATTGTACCATTGATTTTGAAAAGCGAAACTGTTGAGTTTCTTGCCGGCTCTTCTCAGCAGAACTGCCTTCCGAACCGGTGGTAGCGTTTTGTTCATATGTTCATTCGACTATAATGCTTATAATAATTGCCTATTTGAATAAAGAATATTTTGAATTTGAATACAATCGCACACTGGTAGAGTAATATTTTTTACCTATTAACTTTCGAATATATTTTTACAATCCCGTCATCAGTTACCCATTAATGAGTAATTCGTAACAGTATGTATCTATTATTTACACTTTGAATAGCAGAATCTATCATAGATTTAATAATGAAAAAAAAATTGTTTTCTGATGCATATCTAATAAAAAATTATAACGTCCAGATATAAATCATGTTTATATAAGAACATAAACATAATTTTATCTTATGATAAGGTGATGCTTATAAGAAATGAGGTACGTTTATCTACAAGTTAGCTTAGATGAACTCTTGCTTACATTATGATTCAATGGTCAATAAGTAGGACTCGCTTTCTACTTAAGTTAATAGCTAGCATATTGGTGATAGCCATAGCAGCATTTCCCTGTATTATCACACTAATCTTTCGTTAATATGCATACAGATAGGTTAGACCTTGTAAGACATTGTTGCGTAATTTGTAACGATTTACGCTAAGCGTTTTAATTTAAAAATCCATAATTTATACAATCTATATATATATATATATATATATATATATATATATATACAATCTATATATATATATATATATATATTGTATAAATTATGGATGGATATATTAAGTCTGAGAGTCTGAAAGCGATCTTGAGATGCCCCGTCTATTATTTTAAATTATTTTAATCGATCCTTTGGAAAAAAGAAGGGACAGATTATATTGTCTCTTAGATATGTCTGGTATCACCTTAAAAGATTTAAATAAAGTATTAGTATTAGGTTTTTTATAGCTTCACGCTTTATCCGCATATAAAGGTAAATAGAGGAATGCTAGTGCTAAGACACTCTGCTCCTCACTTGCTCATCGAATTCTAGAAGCATTGTGTGTGGTCAAACTTAACGCCGCGTTTTACCTCGACACCAGAGCGAAAATATCAATTATTTCATTACCTCGAGTAGGAATTGAGTCCACAACCACGTTTACAATCACATCAAGGCTTGACAGCTTCTATGATAGTCATAGAAGCTGTCAATATTTTTGATTGTTGAATGAAACGCACATACACTGTCACGCCCTAAATATACCGACATGGCACACCAGTAATCCACTAAACAGGGGAAACAGAGTTCACGGGCGGTGACCCGGCAAAACGTCAGGTAGCGGAACGCCTCTTAATATCATATTCTGGTAATTTAGGATGATGCAGTAAGTCATATGCACCAATTGTACAAGAATATATAGCGTATTCAAATACTATATGAAAATCAATATGTAAGTTCAATAAGTTAGACGATTCTATACATATCTCAGGGAATAGTATGTCAATTTTTAGTTACTTATTTCTAATCGAATATGCGGACCAAGTCGCAGGCAACAGTTAGTGTTTAATGTATAGTCATATAAAGTTCACTCACCTATGGACATTGACCGAAAATAGCAGAGCTACAATAGCTACTTGTATTACAAATTTCAAGAAATGTGTAGAATAAAGAAATAAAACGAGAATAATTTGCAAAAAGAAGTGTTTAGAGTTAAAAATACGGATTACTTCAAGTAAAAATGTCAATAAAGACATTCTGTTGAGCTACAAGTGTTATGTGATATTATCTCAGCCTAGCGTGGAATGCATGACAAACTACATCCACACATGAATCGACTGTTAAAAGGCAGATTATGTCTCTGAACATGAATACATAAGTCTTAAGTATAGAAATAACTATAACTAGTTTTTTGTAGCTTTATATTGTGTATCCTATACATAGCAGGGGAGGCAAAAGGAACCTGGGAACCTAATATTAATCTCACTCTCCGCCAAAATCTATAGGCATTGTGTGTTGAGTACAAAACTCAACAGCGAAGAGAAGAACTCTTCGAGTGGGAATCGAATCCACAAACTATCACATTTGTGCCCCAGCGTTACGAATGCCTCCATCTATTTCTCAATATAATTTGCTAAACGTAACGATTTCAAATAATAAAGCAAATTACGTATAAAACCATATAAATTGCACTATTCACTTTTCCCTTATCAAAATAAATTTATAATCGCAATTATAAAGATCTGTATCTAAAACTGTGGACCAATATCAACTGTAAACATTAGGAAACCCGCAATTTTAACAGTTCACATTGCTCATTAAATTATTTGATAAGCTATCTCTATGGGATTGCACAAAAGCTCTAAATTAAGTCTAAAATACTATAACTATGTATTTGGAAACGCGTAATAATATGGAATTTCAATGCAATTTTGTTATTGAGTGTTATAGGTTAATACTGAATGAAATATAATTAAGGTTTCTCAGCTTCACGCTATAGCAGAGTAGGCAGAGGGAATCTAGTGTTAAGACACTCCGTGCTCCAATTTCTCAAATTTTCGAGGTATGCCCGTTGAGTGGCTCACTCAACGCTTTTTGGCTATACGCTTGTGCGTAAATGAAAACATTAATTTAAGTTAACTCATTTCCCCGAATGTAAATCGAACCTACAACAGTGACGTTTACACACACTTTCCACTGCGCCACGTCGGCCTTAATTTAGTTGGTTGATCGTAGTCTATTTATATAAAACTATACGATTTACATTAACTATAACGATATGAACACATTAGTTTTTGCAGTTAAAAGATACATCCCGAATAATTATGCATACGAAACTGCATGCCATTAAGTCATTATAGTTAAATGTCGAAATGATTTTAAGAAATAATGATTTTAAATTACTTAGAATCCAGTTCCAATGGCAACACGACAATTGCAATCGTAACGTGATAAACTTCACGCGATTTTTGAATGTAATGTTTTGAGGTACGTAAACAATATTTCACAATGTACTTTAAGTACATTGTGAAATATTGTTTACGTACCTCAAAACATACAATGTTAAGTACATGTTAAGTACAATGTTAAAGTACAATGTACTTTAAATAATGAATGACCTACTAATGTTTTTTTAACAGTGTAGACAGAGGGAACCTAGTGTTAAGATACTCCGTTCCTATTAAGACACTTCTGTTCCCCATTTCCCGATAAATTCTCGAGACGTGTTGAGCGGTGGAACTCTACGCCGCGCTTTGCCTCGTCACCAGAACAACAAAATGAAAACATTATAAATTTCAGTCCCCCGAGTAAAATCGAACCCGCTACCGTCCCGTTAAAGTTGCGCGCTTTTGCTCCTGCGCCACCGCACTTAGAAGTTTTATTTCATAAAATCAAATATGTTAAATATATTCATCATTTTATTAGTAGGTATATTGTTCGCCAATTAGAGATATTCTAAATATACAAATCTTGTTCAAAAACCAATAACTATAATATAATAAATAAAATAGCTATAATATAATAATAATAAATATTAATTAACACAAATTACATTATTAAAGCGTTAGTTAACCTAAATTAGGGTAACGCGAACTGAGCAATGTGAATAAATTAATGTTAAGGTAATATTACCACTATCATAACGGTTTGGTTCCCATAAAGCTATACACTCTAGATAATATTTAACGCTGCAAAAATAAAGCGGCGGCCGCAAACCGCAGCGTTTCATTATAGAAAGACGACTTTGCAGTTGAGTGCAAACTGCAAAGTCGGGAGTTTATATTATTTGTAATTTATTGTGTGAACTTTTTTAGTTTCAACTATATATCGCTCTCATAATAGAGTGGGCAGAGGGAACCTGAGAATCTAATTTAAGGAGCTCCATTTTCAGCTGAATTGTGAAGGCATTTCGTGTTGAGCAGCGGAACTCCACGCCACGCTCTGCCTCGTTACCAGGGCGAAGAGATAAAAACATTTAATATTTCATTACCTCGAGCAGAAATCGAACCTACTACATATCGCGTTTGTGATTTAACTTGTTTGTGCCATTGGGCCACGACTGGCGTCAAATATAGCTGGTACATATTTCTATAAATATTTTAAAGTCATAATAACAATAAGTAGGAATAACAATGACTTCAATATTTAAAAATAGGATTTTTAAACACAGCATTAGTTCCACAGTGGCTTAATTTGTTTTACCTGGGTATATTAGAGCAGTGAACGCGGAAGCCAGTTAGCAGCCTGAAGGAAATCTGATTACCGGCGTCAACCTCGATTGTAAAACACTAGAAGTATACTAAGTAAAGTTATTACACAATTATTATTGTCACATTTACTATAAATATATAAAATATTGTAACTAACAGAAGGAGTATCAAGTCAAGACAGTCCGTGCTTAATTTTCCACCCAAATTTAAGATCTGGCGTGTTAAGAGGCGAAACTTTACACCGCGCATTGCATTATAACTATAAGGATTCATAAAATAAATAGAGGGAGCCCCCCACTGCAGGCGGGACACAGCGGCGGGATGAAGCGTGATAAAAAATCTAAAACTAAATGGAAAGACAAAGATCATTTTTTTCCTCTATCTTTTTCTTTCTTTTTGCGCTACAACTGGCCTTTATATATTTATATTAAATTATATATTTAACAAAAAAATATTTATTAAAAAAAAAAGTTTTCTTAATTAATTTACTATTCAAAGAAATAGCTACATATCTGATATCTTTTACCAAAACGTGTAATTTCACTGATACAATAGATATTAGATAATGCGAACCCTATCGCATACCTTTGCGTACTTTGTAACGCCTATCAACGGAACTTTAGCGAGAAGTCACGACCTGAACATGTGAATCAAATACGTGACGTATTTTAAATAATTAAGCAAAACACAAGGTCATAAAGTTATAGAATAATAATATAATTTTGAATTTTTAATTTGAGGCCAGTCGTGGCGCGGGACACACGCGTGCGATTGTACACGCGACAGGTTATGGGTTTATGAGTGGGGTATGAGTTCCACCATTCAGCATGCTTACCAGAATTTAGCAGAAAATGGGGAACAGGAGTGACTTAGGTTCCCATATTGCCACTGCCTTTTTAGTAAGTACCCCCGTACTGTTATGTTAAAAAAATATAAGTGATTATAAATTTTAACTTCAACGTTGGGCTCGTCGACATTTAAAAGAAACTAAATTAGAAGTACAATGTTATTAAGGGCTCATGCAGCTAATTATGTTTTATGTAAGCAAAAGTGGTATCAAAGATCTCCCCTAATAATATTTTTACCGCCCAAGATTACTTACACCTTTAAAAAGATATACAAATATTATTTGTTTAGCATTCATCGTCTTGGCGATAACGATGGTTTTTTTTTATTTCATAACAACTATGTACTAAATAACTTTATTAAATGTAATTTAATGATTTATTTGATACTTTCTAGACAATAGTATTCTTATGTTCTTCCACACTACATTTCGAAAAATATTTTTGAAAACGTATAAAATTTGGACGTAACGGAATTCGTACTAGCTCTAACAATATATATAGCACAAGTATAAGCATCAATTTGTTTCTACTACTAATGCTTCCCTACTTTTAATTGTATGAATAAATATTATAATTATAAAGAAATAACATTTCTTTATGTCCTGTCAACGCACTTCCATACGTCGAAAGCGCTTATTAATCCATCGGGCCGTTACTATGGCGTGGGAGATCTATACAAAACAGCTACCATACAAACACATAAATTATTTATTTACTGTTAGAATTGCAAATGTAAAATGTCTTTATTTAGTTAACCCTAAGACCTAAAAGCACTTCGTTTAAAACCTGCGATTGTATCTATTAAGGTACTGAAGGTAGAATACGAAATAATTCGTCAGTTAACTAACATTATTGAAATTATATATATAAAATCATAATCATATTATAAGAATGAATGTAAGTTTGTTTGTAAGGCTTTTACTCCAAAACTACTCAACTCATTATCATGAAATTTTGCGCACATATTCTTAGAGGTATTGGGAAGCACATAAAATATTTTTTTTATTACGAAATATATATTATACTTTGGCTATAATTTAAAAATATGTATATATGTGTTTTAAAAGTTCAATCAATAAATCTAAATATATTAAAATAACTTACGACTGATGCTTTACATAGTTCTAAGACACCACGATGATGGATTTCCTAAGCATCCATTAGAGAGATTCGCAACGCAAAGAAAAAGGGAACGCATCAAGAAACCTATTGTTCTGACCGACTGTTTCATTGAATGAGGGATAGCGTGAGGCTTGTGTGGGAGAACCAAGAATGTGGAACATGTGAACATGACAGTTAACATCGTTTATGGTGAATCAGTTTAGAAATTGCCTAAGAAAATAAGAGAAATCTTTTTATTTACCGGAAGCTTGCCTAATATGTTTATAAAAGTTAGACGCTACCTTTAGTTTACTTAATATTCAAATTATTCTTTCTATAACATCATTAGTGGTTAATCTGGAATCTTCCAAATCGTTTTAAGATCTCCAAACCAGAAAATATAAAATTAGGTTGAACGCAGGTATAATTCAAATAGTAATTTGGTTCCATTAAAAGTTAATGATGACTGCAATATTGCAGGCAAATGGAACCAGGTAAATCAAACAAAAGTTTCCAACCGGTTCTGGAGTCAGGCGTATGGAGTTACAGAGATCAGCCCACATCCGGAGTCAGTGACGCATGCGTATCGGATGGCAGATGCACTTTGGTGCTAGCCCTATAGAATAATTTTATAAAGTTAAATTACAATATAGCTCATTTTTTATTATATGCAATCATTAAATAGAACCTACACTACACTTACAGAAGAAAAACTTAAATATTGGCATACTTATGATTCCTATGCATGAGTAATCTATTAATGTATGTGTGTATGATTCCTATTCATGAGGAGATATATATTTAAGAATTTGGTATGATATCAAAAAATACAATTTTTTTCATTTTTCATGATTTAGTAAGCGTTGTCACCTTTTTCTTAAAAAACATGCAATAAACGAATTATAAAAAAATACAAAGCGTTTTATGTTACTTTCACTGCCTTATGTCTGTGGTTTGTGGTATATGCATTAACACAAATGTCACAAACCTTAGTCATTGGAATATTCTTTATCATAGGATAATATATGAATTACGTCTCCTATATGCTGCTGTTCTCTGTCTGACTGTAAATACAATCGTTGTGGGTTTAATAACCACTCGGGGGAATTAATTATTTACGTTCCCTCGCTGTGGTAAGGAGACGACAGCTTTGGATTTCGCTGCTCTATATGAAACTACGGGGGAAAGAAGGTATCGGCGAACCTTTTTAACAAGTCTGCTGTATGAACTGAGTTACCAAAAATAAACCTTTTATTAATATTAAATACCATAACAAGAGTAACTTCCTACAATTTAAGATAAAAAAATACAAAAAACAAATAACAAACAAACAAACATCTATACAAACATAAGCTTTAGAATAAGCGTTTATTTTCTGAACCTAGTCGTTTACTCTAAGCAAATTAGCTTGAGTTAGAACCGCGAACCATTATATAAGCAACAATAGACTACGCTTTGATAGAGACATTAAAGTTAATACAGTGGACTTAAACAAAGTCATTTGAATTTCCCACGCCTACGCTCTGCACGATCTCGTTTTTTGTGGCCCAATTCCGACCAAATGTTCTATAGCCAGCAGCTATCCTGGTTTTACAGCATTAATGATAGGGATCAAAACATTTCAAAAATATTATGATTAATGTGAAAAATTAAAGTATTCAGTGAGGCCAGCCATGGCGCAGTGGCATAAGTGTGTGGCTGTAAGCGATACAGTTCGTGGGTTCGATTCTCGGGAAAGTGAAATATTTAATATTTTCATTTCTTCGTTCTGGTATCGAGGCAAAATAGCGGCGTTTAATACCGTCACTCATTATCTGTATACCACGTGAGGCTGAAAAAAACATTAAAGTATTCTTAAACGTGTTGAACAAGAGACGTAGTGACTACTTATTATATCTTTCGCTGGATTTTAATAGGGAATTTTCATGTCAATAGAGCTAAAATCTATAAGAAATAGCCACAAGATTCTTAATTAACTCATGCAAATGAAATCGATAGTCTAAATACTTTCTTCGTTAGTAAAAGCGAAAGTCTTGTGGCGATTGACACGATTCTTCCTGAATAAATTATAATAACCAAATGTAAAGTTACACCGCTTTAGATACTAATCAGTTTTTTAATTGCTTTAGATCTAAATTAAATATTTTATTTCTTTTTATAATAGTTATGTATATATTGTATAGTAGGGAACGGAATTGACTTAATGGCAACGGTGTCTTAGGACTACGCTCCCAGGTTGTAATGCAATCTAATAACAACGCCTGCACTCTAGAGATTGTTTATTGAGTGGCGGAACTTAACGCCATACTCTATCTTACCACCAATTAACAACTGCTCCATAATAAATTTAAAAACTACAAAAAAAGGACTCTTTAAACTAATGCGGTCATACAATTTTCTACGACAATTCGGAAAAAGTAAAGATCATAAATGACCGTTATTCATAGTACGTGTTGGTTTTGTAGCACGCTTAACAAACAAAAGACGATAGTCGAGGTTAAAATACAATAGGAGGGATACGGCACAGTGCACGCGTTCAAAGAAGCCGCTACACGGGCCCTTTGTGGACAGGAAGCGACAACGGGAACTTGAGATTTTGATAGTCAAAAACAGTTTTTATTTAAATGCAGTGAAGCAAAATGGACTCTTGATACATGTTTTTGACTTTTCAAGTAAAAACATTTAATTTCGTAAATAAAAATAAAACAATGTTTTTATAAATTTTTAGTAACATAGCAGTTCTTTATCCTTTTTTGCTTACTTTTGGTGATTGTTAAAATAAAGAGGCAATTACTTAGTTTTCCATTTTTTCATTTTTAACTAATAATGAAGCAATCGTCTCCATATATTCAACTAAACATAAATTACTTTTTATATATATATATATTTTAGTTCATAGTTAAACAAATAACAACGCAGTTACTATTATTAATAGCCAATATACTCGTATTTTGATATGAAAGGTGACCACAGCGTCTGTCAAGGTTAGGTCACCAGTATTAAATCGTATTCATTGTTACAGGAACCTGTACCACATAAATTTGATAAAATTTAAATAAATTAATATAACATTAACATACATAGTAATAATAAGCGTATGTAATAATTTATTTTATATGGCAAGTCGCGAGGCAAAACGCAGCGTTGATATCCGTCAGTTAACGCACAGTCCCCTCAGAATTTGGAAAATAGGAAGCGGAGTGTCTTGACACTGGGATCTTACAACCTACCCTGCTACATGCGTGATACAGCGTGAAGAGGCCCAAAAAGTAATTTATAAATAACTATAATAGATACTGAAGTTTACAAAAGCGAATTTTCCATCAAACCGCATTGAATGCAACGTCTATGCAGATAAGAGGGGAATATCGAGAAATAATGTTTCTTGTATAACAATAAAGATACTAGGACATAGAAATCACGAAATAATTTCCGCATTACGTCTTGAGGATAAGGAAATTGCTTACAAAATTCCTATTCTAGAATCTTGCGGCGTTAATGTTCGTGGTATTATGTTTGTTTGTTCGTGTAAGTGTCTATGTTAACAATAAAGGTCAGATGATTTGTTAATTTATGTGATACATATATTTTATGGTGTTTTTAATATTTATTTCAATTTAATGGAATTATTGCCCGGAAAATCAAAATTAATTTAATTTGAAATATATTTCTCTTCATACAAAAGAAAAAGAAAAACTACTTATATATTATATTATACTCAAAAATATATTACGATACACAATAAAATTATACAAAAATCAAAAAGTTAAGTTCTTTCCTCGTTAAGAGGCACTCTACTATAAATTTTAAATCGATGAACTGTAAATGACGAGTATTCGCCGTCAGCATAGATTATTTCCGTCCTTTGGTTGTCGTTATTAATCAAATGAAAGTGTTAATATATACGGAAGAATAAATTATACAGTTAAAATATTACAATGATGATTGTATAAAACTAGTTAACAATATTTTTTTTAATTTGATTGAAAGTTGAAAGATTGTACGAAATGGAAGAGCTCGTTGATGTCTAATATAAGAAATGTTATATAAAAGGTATCTTTTGGAAGAACAAGATTCAAAGTGACCATATAATAATATAATAGAGTTAAATACTTAAAAAGAATAAATTTATCACAAGCTTAAAGGGAACGGAGTGTCTTAACATAGGTTTCCAGGTTCCCTCTGTCTGTCCTGCTGTGTGCGTTACCACAGGGTAAAGCTAAAAAAGTTATCTTACTATTAATTATTTTAGTTTATGTTTATTTTGTTTCAACTTCATTTTATAAGCAATTTTGTCCATATACAGAAGCAGTTTTATATTATTTTTCCAATATTTAAATATACCACCCGCTGTAAAAATATAAAGGTATTGGCATATGATAATTGAATGACCTCCAAAACCCGATCTGCCAGCGACTGTCGAACAAATGCACAATTATGACGACTGTTTTATGCTATTTTTTAAATATTCGTTTCTTAGTATTATATCAATACTCGAATCGTCGTCAATTTCAAGAAGAGACGATGTTCGCAACCGGTTTCAAACAAGTTAAACTAAAATTATGTTTTTATCTCTTATGTCTGTATATAATTTTTTTCAGCTTCTCACTATATCCAGTATATAGCAGGGTAAGCAGAAGGAATCTAGTTAATACACTCCGTTCCCCACTCTCCGCCGATTTTCCAAAGCATTACGTAAAGAGTCGCGTAGCTTAATGCCGCGCTTTTGCTTTGGTACTAGAGCGATGAAAAAATAAATAAATAATAATTCATTCTCCAGTGGGAATTAAACCCACGACCGTATCGTTACAGTCACATGCTTGTGCATGTGCGTCGCGATGTCATCAATTTTTCTGTTTTATCATAATAAAGTAAAAAAAACTATGTGCCAGGATTATAACTAGCTGTGACGGATTTCTCTTTGCACGCATAAGGCTTAAACACGTCAGGAATGTTTCGTTAGAGATTAAATAAATATTACGTGTCGCATTAGATGTCTCGAATCAAGATTTTTTTGCAAGAAACGAATGTAAAATAAAATATGGTGTGAAATGTTAAATGACTGCTTACTATTCAGTTTTAAAAGAAGCAACCAAATTTGGAAGCGACTCGAAGAAAACTTGTAGGTTTAATTATCTCATATCGGGATGTAGGTTATACATACATACATAGGAGTAAAATCAATTTCTTTTAAAACGAATCGGAACTCGCTGCCTTTGTACGTGACATCTAATACTTGTTTCACAACAATTCTGCGTTAGTTGCAATTAGTTATGGGTTCAATTCCCATTCGATGAAATAAAACATTTAATTTTATGCGCTTCTTCGTTCTGAAAAGTTCAACATTGACTTATGTCGCGAGACACTAAAATAGACACTAAAAATAATTACTGTAAAAAAACATGATTAACATAGAAAACAAATTTTCAAATTAACTGTGAAGATTTAGTTTCAAACAACCGTTCGAAAGATGACTAAGGCCAAGTACCACACGACGCGAATCTAAATTGGCATTCCGGTGAATCGTGCCGTGATTGGAAAAGACAGGTTAATGCACCACGCATTATAGGGATGTGTTGAATTTTGTGAATGGGAATATTTTATCTTAACAATTTGGAAACTTGTGGTAAGCTTTGTAAAAGTAGTGAAATATTGGAGTTTATAATATTTATTGTTTTCGAGAATGTTATTAAGTATGGATAAATAATAATAAGTGTTATATAACTTTTTTTAAAACGTAAATAAACTAACGTAACTTAAATGATTGGAACATCGTAGAAATTCTGGAAGGAATAATAAAATAAATAATAACTGTATTTTATACCTATTCCCGAACGTCTTGAAATAAAAGCAAAAAACATTGGTATGTAACCTTCCTAGATAATTCCACTTTCTATTGCTAAAAGTATATTTGTATATGTACATCTACATAAACGTTTAACATACGTAAGCACAAGCACCCCGAATATGTAATGATAATATTAATGATAATTAATGACTTTGAAAATAAGTAAGAAATTGAACAGAGTGTTTTTACTACGCACTTATATAAGGAAATTATTATCAAGAATTTACATTTATATAAATATCTTTACATTTTATATTATTATATTAAACTAGTTATATGTAGGTATATATTAATTTATTTATTATCAATCTTAGCTAGCCTTGATTTAAATAGTTTTTTATCGAATATATAATAATTAATTCACAAATTCATATTGTACCATTAAGAGCTTTACTGATACCTTCTCTTATATGTAACAATCAATTCATTTGTCAAAACGTCTATAACTCATTTTGACTTGAGCGATGAAGCAAGGACACAACAATCACGACAGCACGACCAGTGCTTTTATTAAACTTGAATTAGTCAAGAAGTAGATAGTATAGTAAATCAGCTTCACGCTGTATCCCGCACACAGAAGGGCAGGTCGAAACCTAGTGCCTAGGCACTCTGTTTCCCATTTTCCATCGATTTCTGGGAACATTGCGTGTTGAGTGATAGAACTCAACGTAGCTCTTTACCTCGACATCAGAACGAAGAAATTAGAATATAAATTTAAATAAATATTTTATTTCCTCGAGTGGGAATCGAACCTATAATCTGCGCGTTTACAGTCACATACTTGTGCTCCTATACCACGACTGGCCTAGTACAGTAGTTTCAGTTTTTCACATTTCACCGTAATGCTATAGATAAAATAGGTTTTGTAGTATAAACAAGTCGGCTTACCATAACATACGATATTTTATGTTTTTACTTATGTTAATATCTACATATATTGAAGACAAAATATTGCTCTACTTAAAATATTAAGATGAATAAATTTGTTTAAGTAGAACTTAAACGTATTGTTTATATTTGTAATTAAAAAATATGTTATTAATAAAGTAATCTTAGAAATTTATATCAAAATGGTTCATAAATACTAAAACTTAAATAATTAAATAGAAATTATATTTTACTGATTTATGATTATTGTACTTCATATTTATCAAGTGAAATATGTTCCATATTAATTGATACAAAACTTGTAAAAGTACGTCCTCACTGCACCTGCCCTTAGCTGATGTTAAGGCCGACAACTATCGCAGTTTTGCATTCCTCAACAGCATGTCAATGGATTTTAGTCTTAAGTCCTAGAGCATTATAATTTATAACTTGTTATCTTTATTATATATGACATAAATAAAAAATATTTTGAAAATGAATTTGGTATTTTTTTTTAGGTAAGACCTTCATGTTGCATTTGAGACATGTAAACGTCATACAAGCAGAACACATTCAAATAAATAATTATTGATTATTTAAATAATTGCCTAAAATTGTTAGGCGACAATAAACAATTATAATTCGAAAAAGAGTATAGCTAAATTCATTCTACCAAAGAGTAAGTGAAAAAATATAGTCTGTTGTGAAAAATAACTATAAATACGCATAGACCCATTAAAATAATTAAATGAAAGGACGAACCGAGATAAGCAAAGCCATCTTATGTAACCCTCAATCGCCTTCATCGTTAAAATCGCATTTCCTATCATTATAATACTTACCGCCTACAGGACGACTGAAATGGTATAGTCAAATTATCGAACAGTAGGCTTTGCTTAAGTTACAAGCGATGTAATTTTAAACTTGCATCAGTCAAGTTGATATTTAAATTTCCAGTCACGAGTGTCCATAATATATGCAATTTTGCATTTCATTATGTTATTTCATTTAATATGTTAAATATGAATAACATATACGGTACAAGTATTTTAGTATATAGGTAAATATGAAAAAACAAATACAAAATAATTGTGTAATACTGAGAATTTTATAAATACTTTTTACTTTATTTTTCTAAATGAAGATATAGCTTGGTTCTAAATGTAATCATTTGAAAATTTTACACAAGATTATTATTAATAAAAAGTGTTAAACACTCTGTATCTGTCGACTTTATACGGCTTTGCGTGACAGGTGACAATCGAGTGGCCGCTACCTGAATGGTTTTATAAGGCCTAAGGGACAGAGACCCTTTTGACATCTAATATAACAAAACAACATATGGTCTTAATTAGAATATTCTATAAAAGTTTATTTTTATTTTAACTGATTGACTGCTCTTACATTCAACTATCGGAATATTTCTAAGCACACGTTTTTTAATCCTGCATCTTTCCAAAATATATAAAAATACCATATACTCGTATGTAGGTCTAGCTATTCGTCAGTTAAATGCTCTTAACTGTTCATCGATGTTTTTATATATTAGAAGTTTTGGAGTTCTTTAAGTCAATTGACATACCTCGATCGCGTTTTTTATTTTCATCGATTACAATTTTTACATAGAAAAAGAAAGAAAATAAAGCTTTTAAACATCTTTCGACTCTAACTTAATCTATACATTGTGATAAAAATGTCACCTATTTACGATATCATCTCCGAGATCTTAAATATATTCGACGCGAGTAACTATGTTGCTATAAAAGAACGAAGATAAAATCAAATAGAACATTTTTGTTAGAAAATGTAAAATATCTAGTTTCTTAGTTTAACCAACCTGTATTGAGACATCATTGATGCGCGAACCGTGAAGCAACATTCTTAACAAAAAGAGACATTTCGAGAAGAAAAAAAAAAGAAACATTCGAAATATTCTTGGTAATGACAGAATACAATAAAAGAGGCTATGGACAAAATAACACTCCCATTCACTCTAAAACGGTCTTAAGTATAGCGGAATAAGAATTTAAAATAGCTCGCTAGTATACAGGCGTCGTGATTTAAAACTAATTATCTAATTTGTCATTTTGACTGTTCGTGCACAAACAAAACGGTTGCATTAAACTCAAACTTACATGTTTAAGGTCCTATAGAGTTCTCAGATCTGTCAGCTCGTATAAATTAGGCATTTAGTCCCGCTTATATAGACTGGGCACCGCATAGCATTCCTTGCGCTTAAAACAACAATTCTATAAAAGGTCTTGCGTTATTGTTATAGGATTCCAACAATTTGTCTAAATATTATTGCAGTTATTTTAACTAAATTAGAGTTATTTAGTAATTTAGAATATTTTATATTAATAATGAATTAGTTCAACTAAGAATGTAATTTGCTCAATAACGATTTGCTCAATAGAGCAAACCACTCTAGATATCAAGAATTTATCTTTTTTACAAAATACTGGTTACAAGGTCAGAAAAACACAAGACCAATAAATGTGACAACTTTCTACTAAATAATAAACAAGTTTTTTTTAACTTTTTGCTTTTAGTTTGAATAGTAAGTTTTTTAAAATGCAATAAAGTAGTGTCTGAGTGAGTTTTTCTACAATAAAATATTTGACTTTTCTAAAATTTTATTCAGATCGTCCCGTTATATGTTTAAATAATTGGAACTGGTATTATTTGTATAATTATTATATTTTATACAATAAGTATATATTATTATTAACTTTATATCATTTTATCATATAAATAATCTTTATCTCAATCTTTGTCCAAAATAAAATATCAACGACAGGATTCAGCTAAATGCCAATAGCGATTCAGAAAATGACAATATTTAATGACTACATATAATAATAACTTAAAATTAGCAGAATAGCATAATACAATAAACATTACTTTAAAATGTTTTATTTTAGATTCTCAATCACAACAAGGATTCAAAGTTCCTCATGTCTCTCCTTTTCGGTTGGTCCCGACACATTGATTTTTATCGGAACTTGAATACCGACATAAATGAAGATTTGTGGACTTGCGATTCAGTGATAACGTCGTTAGATTATTTTATTTCAAATTTAATGCTTTAATATTTTACGATGAACCTTTTTGTAGTAAGTTCATGAGTTATTTTTTATAGCAGAGTAGACAGATGGAACATGTATTAAGACACTCCGTTCCCTAAATCCCGCCGACTTTTCAATACATTGTGTATGAAGTGGCGGAAGTCAACGCCGCACCTTGTAGATACGTTGTATTATTTATAAATTTTGTTATTTTTTTTATATATACACACTTATATATCTCATTTAAATATACAAAACTCTTCCGTAGTTAAATGAGACTACTTTTGGAACTGGCTGTAGTACTGGTTGAAACAGCTGGACGTAGAAAACTTAATTTAAAAGAGAAGCATTTTTCAAAATTCGTATTCGAAGTCAGGAGCTTTAACTTATCTTAAATATTAAATAACTAATTGCAAATTAAGATAATCCAAAATTAAAGTGAAAGTAGCAGGTTAAGAAATCAAGAGAACTTTTGTTTTTCACTTGTATTTCACTGTGTTGAAAGGTTTCTAACGCCGAAAGGCTTTTTGGTTTGGACAGATTTAGCGCGACGCTGTATTTACAACGGCTTCCTGAGTTAATATTGGTTGTTTATTTTAATGAAATATATAGCAAAATACTATACAATTATATTTAAGATGGAATTCTAAGATAAGATAATTATAACAAGAATAATTAATTTCATAATGTTTATTTATTGCTTTGTATTATACCGTTCTTTTAAGTACGTCGTACATCAAACAACTAATAAAACAATACCGTAGGTAATAATTGAATCATTCTTTTTTATAGCAGGATAAGCAGAGAGAATCTAGTGTTAAGACACTCTGTTAGCTATTTTCTATTAAATAGTAAATCTAGTCTAAAGTCTAATCTTGATATTTTAATATAAAAATTTAAATATCAAAATTAGAGCAGCAGAAGGACGTGGAAAAATAATGCAAATATCTTTTAATGGGTAGGCACTTTACTATAATTCGATCGTTATATCTGTTCGATAATTCTTAACATACTCGTATATGCTAACACGAATAAATCGCTCGAGGTATGAAGCGAATAATTAAATTAATGGAGGTTTACACCTTTTAATTACATAGTATAATTAATTACACCTTCAATTACAGATTTGATCAAAACAATAACCCGTTGAGGATTATAATTCATTTGCCTAAAACACGAACGTATCTAAAAGCAAGAACACAATAAATAAAAAAAATATTAAATCAGCTTCACGCTGTATCCCTCATACAGCAGGGTAGGCAGAGGGAACCTAGTGCTAAGACGTTCCGCACGCCTTCCCGCCTAATTTTTCGAGACCTTGCGTGCGTTGCAGAACTCAACGCTTCACTTTTGCCCTAGTGCCGGAGAGAAGAAATGAAATTATAAACAAACCCACAAACCACCACGACAGCCCAAAAAACATTATAAAATAATAGAAACACGAAACATACTCGCAATTTTTTGTAAGCATTAAATTTTTATCAAACGATCCGTATCGAATTCGTTAGAAAGAAACCAATTTATAATCGCCCACACATTATTTCATATAGTAAATTGTATTTGAATTGCAAATGACTTCAATATAATATAAAGCAAGGACAGTATCACAATAGCGATATCAATAACTCCACTTGATTGTCTTGACATGAAAACTCGACCTACTTTATGTGTCTTTATAGAGCTAAAATTTCAATATGAGAGTAAATGATAACGGTTTCTCTGCCATATAGGGATGAAGATACACTAAGCTATTGATAGATAGCATCACAGAAATTATGCTGGAACCAATTATTATGATCTCTGTTATCTTCGATGTATTTAATTGTATGCTATTAATTTTAAACACAATTTAAGTAAACATTTACAAAAAAGAAATAAAATTATTAAATATTTCATCTCCTCGAGTGGGAATCGAACCCGCAGCCTATCGAGTTTACATCAAGCTAGGGCCTCTAAAAAATGTATTAGTTTCGATGATAAAATACAAAAAGCTTTTTATTTTATGCTTGCAATTTGAGCTCAACTCTTACTAAATAACATTTAGCGACCGGAATATAAAACTAAACGAGAGCTTAAAGTTTTACGTTATTACTAAAAGAATGGCCGATGCTTTGACATATATTTGTTAACTATAAAATATTGTTATTTTTTCGAAATGTTTAACAATGAATAAATTAACATTGGATATGATCTCATTTAAATACTATTATAATACCAAAATTACATGTTAAATGTCACCGACTTATGCATAAATATGACGTAAAAGTCATTAATTGTAACGACTAAAATATTTAAATAAGCTAATATAAGAACTTATAGAATTAATGTTATGTTACAAAAGTAATAGTTTTTAATGACTTGCTTAAAGTGAGATAAAAGTATAACTTCGAATTGGAATGTCAGGCTCTTGCCTGACTATACAAATACACTATGAGTTCGATTCTCATAATTCATTTAAAGTAAAATACACTTGTTCCAATCCTTTTATTTTTATAGAAAAGAATAATAACAAATTAATTTGTAAGAGACTAACTTGATTTCGTCATAATTATAAGCATTTTTTTTTGCAAAAAGCGTTTAAAGGAAGTTAAATTTAAGCAAAGATTAAACGGTAAGTGCATAAGTCGCGTTAAATAGCGATATCCGTTATTTAAACGGTAACTAATTGCAATTGGAATGCCCAATACTTTTTTGAGTATTTGAAACACATCGTTCAAATACGTATGGACATGGGTCAGTGGTTATTTTTTGTCGTTTTTTTTTATATGCTGCATACTTGTATGATGTACAAACACTATGGCCGTATTAGATGTGACTTTAGAAGGTATAGCTAGGTCTAATGTCTTTCATTATTAAATCTAAACAAAAAACAGGTGGCAAATCTGTCAGAATGATCTATGGAATACCTAATAAAAAAGGTGATGATAAAAACAAAATTAAAAAACTCGATGTTGAGTTCCACCACTCAACACGCAAAGTTATGAAAGTGTAAGTAAGGACAGTGGAGAATGGACTGTCTTAACATTAGGTTCCCTCTGCCTTCCTTGCTGTAAGCGTATAATATCAAACTCAAAATTATATGCTAGTTTGTTTAGAACAACATTTTGTTAATAATCATCGAAAATATTCAATCATCGCCTATTTAAAAACGTTATTCATGCTTTTATAAAAACTAGATGGAAATGACTTCATCAAAAGGCCATGAATGCATGCGATAGTTGAGGATCCAATTTTTTATTGATTATGGTAATATTTTCATTAATAATCTTCTTATTATTAGTGCCGCCACATACAACGCTTTGGTAATTACATAGAAATAGGGAAACGGAGTATTTTAGTAGAGTATATATGAGCTAAAATCGTAAAGTCGTTTTGTCTATTATTTATCCAATCAAATTAGAAACGTATATCGTAAAAAATCTGCTAAAAAAATTATTCTAAGAATCTAGCAGTGTAATACATACAACAGCCATTTAAGTAAATATATCTGTACCTACTTTCTGTTGACACTGTAACTGGATATATTATATGCATACTTTTATTATTGTAATTTAATTCTATATGACACAAAAATGTAGTTTCAACAAAATTTGCAACAACGAAACTTTTTTATTTCTTTTATTAAGTACTCAGGAATAAAATTAAACATTGGTTTTAAGCAAAAGCTGAACTAATAAACGTTTTTTTTTGTAATATTTAGTAGTAAATGTTATAAACTTTTCGAAATTAACCTATAAAATCATATTAGAAAGCTCGCTAAAGTATGGAACCTTCAATTGTGAATACTTGAGAAGTTATTGTCTGGCATTTACTTAGTGCATTTTATAGACATGCCTTAAGTCTTTGCTGACAATTGCGATTGAATATATTTTTATACTTGTATCGTCAGTACGTAATTAATACATTCTTAAACTACTATTATAGTAGTATTCAATTAGGCGTATCAGTGAATGTATTACAGAAATTCTCAGGTGTGCTTATAGAATTTTATTATCATATTCTACCTACAATATTTTGTTGAAATAAATATAATGTTTCAAATCACAAAAAATATACAAAACTGCCGCCGCTTTCACATTTAACACGTGTAAAAGTATGTTTAGATGAAGTACTTACGTATTATAAATTGTTTGTCCACCTGTTTAGCTTACTAGTGCAGGGTACAGACTACGGATAACGGAGGCTGTGTGCGTTCCTACTGGAATGCGACACCTGTGATCACAAAACACTGTGCAAACACTCCGGCACACGTGTAAAAAAAACTTAGTTCAAACACACAAAAAAACTTGGAGACAATCCGTTAAATAGTTTTTTAGAAGCGCGACAAAATATCGAAAAAAGTACGCGGGAGACGAAAGTTAGTACGGCGAAGCAGTCGCCGGCAACGAAGAGAACGGCGGCTCAACTTCAACTGACGTCATAACAAATGCGCGTGGTTCAGAGAGGGAAGGTGGGTGCGAGCGAGATAGCAATATGCGATACTAGCGCCACCACACCTGTACAGCTATGTCAAAAGAAAGGTGCAAGTGAGATAGCATTACACGACACTAGCGCCATTTTACACCTGTAATTGGAATATTCTACAAGTTAGAAAGAGATAGCACTATATACGGCCTAGGGCTATGGTGTTGCAAATTTGCGGCACACGACTTATTAAGCAACAAAGTTTACGGAACGGGTTCAACAGGAAGAAAAGAAATGTAATAAGATAAAATCTTTTGAAGTTACACATTTTATTTACTTTTTAATGGATGCATTTGGTAACGAAGCCATAAATATTTTTTGTCTTCTTTTGGTGGAACTATTTTCAACAATTCAAATAATAGTGTTTTCTGTATACTCACTAAGGCTATTTATATATTTAATTAATTACATATTTAATATATACTTTTGCTCTCAATATGTTCTTTAGTCGTAAGAATATAAATAAAAATTTCAGACTGCGTAAGCAAGTCTCATCTTTGAATCGGATTATTTGGTGTATTAACTTTGTCCAAAATTTTAAAAGATATTTTTAATTTTAAGGTAAAAGTAGTGTTCCATGTTTAATTAGTATATTTGATTATGATTATGATATTGCTTAAAGATTTCATGCAATATACATATTTTCTATGAATTTTCTAGGCATGAATACTTGTTTGACTTACATTTTAGATAACAGGAAGTAAAGGAAAAAGAAAACAATATATAGAATTAAATATATTTATTTATATAATTACGTGCCTGCGTGAATAAAATTTTATTGTGTTATATTGCTTTAGTTGGTAATAGTTAGATGAAAACTTATCACTTTAGAAAATTGCGAACCTACTATTAAATTAGTGTATGGCACAGACTATGGTACAAAATATACAGAAGTATAGACTAGTAGTATTTATAATTATTCTAATATCACTTCATCAATGATAAAGATGACGATGCAGATGCGATGCGACGATAGACGCCAAGACCAGCTCTTCAAATAGTCCTTGGAATTAAACAAAAGTATGCTATTATGTATTGTGTCAACAATTTTCTTTTTAATATTTGAATATTTCTTATTGATTAAATGGGTAAGTATGGAAATTTATATTTTATGCCGTTTTTTATACCTAGTATCTTAATACACACTTCGTTCCTCACATTCCGCCAAATTCTTTGCGCATTACATGTTGAGTAGCGGTACTCAACGCCGACTTTGCCTCGACACCAGAGTGAAAAAATAAAAATATTGATTTAAATAAATATTTCATTTGCTCGAGTGGGGATCAAACCCACAACCAGTCGTCTTAAAGCCACATTTTGTGATCGCACTGAAAATGGATAAGATATTTTATTTGTTAACAATTACGTAATGATTGAAATCAATTTAGTTTTTTATTTTTAAAACATAAAAAGTTTAATTACAAGACTTACTATTGTACAATACAATTGTATAACAAACCAATATACTTACGTAAAGGCTTCGCCTTATCGTACATCGGGGCCTGATATTCATCTGAAGCTTCTAAAAATTGATACATTGCTTTAAAGCCGGTACCGTCAAGTCGGTCGTTGGACCTAAACGTTACTTTGAAGAAATTTCTTTCAGATTCCACGTGGAACTCCTTCATGCGCCCGCAGTACCTCCCGTACCTGCTATCTTCAGTCATATAATTGGAAAACTCTACGTAGTCACTCGCGGATACAGCTTCACATCTAAAATTACAAAATAAAAATTAATCAATCTTTGTATAAATATAATCTGTGTTTCATTATGTATTTTGAAGTAGCTTCACGTTGTCACGCACATGGCACTGTTGACAGAGGAAATCTGGGGATCCAGTGTTAAGACTCCGTTCCCGTTACCCCGTTTGGACAAGTCTTTGGTCCAGGTTTGGTCCCTGGTCGAAACCTGGAGGCTTTGCACGTTGAGTGGCGGAACTCAACGCCGCACTTTGCCTCATTACTAGAGCGAATAAAAATAAAATATTTAATTTGAAGTCGCGTTTACAGTTAACAGTTTACAAATGTCGCACATTTGTGCCCTTGCACAACGACTGACTTCGAGCTGTCTGTATTTATCAAATTTAATTTACAATAATTTTCTTGAACTCACGGCAAAACTCCTTCTACATCAAAATGTGTGAAATGCAAATGAACTTTCTCAGTTTGTCCACCGTGAAAGAAGTACGAGCACTCAGTGTCCCGCGGATACGGACCGGGCGAGTTTGGCGATGCGAATGTTCCGTTACGGACTTCACTACTATTGTACACAAATGCGCACGGAAATTCCTTTAGCTGTCTCCCTGTGCTTATACCGAAATCTGGAAATAGAATTTATTATAAATTAAAAATATTATATCAAATAACGTGACATTCGGCTACTGCCCCGTACGGTGATAGAGTGACCACCATGAAGATAGGTATTTTGAAGTTTTAAGCATTGTTCAATCGGGAAGAAAATAATCAAATCTGCGCAACCATCTACAGCTCGCTTCAGAGCGGTCTAGATTCGTCGACCGTACTACAATTTCTCTAAAAGGGGGTGAAAAGTGGAGAAAGGGTGTGTTTTAAGTTGTGTGCCTACCCATCGCTTTCCATATGCGATAAATACAAATTAAACTCTTTTGTTTTCACGACTCAAAGTTAATTCCTTACATCGGATTTGTCGCATATAATACCCTTATACGCTATCCTCATTATTTTGAACTAACCGTAAAAATTACTATCATAATTTAAAAAAACTGTATAATATTAAGCATTTAGTATACAAATAAAAGTTTAGTTGCTATTGGTATAAACATTTTTAATGCGGAAAAACAAGCTTAGCGGTTTTCCAACCCGCATTAGTGGCACCGGAAGAAAAAACAAACGCCGGATGACTGCGGTATTTAGCGCGAATATTACTCTACTTTTTTATTATATTACAGCTCATAAATGTATTACTACGTACAGATCCATTCGATATATAAATATTTTTTTTATTATAAGATAAGACAAAGTAAAAGCCATTAGGACATAGATTTTTTATATATATCGAAACTATATAATAAAATTGTAACGGATCGGTGAATGTTAATGGAAGATATGTAAGAAAAATGTTATTGGGGCCTTTTCTAATGTAATGGAACCCAAAACAATTATTTTTAACAATTTTATCTGTTTGTCTGTGCGTTTGTTCATTAAATACAGTTCTCACTATTGGAATATAAATAGTTACAACAATACTACTACAAAATAAGGGTTATAGGCTGCAATTAAGCTAAAAAAGTTTAAAGTATTATAAGATATATTTAAAATATTTTATGAACTCTGTTCGAATTAACAAAAGCATTTCAAATTTTATTATTATTAGGTGTTATTAAAAATAAAGTGAACACTATGGGTTATTTATTATACCTAGGCTTATTACTCTCCGCAGACTGTGATTTAGGTACTTTAAACGAAGGGAACTTTACGGCACAGTAAAATTGCGCTAACCAGATATTACTCTAATACCTGTGGCGCGGTTATAAATAAATATTATTAAGTATTCGATTTAAATTATAAAAATATTTTATTTATATGTTTACTTATTATCATAAACCAGTATTACTGACTTAGTTGAATGCTATATAAACGTAGCTATAGATTAATAGAAGCCTAAGGTTCATTTGCTAGTTAATTTATGGTTTTGACAAATTATTTCTAACCGAACCAATCAAGTCTACATATTTAATTTTTTTATATTGTCTTATAAAAAAATACTTTGACATGAATCTATAGATATTTCTCTTAGGATTATATACTTCAGCAGGAGAACTATGAAAATTCTCAAGCTATATTCATAATATATAAATGTAGAAATAACTAATATGAGAAACCAGAAACTCTATATTAGAGCCAAATTGCCTATTTACATAATATCATTTCCTTACTTTCTACGAACGAATATGATATTTTGAATCCTCTTGAGTGCCTCGACGACTGAGTACCCCGGAATTCGAGCATTAGCTTGGGTCCGTTCGACATAATTGGTTTAGGAAGGTCGACGCCGCAGAAGGTAGCAACGTTTTCCAACCGTCCGTCCACGTTAACGAACGCCTGGAGTGAGTCCACATTTGTGCAACTGGAATAATCAAAATGAAATAGTTAGGTAAATACATTATTTTAAATTTCATAATATAATGTTAATGGAAATTTTCTTATATTTAGATGTTAAAGTATGTTCTGACTAGTTCATAAACATTTAAGCATCTAATTATCTCTGGTAGTAGAAATATGTATATAGATCGTTTAGGGCATAACATGCAGTGTTCAACTCATATTTTCAACTAGGTATACTAAAAAGACACATAAAATTTAAACATTATTAAATTTAATAACTGTAAAAATACTATATATAGACAAATAATATGATAAATTTAAAAAAAAATACTTCGTAAAAAGTTTATTCTTTATCATTTCGAAGCTAAATTAAATACATAAATCTTTATTTTTAATCTAGATAAACTGCGAATAAGAAGAATTAAGGAATACCTTGAAGATCCATCAGGTGCTTTGTACAAAAAGAAATCTTGAAATAGAAGTCTAATTCTCTCTTTGCCTCTTCCGAAAAACTCGTAGTGGCAGTGTGTATTAGGAGGATAGGCGAGTGGATAATGAGGCGAGGTAAGCGTTCCATGTTTCGCCCCATCGCTGTTAAACTCTTGATGACAAGATGAAGCTGAAAATAAGTGCAAATAAATCTAAATTAAATTTAATAATGCACGAATTATGTTTAATAACATATAATTCAACATGAACAACGTTGATTAATATATATTATATATTCAAATAAAGTCAGAGAATGATAAAATTACATCTTGCGCTAGTCCACTGGAAGACGAGCCTTAATTATAACGTCTTATACAGATGTCATATCTGATAATTGGAATTGACTTTAATTGTTTCTAGATTTTGAAATTGAAATTAAAATGCACATGCTCAATGAAAAGCCATTTATTTTTACATCCTTGTTCTTAAATTCAATAGTAGAAGGACGCATGCGCATGAAAATCAATACCACTATCTAGATTTCTCGTTTATTTTGTAGTCATCTTTAAACGTGCTAACAGTGAATATAATATTAAATTACATAAAATAATATTATATTCGACTTCATTTTAATCTAGGCATTCATTCCCGAACGTTTGACAATGGTTCTGATTAACATTTTTGACGTTGACGTTGAAGCTTATGTCATTTGCACGTCTATTTATTTGTTTTCAAATTGTCTTTTGAATTTTTGTTAATTATGTGATAATAATGAATTTTACCCTATTTTAAAAGTTGAACTATAATTATTTACATTGTGTATATGAAATATTATATAATAGTACATGAAATTTATTGAAAGATGACAGATTCAACACCGTTTTATGTAGATCGGGCCAAAGGAGGCCGGGCATCATGTAAGGGTTGTAAAGGTAATTGTCCCAGTGGAGAATTACGCATGGCAAAACTAGTGTTTAGCCCTTATGGAGAAAATCAACAAATGAAATCATGGCACCATGTAGATTGTTTGATGAATGTGTTATTAAAACAGCGACCAACAACAAAACGAATTGATTCCATAGATGACATTGGTAATTGGGAAAATATTAGCAAAGAGGATCAAGAATTTATATTGAAGAAAATTAATGATATGGAAAAGCTTTATGCTGAAAAAAATAGTGGGAAGTATGTAGCAAAAGTTTTGAAAAATGAATCATTGCCCAAAGCAAGTACTTCAGCTATAGTGGATGATAAAAAAGATGAGATGGATTCAGATATAGAGGATAACAAATTTTTGACTTTTTTTTCCTTATGTAATAAAATATCTAAAGTTGATGCATATACAGAAAAAACGGCAACAGTCAATCATTTTTTTACAAAAGGTTGTGACAGAAAGAAATTTCTGGGAGATATTGGTCTATGGTGCAAGATGCTATTGCCACAAGTTTCTAAGAGGGTATATAATTTAAAAAGCAAGCAGCTGGCAAAACTGTTTTCTCGACTTTTTAGCACTGATCATGATGACATGTTGACACATTTAGAACAAGGTGATATTGCAGACACTATCCAGCAATTCTTTAAAAAGTCAAATTCAATTAAACCTGCATCTGAAAGTACATTAACAATACATAATGTAGAAGATTTTCTTGAAGATCTCTCAACGGTAACTAAAGAAGAAGAGCAAATATACCATTTTAGAAAAATTGTAAAAAAGTGTACTCTTGATGACATAAAAATGTTAATAAGATTAATAAAAGGCGACTTGAGAATAAATGCTGGCCCAAAACATATTTTAGAAGGTGTTCACCCAGATGCTTATACTGTATTTCAAAGTTGTCGAGATTTGGATATGGTGTTAAAAAGAGTATTGCCACAAAGTAGTGATGTCAAACGTAAAGATTCCCTTCAAAAGAATGTAATTGCCAAACTAAGTCTTATGACTCCAGTATTACCAATGTTAGCTGAAGCTTGCAAGTCAGTTGAAATGGCTATGAAAAAATGTCCAAATGGCATGTTTTCTGAGATAAAATATGATGGAGAACGGGTTCAAGTCCATAAAAAGGGAAATGAGTTCAAATATTTTTCCCGTGCCTTAAAACCAGTAATGGCTCACAAAGTTAGTCATTTTAAAGATTATTTACCCAAAGCATTTCCTAAAGGAGATGACTTGATCTTGGATGCTGAAGTACTTATGGTTGATGTCAATACTGGAAAACCATTGCCTTTCGGTACATTAGGTATTCACAAGCAATCAGAATTTAAAGATGCTCAAGTTTGCTTATATATATTTGATTGCTTATATTACAATGGAGAGATTTTAATGGATTACCCTATTAAGAAAAGGCGGGAAATTTTACATCAAATAATGGTGGAAGTCACAAATCATGTTATGTTCTCAGAGCAGCAAGTTATTAATAAGCCAGCTGATTTAGCTAATATGATAGCAAAGGTATTTTTAATTTCTTTAATGTCATGTTTTTTTTATAGGGATATTATATGGTTGAGTAGAGAGGAGTTTCATATATGTTAAGACTCTCCTTTCTTCACTTATTACTTAAATTAGAGATATTGCATATTGTGTGGTGGAATCAATTATATTACATTCATGTAATAATTATAGAGGCCAGTTGTGGCGCAGGGGCACAAGTGTGTGACTGTAAAAGCAACTGGTTGTGGGTTTGATCCCCACTCGAGAAAATGAAATATTTATTTAATTTTATATTTTCATTTCTTCGCCATTCAACTTCCTCCTTCTGCACACCCTGGTGTGTGCAGGAAACAGCATGTAACTGATTTCTTAAAATAATTTTAGACACACATGGAGTAAATTATCATACAAAGTACAGATATACATATATGTGTCAACACTTGTTCAAAATACAACAATTTTTGTTCTTTTCTAGCAAAAAAGTTATTTATTTCATTTTAATATTTTTATTAACATTAACAATTAAAATATTCCATTTACATTACAGGTTTTACAACTAGGCCTAGAAGGATTAGTGTTAAAAGATTTACAATCCACATATGAGCCTGGAAAACGTCATTGGCTAAAAGTAAAGAAAGATTACCTGTTTGACGGAGCAATGGCTGATACGGCTGATCTTGTTGTTTTGGGTGCTTGGTTTGGTTAGTATGTGGTTTCTTTAATATATATATATTTAAAATCGGAGTTTATGGGGTCCGTTTTTTTTGTATGTGTTTTTTTTATACATGAATATATATGAATGCCCAAAATTATTATTTTTAGTTTGTTTATTTTTACTATGTTTCTTGTTAGCTTAGTTAGGTGGAGAGAACTTAGTGTCAAGACAATTTGTTCACAATTTCGACAGGTTACTTTAATTCCTTCCGTACAAGACTGTGTGAAACCAGAGTTGAATATCATTTTCATCTTTCTGCTCTGGTAGTGAAACATTAAATTCCACAATGCCTTGAATAATGGAGTGTCTTTACACTAGGTTATTTTTTTAAGCTATTTATTTTATATAAGTCATAATATGAAATAAAAGAAATCTAATTTCAATTACAGGAACTGGTAAAAAAGGTGGCATGATGTCAGTATTTCTTATGGGTTGTTTGGACAAACGTCGTAACCGTTGGGTCACTGTAACTAAAGTACATACAGGACACGACGATAGCACCTTAGAGAGATTACAAAAGGAATTAACACCTTTAATGGGGAAAATATCGCAAGATTACAATAAATTACCAAATTGGTTAGACTGTAACAAGGGGATGGTACCAGATTTTGTTGCATTGGACCCTAAGAAGCAACCTGTATGGGAAATTACTGGTATGTATATTTTGATATTATTTATTTTTATAATTTAACACACAGCTGATAAACAGACAGTTTTAATATTTGACATTATCCTTCTTTTAAAGTAGTTTGTCAAAAGAATGCTTGAAGTAAAAAGAGAAGCATTTATTTTTATTTATTCGCAATTTTATCACTTAAAGACGTTTAATCTTAAAAAAACTTTGAATTTCATCATTATAGAACTAACTAACAATTCTTAACTTGATTTTCAGGTACTGAATTAACCAAAGCAAACTTACACACTGCAGACGGTATATCGGTGAGATTTCCAAGAGTTACAAGAATTCGGGATGATAAAAATTGGGAAAGCGCGACCAATTTGGATGAACTTAAACATTTATATAAGACGTCGAAAGAAAAAACCGATGTTTCACTGCTAAATAAACTAGCGGCCACTGCTAATGACGATTACGAAACGCCAGTCAAGAAAACTAAGCAAAGTCCTAAGAATGTTAAGAAAAATATAAGTCCTATTAAAAATGGCCGTCTCGATACGTTTTTGATTAAAAAACAAAAAGATCAACAAGATTTGATCAAAGACGAAGATATAGAAGTTAAAACGAAAGTTGATATTAAAGATGAGAAAATTGTAAATAAAAAACGAAAATTTTCAAATTTAGAACTAAAATTGAAATGTCAGTATGAACCTGACAATTCGTTACCTGATGCGTTCAAAGATAAAAAACTAGGTTTTTATCCCGACTTCATAACAATACCCGAAAATGAAAGGAAATACTTTGAGAGACACTGGATTGCGTATGGCGGTACTGTCATAAAATCTATAAAATCAATGGACGTCGATTTCTTAGTACACAATGAAAAATCAATAGAATATAAGAAAATGAAGAAATTAAGTAACAAACTGCCGTTTAACGTGCGACATGTCAATAAAAGTTGGCTTAAAAAATGTATAAACAATGTAAAATTGTGTGATACTACGAATTTCGCGATTGTTGTAGAACCTACTTGAGTTTTTACCAATTTCAAAAGAAAGGTATAATTATTTTGAATTGTCTATATATTGTTGAAATGTATTACATTTATTTTATTGACTTTTGTCTTTTAAGTTTTTGTAAAATTGTCTTATATATAATTTACTAACTATTTCCACAAAATCTCATTGCAAAATTAAAATAATACACATTGTAATTTAATTAAATAGATTATTTTATTTATAAATATATTTATTTTTATAGATATTTGTTATAAATGCTTCCTCCACTCCTTTTCGCATTTTCCGCCAAATATTGAAGGCATTCCGTGGTGAGTGGCACAACACAACGCCGCGCTTTGCCTCGGTACCAGGGCGAAGAAATGAAAATATGCATTTTATAGCTAGTCATATTTTTACACTTTTATATGATTATATGATTAAATGAATTATATTAGGTCTTTTGATTATGCATTTTCCTAATGTGTAATATTATCTACACTATGTTTACCTTACGACCTTCGTGTTCCACACAACGTGACATTCGCGAAGTGATAAGTGCTCGGCTGGCGCGTTCGGAACGCCGTAATCAAAGAACAAAGCATATTAGGTACGCTTCGTTATCTATTTGTATAAACATTTCTATTAAATCATATTATTTATATGGTTTTGAACGCTCGATCATGGTTTGAAATTGGCATTCTGACGTGCCTCTATAGATAGACTTCCTTAAGATTATAAAACTGAAGAGTTTGTTTGGTTGAACGCGCAAATCTCAGAAACTACTGTTTAAAATTGCAAAAAAAAAATATGTTTGTATTGGATAGCATATTTATCGAGGACATTAATAGTTTTGATTTCTTGTTCCTGCGGTGAGAATTATCTAGGGCAGTTAAAATGTTTAAGTTTCTAATTTGACTACAAAAGGGAGGCCGCGGGTAAAAACAACTAGTAATATAAAGTTATGCATAATTATTGTTTATTTACTTTAATCTTTTACATAAACAATACACCTAATAATTTCGAATTAAAATATTTTTAAAATGATAACTTGTATGAGCCATAGAGACGCAGCTGAGTATCCCAGCAGGGAAGCCAGAGGGGACCTGGGAACTTGAGTGTTAAGGCACTCTGTTTCCCATTAAGACACTTCCATTTCCCACTTTCCACTGAATAACTGTAGAATGATTAGGTAGATATACTTATTTGAATAATGTCACCATATAAGCGCTATGCTAAGACTAAGTGCTACATTTAGTCTTGCCAATTGACGCCCAATTTCTCCAAATTGGGTTAAAACTGGAGAGCGGAATGTCACACATTAATTTCTCTCTACATACCTAAAATACTAACTTTCTAAAACTTTTGACTTCTCAACTCTAATACTACGTACGAACCATGTAAATTAGGACTCAGTAGCACCTACATTTATACTTACGGAAGTTAGCACGTATAGCACTTCTAATTATACGATTAAGTATTTTATCATCTCGGTCACATATTTATAATCTATATATATAAAAGGACTTGTCCTCACTGACTGAGGTAAGACGCACGCACAGCCCTAACCGCTGTGCGTAGAAACATGAAATTTGGACAGATGTTTACTTTCATAATCTGGACATCCACTAAGAAGGGATTTTGAAAAATGTTAACCCTAAAGGGGTAAAATAGGGGTTCAAAGTTTGTATGGAAAAAAATTTAAATCGGCACCGATTTTTATAAAATTTGAAATTTAGATTTTTAAAAGTATTTAATTGAACACGTGTTTCATCGTTTTCTAGAATTCTCCCTCTAAGGGTGCAAATAAAGGGTTGAAAGTTTGTATGGAAAAATTCTTAAATCGCCACCGATTTTTATAAAATTTAATATTTAGACTTAAAAATATTTAATTGAACTTGTGTTTCATGGTTTTCTAGATTCACCCCCTAAGGGTACAAATAAGGGGTTGAAAGTTTGTATGGAAAAATCTTTAAATCGCAACCGATTTTTATAAAATTTGAAATTTAGACTCTTAAAAATATTTAATCGAACACATGTTTCATGGGTTATTAGAATTCACCCCTAAATACGCAAGCGAAGCTGCGCGCGTCCGCTAGTATTATATATACTTGAAGATTTTAATACTTAAAATTAGTGATAAGTAGCGCTCGGTATCCCGTTATTATTGTTTAGTAGGAAGGCATAGGGGCACAAGCATGCCATTATAAAACCGGCAGGGTGTGTGTTCGATTCCCACTTAAGGAAATATTTAATATTTTCCTCTACTTATGAGGTAAAGCGCGGCGTCGAGTTCCACCACACAATACGTAATGCCTCAGAATTCGGCTTATTGATCGTTTTGTTATATTGACGTTTTTGTGCGTAATGAAGAAATAAACTACCTAGTATGAAATATGAAGAAATGGCTGTCTAACTCCAAATACCAAAACACATTAGGGCATATTGCTGAAGCAATAACTTTGTACTGTAAACGTTCAAAATCACGCTACCTCTACGTATCGCACACAGTAAATGTTCACATTAAATTGAATTTTATTCCACTTTGACATTCTTACCCGAAGCAAATTTGAGAGCAGCAGTTTATAAATGCTAGAGTTCACTCCAGATTTATAAACCAGAGGAACTCGAGGAAGTTTTGTAGACGCGAATGTTTCGCATTTCGTCGTCGGGGGAAAAACAAACGGGCCAAATACAGTAGGTACAACCGCTGGAAACACCTTTAGGCTGTATCGTATACGTTTTAAATTTTCAACGGCTTTCAAACTCTGCAAGGCTAACGCGGCCGTGTGTCGGCCTTATTAGTTATTTACAAAGCTATGTACGTACAACACAGGTAGTCTAACGGTCTGATGTGACCAATTTTGGGTAATTTAGAATGGAAGTCGACATAAGCTTAATGTTTTTAAAATAGCTGCCAGCGATATTTGTTTGCGTAATTAAACTTGTATGTTGGTTTATTTTAATTAAATATGAAGTAATTGTCGATGTAAAATTTGGTTAGAAAAGGTTATTTATTGCAATTAAGTAAAATTCTGGTAGTTATCATATATTTTAGCTTACTTCTAAATTAGCCCCTAGCTAGCCTTTTTTTAAATGAATTTAAATTATTTAAATTTTCTTAATTTTGATTGTTCAAGTCAACAGTCCAGTGGTGGCGCAGAGGCACAAGCGTGTGACTGTAAACGTGACAGGTTGTAAGTTCGATTCCTACTCGATATTCATTTCTTCGCTCTGGAATCAAAGCAAAGCTCAGTGTCTTAATACACTCCCTTTGCCGGTAGGCAAACAACCGGTAGAAAAACAAGGTATTGTTACATGCGGGTTAGAGCGTAAAGGTGCCAACAATTCATCAATAAATACAACGTACGCATTAAACTATAAAGACATTGTAATATCTTAGACAAATCGCGTTTCTCTTATAACAAACAATAATAGTAATATTCCAATTATCAATACAATATTTATTTAATATCACAATAGTTTCATATTTTCTACATTAATTAATACTAAATTTACCATCCAACAATTGTTTATGTTGGTAAAAGCTCTCTGTGGAAGCGCTTTCGAGTTTTGATTAATTAAAGTAACCTAGGAAACCTGCAGCGAATCTATCTTGTTCTCACCAATTTGTTAATGACTGTTCTTTTTAAGTAATTTGTATTTGTTTATAATGAAAATTTATTATATTTTGTTCCTTTTAATATTTAATGGTATATGAGTGCCTGTACTTGACATGTGTTTGTTATTATACTATTTTCAAAATAATGCAATTTTTTTCATTGTTGAATATTTTAAACTTTCATTTTTCTCGCTCAGGTAATGTGTGGCTTCGAGTTCCACCACCCAACACGCAATACCTCCAGAGAATGGCAGAAAATGAGAAACGGAAGTGTCTTGATGAGAACGGAGTGTCTTAATATTAGGTACACATGTTTCCTCTGCCCACCGTGCTATGTGTGGGATATGGGTCTTGTTTAATATTTACCAAACGCTTATAATTATTTAAACATTCTCTTTTAACATTAAAGAAACCAACGGGGAATTATGAAAATATTATATTATGAAAAGCTACTTAGTACATATTGTAAGCAAAGTAATTCAATATTACCACCGCCCGTCTAATGGATTGGAAACTTCTGTTAAATAAAAATTGCATTATAAATTTGAATTTTCACCGTTATTGGTTGAAATGTTCGAAGTTGAGGCTAATAACTCACCAGATCTAATATTTATAGATGAATTTGTTAACCTTGTACCTTTACGAATCTACTGCAAAGCTTTGTTTTCGAAGATTCGAGTTGGCGTATTAAATATGTAGGCTATAGGTGAGATTTAACGAAATATCTATATGAAGATATTGAAAACAAATTAAAATATAAATAAATGTATACTTATATAATTAGAGACATTGTCAGTAAGAATTGATGAAAAGGAATAATGTATGAAAGAGCATATCAGGGTGAGAAATAAAAACATTAAATATTTATTTTCTTCTAATGGGAATCGAAACCAAAATCTAAGAAGAAAAGAAAGAAATTTAAAAATAAAATAAGTATAAAATGAGATAAAATAACAATAAATTAAAATACATACAAATATATTTATGAAAATTCTTATATTTTTTACGTTCACCGCTGTTCTGAGTACGTTGTAGTGTAAACTCGGCCAACAAGCATGTTAAGTTCCTCTTGGGAATCTTGCATTACGGGCTACAGCCAGGCGACTACTCTCACGTTATAATAATATATAACATTGTAATTTGATTTATTCTGAAGCAATGCTATATAAAGTTAAGTATAGTTAAGTATTGTAGAGTTTGCCTTTAACTTAACCTTATTTACGTAACTAAATTGGTATTTGAAAATATTTAGACCTGAATTTTACAAACTATTCTTCTTTTTTTAGCTTTGTCCGTGCTTAGCAGGTTAAGCATAGAGAACCTAGTCTTAAGATGTTCCGTCCTCATTAAAACACTTCCATTCCCCGCTTTCCGCCGAATTTTGGATTTTTCACTTTGCCATTTCAAATTCAAATTCAAAATATTCTTTATTCAAATAAACTTATAATAAGCACTTTTGAATCGTCGAATGAACATATGAACAAAAAGCTACCACCGGTTCGGAAGGCAGTTCTGCTGAGAAGAGCCGGCAAGAAACTCAACAGTTGCTCTTTTCAAAATCAATGGTACAATCACAATCTATTACATTAGTTGGCAGCTATCCTGCATCTCATTCAATGGACATTAATTCCATACATGTTTGTCTTCTAAGTATTCTTGAACAGTGTANGCATGGCCGAGTCACCCACAACCTCAGAATTACATATCGTTTGAGTGACACTTGACTCAGTGGACTCCATAACAGCACAACTACAGCTATGTTTATTTGTCAAAGATTTAAATCTTTCTACATTATAATTGCACAAGTCAACTAAGTGTAAGTTTGGAAATGTAATATATAAAATATTTCATTTCCCCGAGTGGATATCAAACCCACTACCTCTCAAGCCTACAGTCGCACGCTTGTTCCCCTGCGACACGACTAACCTTCTGATACCACCACCATTCCATGTTGGCTGGCGGAACTCAACGCCGTCCACACACTAATTATTAAACGATATCATTATGTTGACGCTTTTCAACAAAAATAAACAATTAAAGTCTAAAATTAATCTCCATTTAATCTCAAAACGGCCAAAATCCAATTGTTTCCATAGAAATATTTATACAAAATCCCATTTTTATTCAAGCCCGAGTTTCCATCCACTCTCATTTTCAGTTGTAGCGACGCATTACGACAGATCGCGCCGAGAAGCCCGGCTTAAATGTCACGGGGTTATGTTTCAACATTTCTATAAACTATAGTTGCGGAATAACAATGGGAGTTTTGAAATATTTTTAAATTGCAAAAAAAATATGTATAAATATATGTTAAAAGTTGTAAACTTAACGGCAAGCTGTTACTGTGGCTTCTTTAAATAATTCACGAAGTTTCTTCTGCATATATCTAGATTTAAAAGTTCTGTATGATAAGCAGAGGGATCCGCGCTTTGCATCGACACCAGGGCGCAGAAATGAAAATATTAAATATTTCATTTCGTCAAGTGGGAATCGAACCCGAAACCTGTCGCGTTCACAGTCACATAATTTATTATTATATAATATTTTCATAATTTCATTGAATTTTCATACGCAGGCTTAAGATTCAAAGGTTCAAACAGTATATCTAGATTTCTAGACGGTAGTTAAAAAATATACTTAAGAGATTACATCTTAAAATTCTGCGTGAAATTCATCCATGAATACTATCTGCAGCCATTTTATATTAATGGATTAAATTTAAAGTGATGCCCTACATTTGAAGATTAATTGTTATTTAAAGAAGAAATGAATGTTATGACGACATATTTATTATCGTCTGGTGAAGAGAGTTTCTTCTATTATTGAAGATATTTTTTTTTTATTTAAGCGAACACTCAATTGTGACAAAGTTGGTAGACTTTCCTCGATCTCGGTGAGCAAATTGCGGTGTTAAGTTCCGCAATCTAAAAACTACAATTAGTTAAAAAAAGAAGAAAGTGGTAAAGTATCGTTATTACCTTCTCTACAATCCCAAGACAAAATAAATATTAGTCACAACCGGAAGCAGTTTGCAACACAAAAAAAACAATACAACAAATAAAAAAACTAGAACCATCCAATCAAGTAAGTAAATAGTTAACTCAGTTGGCACTGGCACATAAGCTGTAATATTCCAAAGGCTATACGAAACGAGCGTCCGTCGCCATTTTCAGTTGTTTTACATGGCGTCATATGTATTATTTATTCACGGCGGTCGCTCCCGAACTCTTGTTAATTATGACGTGGACGCGGTACAACGGGAAACTTTCAAATTGGGTTATTCGCACCATCGCTCTGTAACTAAATAGTTAACAATGACCAGAGGCCTTTGGAAAAAATGTATCAGTATAATTCACCCTTTTTTCCACTATGCTGCGCGTCAAAGGGGTTAAAAATGTTGTTTTTTTTTTGTTTTAATGAAAATTCCGTACGCAGGGTAGGCAGAGAGAGCCTAGTGTTAAGGCACTTCATGTCCCATTTTCCACCGAATTCAGGAGGAAGAATGATGGAGATGCCTAGTAATTTTTAATTGGATTATGTTTACAATTTTAAAGCATTCGTTTTGAAGATATCGCATAACGTAGGTATAAAGAGTTAATAAATTAATTGCTATTCAATTATAGTTTTTCATGGTTTTATTTATATTAGTTTGATTATTTTTTTGTAAAAAAGTTACTTAAAATAAGAACTTTAAATAAAGAAATCGTCAGGTTAATACTAAATACTATTCAATACTAATGTATATGAAGCTCTATGTAAAATGACATATAAATAATTATCAAAATGTATCGGCGTTAGATAACATTCACTCATTTATGTGCCGATTCTAAACACGATAAGCTTTAATGTCAACAAAAGCGAACAGGCCTTCATTTTGCTAGCAATGATTTTAATTTAGAAATTTAACAAATTTGGCTATATTTTAATATTGTTTTTTGCCTGTATCCCATGAATAAATCAACTTCACGTTATATACCGTTATATATCCACACATCTGAATAGGCAGCGATAACCTGGTGTTAATGCAATGCATCCTGAATTCGGCAGAAAATGGGGAACGTAGTGTCTTAACACAAGGGTTCTCTCTGCCTACCCAGCTGTGTGCAGGAAACAGCGTTAAGCTGATTTGTTTCCTCTGCCTACACTGCTGTAAGCGGATCTATTTATATTATCTTTTAATTAGTTTAAAAGTGTTAAATTAACCGTGCCAAAAACGTCACTAAAAGAAATTATACGATCGTGAAGAGGGGTTAGCTTTATTAATTGTAAAAGCTCCGCAAGATATATTTGTTTTAAATGGAGGTACCGAATATTTTTTCTTCGCCCAACAATAGGATACTTTTAATAAAGACTTTCTAAAGAGTAAAAGTAATGGATTCGACAGAAGCAAATGTATTTTAATTTTCTATTTTCATTTCACTAAATTTTTGACATTGTATGACTATATAGAGTCCGTTGTGCCACAGGGGCACAGGTGTGTGACTGTAAAGACGACGGTGTAGGTTCAATTCTTACTCGAGAAATGCAATTTTTTATAATTTCATTTCTCCGCTTTCCTGTCGAGGCGAGGTGTTGAGCTCTATTACAATGCTTCCGGAATTCGGCGGAAAATGGGGGACGGAGTCTTAATATTAGGTTCCCTCAGCTAACCTACTGTGTGCGGGATACAGAGTGAACTTTAAATTTTTTAAATAAATAAAATATATATGGACGAGTGAAATGTATTTAAATTATACATTTTAATTCATTTAATCATAATAATTGAATTGACATTTTGTAGTTAAAAGGTTCAGAGTTCATGTGTATTTTATAATAAAAACTATTTTTAATACATGTGTTTATATTATTATGGTATTTGAAATGACATTTTGCTTATAGCATATTATTAATCTGTTTTCTGCACTCAACATATCAATTTCACATTTCTATCTTTTCTTTCTTAAGATACTTATTATTTCTTAAAATTCATAACTTTATTTAGTTAAAAGCAAAAAATATATATATTTGAAATTCCCATTTTTCCCCTGTAGAGAACCGAATTCACTACCACCAAGCTCCATTTAACACACATTTGTAAATAAAAATATGAATGAAGTACTGACATCGTCCATAACTAAGTGACTGAGAACTGGCAAACTAAGACCACAGTTTGCACCCAAGTTCGCTGTTGGAACAGAACACTGCAGCTCCCACTACGACAAAAGTTACCGTCAAGTTGACATTTTAGTTTGGTTTTATTTTAGTTGCGTCGTTTGTTTAGGTAGAAAGTTAAAAATGTTATATTTATTTTACGCATAATCTTTATTTTCAATATTTGTTTAGTTTATTTTCAATCATCATCATCATCAACAGCCTTCCATTTGTCCAATGCTGGACATAGGCCTTCCCCAATTCTCGTTACCACACTCGATCCTCAGCTCTTCGGACTATTATTATTATTTTCAATAGGTTATTAGGGTTGACTTCTGGTTTTCATAATTTCATGCTTAGACCAATTTCCAGGGGGTACAGGATCCCCGTAACGGTTACTGATATTAAATCTATAAAAAACATGTGGCACAAAAAGGTCTGTGCACAGTGCACACTCATCTCATATCATCAACGTTTGCTATACAGGCTGTGGTATGGAGTTAGAATATATCATTTTTATGGAATGGAATATATAATATATCATTATTATGGGAATAATGAATATATCATTTTGTTCTTAATTTTCTACCCATTTCACAGATTGTTTGCTGAGTGACATGACCCGAAGCCATACTTTATCCAATGAATATATGATTTTAATAATTTTGCAAATCTTCTCAAGTACTAGTATAACTATTTAAATCATAAAAAAGATCTCAATTTCAAATAGTCTCGACTATGCTATAAGGTGGGAAAGCGGAATAACGATATTACCATCTTTATTTTCTCTTTATAAGTTAAATTCTTATTAGAATTTATATGACTCTTGAGAATTCTTCTGTCGTCACGTCTTAATTGTGAAGCGGAAAATAAATAAAAACGCCATTATAAAAAGCTTCCAGTCACGTATAGGTACAATAGACGGCGAAAGTCAGCTTTTATGTACCTTCATTATTAAGATAACGTTTTAGGCGCATTTGTAGTTATTATTTTTTTTTCGGTTATTATACACTACGGACTTCGTTTACCTGTTTCACACTGTATCCCGCACATAAAAGTGTAGATAGAAGGAATTTAGTGATAAGACACTCCGCTTCCCATTTTTCTTATTTAATGTTCCGTCAATTGTTTTGCGAATGTTTGAGTGGCTGAAAGAGTTCTTCTAAATCTTAATCCCGGTCATTTTTCTTCTATTCGTGTTTCTAAAGAAAATATATTTGCTTCAATATTATGTTTAATTATATCTAAACAACGGTGGTTGTTACCAATATAAAAATATAATTTTATTTTTATATTTTATTTACTTATAATGCAAATAAAGTTGGTGAATCCAAGCAGTGAGATCAAAGTGTCTTCATAAAACGTTTACAGCGGATATAACGTTTCATAGAGTACGCAATCACGAAGCATATTATAAAATGTAGAGTATAAAATGTGGCAATAAGAATTACTGATGCCTACAATTTATAGTTTAATAGAGCACTCTGTATCCCTTGGGAACCTAGTATTAAGACACTCCGTATCCCATTTTCCGCTGAATAATGGAAGCATTGTTAAGTGGCGGAACTCAACGCCGCGTTTTGCCTCGAACCCAGAGCGAAGAAATAAAAATATGAATTTAAATAAATATTTTATATCTTCGAGTGGGGTGCGACTACGCTACGATTGGCCTCTTACATTTCAATTTATACTTGAAATGTAAATAAAAATATATGTTCGTAAATAAATACATGCATTTATGCATACTTTATAAATATTTAACTTTCTGATTCCATCATAGTACGAATCAGCCGAGTCTAAAAAATATCGATATTACAATTGAAATGGTTCAATCACTTTTCATCGGACTGTTTTAAATTCAAATATGTACAGCTTTTTACTGTATACTAAAGAAGGCAAGGAAGCCCTAGTGTTAAAGCTCTCCGTTTCCCATTTTACGCTAAAATATTGTACACAATGTCAAATGTCTAAATATATAATTTACATACATTTGTCATTGTATACAAGTGTAAGAACTCAACGCCGCGTGCTTATTAAATTACATTTGACTTTTAAAATATTTTACGCACCTAGCGTTACAGAATATTTTTTAATTTAATTGTGTGAAATAACATACCACAAATTAGCTTTAGAAATTAGATTTAAGAGAGACGATAAAGAGTAGAGGATGCAGTGGACTCTGTAACATAAACCAGATGCAGGAAGAGAGCACAAATATAGCAACTGCTGTAAATTACCTTCGCTTACTTGAAACGTACTGAGTGTTGATAGAACGTGCTAAGTACCTAGTAGTAGGGACTATAATAAAATAGACTTAACCCTCGTGGGGCAGAGATATAAGGGTGTGTATAACGCGGCGGTTGTCGGTTTGATGCCCACTCGAGGGAATGCAGTATTATTTATTAATATTTTCATTTCATCGCTTTGGCACCAAAGCAAATGGTTCGAAAAATCCAGCGGAAATTGGGGACACTCCGTCCCCCATTTTCCGTTAACTAACCTAACTCCCCTCTAACCATGCTGTAGGCGGGATACAGCGTGACGCTTAAGTAGGGTAAATAAAAAGCTAACTTCGTGTAAAAACATGGTAAAACTATTTAATTGAGCCAATAGGATTACGCCATCAGTACTAGAGATAAATCGGTTAATTTTATTGGTCTAATCGAATGTTCGATAGTGCACTCCGCAGAAGTACTCCGTGGCTTTTTGAGATAGAATTTGTCTATTATGAGTTTTAAAGGCGGTTATCGCAGAGAAGTTAAGTTTAGTATAAAACTTTACCAACTTTAACCGTATAAAGCAGAGTAAACGGAGAGAACTTAATGGTTTTTAAATTTTTTCTTGCATAAAGTACAGACCCGTGGTCCGTCAAGTTTATATTATCCCTTTGTCAAGTAATATATACTATCATTAATAATAAATATATTTTAATTAATCATTCTGTTGATTAAGCTTAAATTACTTGCACAGAATATGTATCAATAATAAATTTATACATTTAAACATATAATGTATGTTTGCAAAGCACTTAAGATAATGTGAAAATTAATTAAACCCTAATGCAACCCGCATTTTCGTAATTCCAATAAGGATTTTCCAATTGTTTTAAAATAAACACAAATAACAAACACAAACAACAGAAAACTTAAACGAAAGAAATTATAAACAACAGACTACCTACTATTCTCCTGTCTCTTAT
>JAAIXI010000222.1:6933344-7018657 GCA_013403645.1 Heliconius nattereri | reverse complement strand
TGTGTATAAGAGACAGGACGAGTAGTGTATAATACCTTTCTCTTTCTCCCTCTTTCTTTTCGTTCTCTCATCATTTTTTTGCATGATTGTGTGTTATTGTTGTTTTTTTATTTTAAGTAATTTATTATTTCCTAAAATACTGAATTTCCTAAATACTTTCTTGTACTTAAATAAAAACTAATCAGCAAAATTTAAGAGAAAAATCAAGAAAACCTACATAAAATTGAGCACGACTTTTTTGCAATTTGTGTCGATTCTACATTAGCCGAAGGAACTTCGTTCGTACCTGGTGTCCCACGACACCACATTTATTTTTTTTTTATTTGTTGTAATTATATTTCTAAGACCATTTAGCTATTTAATTATTTATTAAAAACAATTTGCTCTTACTATTAAAATAAAGGTCCTCAAAGTCTTATTTTAGAATACATACAAATTTATTTATTTAGCATTCAATTTAGCTTTACTCATACTACAACAAAATTAATAAATTTGAAATTCTCACGTTCAAATCTAATTTAAGATACTGTTTTAAAAATATAACAACCAACCGTAAATTAATTATGAAAAAGATTAATCCTCGCGTAAAATGGTCACTTCCTTGTTGATTGATTTACCAAAATCCTTTTTTGTCAGCTTCACGCTGTATGCCGCATGTAACAGGTGACAGAGGGTCTATACTAGGTTTCCCATTTTTCGTCTTATTTTAGAGGTATCGCGTGTTGAGTGGCGGTGCTCAACGCCACGCTTTGTCTCGATACCAGAGCGAAGAAATGAAAATTAAATATTTTATTACCTCGAGGGGGAATCGAACATACAACTTGTCGCGTTTACAGTCACACAATTGTGCTCATTTACCGGGACTAGCGTCGAATTAGAAATTCATTTTAAGATACCATCCTAACAATATAAAAAGGGAACATAAATGAATTATGAAAAAGATTTTTAGCGTTATTCCTCGTGTTAACGGTCACTTCCCAACTGATTTACAAAAACCCTTTTTACTTTATGCACAGAATGATTTCTGGTAGAAAATTCTTGCTTTAAAAATGACCTTCTGGCCGACAAGTGCGACTATATACATGGCAGGTTGTGGGTTCAATTCCCACTCAGGGAAAAGAATTATTATTTTTTAATATTTTCATTTCTTAGCTGCTGTCAAGGTAAAAGCGCGGCATAGAATTCCTTTCAACACATAATGCCTAGAAAATTCAGTGGACAGTGGGAATTGGAGTATCTTAGCACTAGGTTCCCTCTGAGTATCTCTACATATGTGGGATACAACTTGAAGCTGAAATGATTTATGCATTAGTTATCCTATACGTGTAGAGCTTACGATTATCTTTTACAAAATGCAGCGTTCAAGCATCCAATAGTAGAATCAGGTCACGAGTTTAAAAATTTTTTGCCTTTGATGGATTAAGCTTCGTTTATAAGCTTGCTTAATAATGTTTTAAATGCAGCGTACTTTTAAAGAAAATATATTTTTATCCAAAGTTTTATTATTTAGTATTTGTATATATAGTGTATACGTAAAAATATTTTACATTACGTATTTCCGCATCAGGCAATACGTCCTTGTAATATATTATTTTATTATATAATAAAGAAGGTGCATAATAGATTTCCAATATTGTGGCTATTTGAATTAACAACAAAATTGATTTGAAATAATTTCATTGTCATCAGACCTGAAGTTGAAATCCAAACTTTCACTAGAAAGTTAAAGTCAAACATGTTTGCACAACTTCTATAGCTCTATAGTTAGCATAGAATACATTTATTGTATTCTATTAAATAATTTCAATCTAATATCACTATTCTAGTCCTTATGGCTAATTATAACACAAATCTGAACTTACTAGCACTCTCTCTAATTACGTGAATTAGTATTATTAAAAAGTTAGTGAAACTTTGTCATTTTGAAATTTAAATGGTTTAATTTTTTTTGAAGAGATATAACGAGTTTTTTACTAATTTATTACCTTAAATACTATTTAACAGAAAAAAACGTCTGTAGTAATAATTTTTATCGTTACACGTTTTGGAATAGTAAGAAATTTTACATTCCATTTTCTATTTACAGATCATCTAATATTTTTTTTTAAGCTTCTAGTTATGTTTCACACAAAGCAGGGTAAGCAGAGGGAAATTTGGAACCTACTGTTAACATTCCGTTCCCTACTTGCCGCTGAATTCTGGAGGCATTCTGACGTATCTCACCGCGCGCTTATGCGGAGCGAGAATTAAAAATATTAAATAATTCATTTCCCCGAGTGGGAGTCGATGCTACAACCTGTCGCTTTTGCAGTCACACGCTTGTCCCTGCTCCACGAGTGGCAAAACTGAATATACTCACTTGTGGACCGGACCGACAAAACGGAAAGCAACACGAGAAAGTCAAGTCGACTTTAATGTATATTTAACATCCACTTGCAAAACGGTTCAATATTTAAGTGCTCACAATACATTGGAGTACCTCATCTTCATTTTTAAAAATATATAATGACTTTTTCTTTCTTTTAGTTTCACGTTGTATCGCGCATATAGCAGGGTGGGCAGAGGGATCATAGTGTTCTGACACTCCGTTCCCCACTTTCCGCCAAACTTTTGGAGGCGTTGCCTTGGTACCATGGAGCATGGACGACAACAACCTCGACTAATTTTTTCAGAACGTTTAAAAACAAATGAAACGAACGTTTAAAGCAAATTATATAAAGCCCAGATATCGTCCGAATTTAAATACATATATGCGAAGGATATAAAAATTCAATTTACATTACTTTTACCACTGAAGTACTTTCCTTCGGGAACCCGAGTGGTTCTATTAAGTGTTTGAATACATAATATCTTGATGACATGTATGTATGACGTCTAAATGTACTAAACTATTGTTGTTCAATAATAAAAATATATAGCTTTTTTTTTTCTTCATTATAAAAATATATAGCTTACGCAAAAGATCGTGCAAAGTGGAGTAGGTTGAGTAGGAGGGCAGACCCTGGCAATAGCCGGGATTAATGCCAGGAGGAAGAATAAAAATATATAGCTTCGTGAAATATACCATTTTTTTTAAAGTTACATATATCTAACTAAAAATAAATTATACATTCCAATGGTTTTTTTTATACAATACTCTTTTAAGTATCAGCGATATTTAAAAAAATATTAAACAGACATACCCAAATTATCTATTTATGATATATGAAGCTCTTATAATGGAAGTATTTGAAAAATTGTACATTGACTGTTTAAAATTTATGTTTCATAATTCGTCCATATCTGGCCACGAAAATATTATGTAGAACGAACACTGCATTTTCCGCTACATTGCAGTGGGCTTCGCACTTTTTTTATTGGCTTCCAAGAACACCGCTTGAAATTCTGAGTGCTTTCGGGCGGTAAATTACTATTGGAAGGCTTAAAATTCTAAAATTCTTCATATGTGGGTATTTGTAAAACATCGATACAAGTGAGCGAAAGAACGAGTAAGTATATTTAATTTTAATTTTTATCTAAATTCAGATATGTGGAGAGAGTATAATTATTCCTTGTTTTATTTTGCAGGATTCCGTAACCAAATGCTAAAACGGCACCTTATTACTAACTAACACTTCTTTATGTCTGTCCGTCTGTCATCGGGCTGTTATACCAAGAACCGAAAAAAAATGAAAAATTTGCAATAGTAGTTCGACTCGAAATTTAAAAAAAAAGTAAATAAATCACTTCAAACACGTGTTTCAAAATAACCTACTATGTATTAATTAAGGCTAAATTCCAAAACTATGAGAAACATAATTATACTGTCTCGACGTAGTCAAAGCGTACTCTGTCCATGAAGGATTCAACAGGCGTTTGAATTATTAATCTACGGTTTTCAAAGTTTAGCAGTTAGTTGGATGTCGCAAGTTGTAAAATATTTAGTATACAGTCGAGCGTTAGAGCACGTAAAACAGTCAATGTACGTTGAGATAGGAGAATCAATTAAATATTAGATTTAACTTTATAATGTATCTTTGAGGCTGTAGGGGCGGAGGGGTACAAAGACTGTCAAAACGGCGGTTGGGGGTTCATTTTCAAATAATTATTTATTATTTTCATACTCTCGTACTGGCAACAACGGCGCGGCTTTGAATTCGTCAGTAAACACGCGATGTGTGATGTCTCATGAGTTCAGTGAAAAGTGGAGAAGGGAGATGTCTTAATGGGAATCGGAGTATCCTAACACTAGGTTCCTAGGTTCCCTTTGCTTACCTGCTATGCCACTTGCGAGAATAAGTATTAATATAATTTATGGAACGTACTAATTAGTATTTTCCCCTAGCTTTGTTAAATATAGTGCAGCGGTAAGTTGTGCCATCTGGTCCGTAACATTTCTAAATGGGCGGAAAGAGGAAAACGGAGCGATGGAGTAAATGCGTTAAAAATGCATTTCATAAATAACCTACAAAGGAAATACTGATAAAAGTCTATTAAAAACAAAAAAAATCAGCTTAACGCTGTACCCCACATACAGCAGAATAGGCAGAGGGAACCTAATATTAAGACATTTCGTTCCCCTTTCCACCGAATATTTCGAGGCATTACGTGTCGAATGGCGGAACTCAACGCCGGTCTATTGCTTTGGTGCTAGGGGGTACAAATGAAAATATCAATAAATAATAATTAATTCCTTCGAGTGGGGATCGAACCTACAATCGTCACGTTACAGTCACATGTGCCCCTGGGCCACGGTGGCCTTAATGATATATAAAAAAAAATACAGACTAAGTCTAGATTTCTAAAGATCTTTACTTATAGAAAAAGTATAATAACAACCAATATGTTTAATAAATGAAGAATTCATGTCATACTATAGAAGCTTAACACAATCTTAAAATATTCATTTTTAAAAGATTTTTTTATACATTGTTTCAGTAAAAGCATTTTTCAATTAAACTACTCTTGCTATAAAATAAAATTGTTTAAAGTCAGTAAATATTACTTAAGCTTATTATCTTTGTTCTTTCATTTCTTGATTTCATTATGCAATGAATAAAAATTATACTTTACTATTATTTTTTCAGCCTCACACTGTATCCTGTCCATAGCAGGGCAGGCAGAGAGAAACTGGCAACCTAGTGTCAAGACACTCCTATTAAGACACTTTCGTTTCCTATTTTGTCTCGTATTCTATAGACATTGGCTCGGATTTCCGACTACCCTCAATTCACATTACTCATTAACACAAAGCAAGCAAAAACTTAAATAAATAATACTGACATAAAATATTATATCGAAAGAGAAGTAGGAGTGAGCGACGTCACTTATCTAATAGACGCTTTTAGGTTGCAACTTTTATGGTACTTTCAAAAGCGGATTTAGAATTTTAGCGCAGCAACTGTGAGAAACTAAAGAAATTTATTGTAAGACCAACTTTTCCTACTTTTATTATAGTTTAATTAGGAATAAATTGCAAGATTTATGTTGGTTGCTGGAAATTCTTATGTAAGCTTATTTTCGTCTGAGTAAAGTATGCTTATCTATACTGGAATAAAGAGAAAATTTGTCTGTATATTAAATATTTTGACGAAAAATAACATTTATATTTAATTTTAATATACAAGCAGGATAGAATTTATTTTTTGATATAAAGATATATAGGGATAAAAGAATTATTTTGTAACTCAAAATTTAGAAATTGAAAAATGTTTTCCGATATCTTATTTCAGAAAACAAATATGTTCCTTTTATTACTTCAACACCTTTAGGTGATATTTTATAGTCGTTTCGGTCGCAAAAAATAAGTAAGATAAATTTAATAAGAAATGAATGAACAATACATTTCATAGAAGATACGTTTAAAATATCATTTATCATTGAATTTGGTTTAGATCCTACCTTTGTTTGGGGAAACCTTTTATGGAAAAAATTAAAATAATGGAATTTCTTCGTGATTATGTTGACAATGGTAGTTAAGACAATGTATCTATAGGTTATTTCAAATTTATATTTATTATATACAAATAAAAAGTAATACTATGTATAATTTTAAATTCAATTTTTTTATTAAATATCTTGCACCAACCATTAAGCGCTTACTAACGCTACGAGGTCTTTATATAATATTGGAATAGATTTTAGAATATTGAAATGAATTTAATTCTGTTCATTAAATGCCTTTCAAATATAAGCAAAAATTAATAGCGCCACATTCGTACGTCCAAAAGCATATTTTAGAGTTTCATCAGTAGCAAAAGTAGATTAGATTTAACCAATAGAATTACAACGACGGATGGACGGACAGACGAAACGGGTAATTTAATTTGTACCATTGAAAGCTCTACGAAGTTTCGCTTAATGGAACGAAGTCGATCATTTGATTGTAAAAAGGGCTGGAGTAGGATATTGCTACCTTTATGTCTGAAACAAACTGCCTTTCCTATATTTTGATTGCGATTGCCATATTAATTTTAATATTTAGGTCTTCGTAATTGAAGAAAAATTACCTACTTTGGATTATAAAGGCAGGCTTGTAAGTATTAATAACTTTGTTTTAATACGTAACAATAGTCCTGAAAAGATAACTATTTATTAAACAATATTAAATTTAACGGAAAACGGAAAGTGAGTGGTAAGAGACTTTGGGGAGACCTCAGTTGACCTTTGAATACGCAGTGTCAAATATACTGAGAAAAGTCACTTAAAAAGCATAAGGAGTCCTCGGAGGGTATGTGTGAAGAGATCGATAAGAGTGGACGAGGCGAAAGAGGAATATAGAGACCGTAGAGTTTGGCGCTCCGTTCTCTCTGACTACCCCGCTAGGGATCAATCGTGTAAGTTATAAATATTATACGTAAGTAAATACATTTTCTGAGTTTTTGAAATGTAAGAATCCCCCAATTCTGGATCGAATTCACAATTATCTCATGTAAAAAACAATATTTTGCAACTGCACCATAAAGGAAGCGTTATGAGTAACTGCTTTTACGTTTTAATTAGTAAGTTTTTTTTCTGTTTTTAACGAACATAAAACTAAAAATGTTGCTTTGGTTTGACGTAGGCATGTCTGTACAAGCATGTATACAAAAGGGTATACCATTTCCCAGCTAGTGGTGGATTATGCTTCTCAAATAAGCTTATTCGTTGTAAAATATAAAAGAATTCGTTTTAGGGTTTCATTCATTGCTATTGTTTTTTACGACAATGTTAATATGGCTATTGCTTGCTTGTGTTTGTGCTTTGTTGATTGTGGCTCTGTTATTCAGCGGAAAGTAGCGAACAGAGTGTCTTAACTCTAGGTTCATTCTGACTACCCTGCTGTGTGTGGGATACAGCGTGAAGCTGATTTTGATTTAATCCCTTTCTGTGACTCTTTTATATATTAGGGGAAAAGTAAAGAAATTTGAAGAGTTTAAAGGTAAAACAATTAACATTTTAATGAGGCGTTTACGATCTAAATAAGAAATTAAACAATATGTCAATGACAAATATCAAAAGAACATTACCGATTTATAATATTTCGATTTTGATTTGGTCTTTAAACTTTTTCGATAGCGTCCATTAACGAACGTAAAAGGTGGGAGAAACATTTTACTTATTGCTAATGAGACGATTTATTTTAGTGCTTTTTCCCAGCGAAATTAGATGTTCTTTTAAAAGTACGAAACGGAAACTAGATGTTCTTTAATTTCTTTTAAAAGTACGAAGAGATTTTCTAAAACAGGTCAAGTATGTCCGTTTGCGGTTACGGCTCCTTAAATGCATGTTTATAACTTTCCAACGTTCATTCGAGGAAATTAGACTTTTACACACGTGGACGTAATTTAGACTCAACTCTTTGCTTATTGAAGTTAAAAAGTAACTTTAGGTAATTGCATGTGTTTTTAAGCAATTGAAAAATGCAAGAGGCAGTTATAGCACCGTGGTAAGGCATGTGACTGTATACGTTAAAAACAGATACAAATATATAATAATTTATACATTGTACTTCCCGTTGACATACAATTCTGAAATTGGTACGGGACCCTCGGTATGCGAGTTCAACTCGCAATTGACATGTTTTCTTTTTTTTTAATAAAGATTGAACCTACAACTACTTCCTACAACATGTTTATTATCAGTTACTATTCCACTGCACCACAAAGTCCTCTCTTTTCATTTTGAATTATTTACTTCTCTAAGTCTATTGTAATAAGAGACAAAAATTAACATCTCCTACATTCAAGGGTTTTGGTAGAGATCTCTATTAGAGATAAGTTATCCATTGTACACATTTTTTCTGTTGTCATAAGTTTTCTGTACTTTCTTTCCTGTGTGGTACATAAATAAATGAAAAAAAAGAAAGAAAAAAGATTATGATTGAGAACATAGTCGTACGATTATTGTTGGGATTAAAACACGTCAGCAGGTTTCTTAGGATGATAAGTACGTTTGTACACAAAGAATAGGGTCGCATAAATATATTGCGTAAAGATGATATTGCGGAAAACTTCACATTTCTAATTAACTGTTTTTTTTTAGGTTCACGCCGTATTCCGCACATAGCGAGGTTGGCAGAGGTAACCTGAAAACCTAATGTTAGGATAAGTTTCCACCGAATTCTGGAGGCATTACGTGTTGAGTGGTGAAAGTCAACGCCGCGGTCTGTCTCGGTCCCAGAGCGAAGAAACGAAAATAGTAAAACATTTTCAACACACAATTATTTCCTCAGTGGGCATCGAACCCACTACCGCGTTTACGCAGCTTCTTAACAGCATGATGCAGTCAGAAGCTGAAAAAAAAAGTTTACTTAACAAAGGCTATGAAATAGCCCAACAAAAAAACAAAAATAAATGATAAAAATGAAAAAATATATAACGATTTTTGTTTAAAAGCTTCCGATAATATAGAAACAACATATTGCGCGACAAATTCCTCGAGGGATTGAAATTTGGCTTAATCAATATTAAATCTTAATAGATTATATGCAATTAAACTTCTCCAAAGTTAGGTAATCTACTTGCGTAGCCTCGCTCGAGAGTGATATAGCCGTATGTCTTATCGGGTTGGCTCTGGAGTAAAAGCTAATGCATGCAATTAGTACGGCCGAGAGATATATAGGTGTTATAATTTTTAGGGGATAAATGTTATAAAATATTATTGTTTTATACTTATAAAGCACTTGACGGTGTTTCAAATCTAAATCGACAATAGTAAAATATTATAATATTTTGTAAAATTCAATTTTCTACAAAAGGGTCGTCTGTAAAAAGGTTAACCCCACATCAAAAGGTTGAATTGATTTTTAAATATTTCTTATTGTGCTACCCTTTTATTGTATAGTAAATGTAGAAATTTGTTTCTCATATACGAGTAAGAATTACCTATAATAAGTTAAAATATTTTTAACACAACTTTCAATTTTCACTTGTGAAAGGGAATTAATTATTAAAAGCTTTTATTTAACTTGCAATATATGTATGTGGGTTCGGGTGAAATGTTTGAGCTCAATTTTGAAGTAGATATCTTCAACTGATTGATATGTTGTATACACGTTTAGTTTGGATGACAATGCACGATAAAATATGTGACGTCATTCTAAATATAATATGGCGGACCATACAAGATGGCGGAAATGTTATTTTTAATGTACTTCTACAATATGGGTATCAAATGAAAGGGCTCGTTGAGAGCAACTCGAAAAGTAATCTAACGTCATTCTAAATCCAATATGGCGGACCATCCAAAATAGCCGAATAGTTAGTTTTAGTCTAGTTCTACAATATGGATATCTATTGAAAGAGCACGAGCTCTTTCAATAGATATCCATATTGTAGAACTCTCTACGATAGAGAGTAACTCGAAAAATGTGACTTTTTCTAAATTCAATATGGCGGAACATCTCCTAGATGGTGGAATAGTTATTTATGCACATCTGCAATACGGGTATCAAATGAAAGGGCTTGTCGAGAATTATTAAAAAAATAAAATGACATCTAGTGTGAGAAACCTGTAAACTAAAAAGTGGTAACTAAAAAGTAAAAAATAAATTATAAGCAAAGAATCGTTTTTTAAAAAAGCTTTTATTTAAACGCTNAATCAATATTTAATTAAATTGAAACTTAGCAGATTTTACATAATTAAATTAGTACTAGTTTAGTTACACAAGCAAATCGCGCGACAAGCTTTTATGATCCTATAAATTGTGTACAATGAGGTTATGAGTTGATAGTTAAAATTTAAAAGACAAAATTTATTTTCTCCTTTTTAAAGCGTTTAAATAAAACCTCTTTTTAAAAATGTTTTTTTGCTTATAATTTATTTTTATTTCTCTTATAGGATAGGGTGCGGCGTTAAGTTCCTAAACAAATCATCAATCCGGGTGGGAAGTGACGTACATAATGTTTTTATTGTAGGTTATTTTAGTATAGATATGTATAGACATGCCACAAAAGCTAACAGCTACAGAAAAAAAAACATTATATTTTTAGTGTAAAAATAACTTAAGCACATTTTTCGCTTACCTTATTATACAGGTTTTATATTGTAAAATGTGTAAAGTTCTTTAGCGTCCGGTCTCAGGTAACTAAGAATACGTAAGACTTTAGACGTAGGTGTTTAAAAGGAACGTAAAAAGGAAGTTTACTTTTAAGTTTTTGTCTCATTAACTTGTAGTTAAGTGCAGCGTTCATAAAATGGACAGAAACCATGAGGCATTATTATATATATTGAGTAGTTGAGTGAGTTATTGTCATTTCTTCGGTCTTGTAAGGCATAACGCGGGATTTTAAATTCGATAAGCGGAGAATGGAGTGTCCTTAAGTTGCTTCCCTCCTGTTTACATCTTGCTTTAAGTTTGTACGTTAAATATTATTTATATGCAAGGCTATTTACTATAAGTAAGAAATTTGTCATAATTATCACAATCTCAATAGGCAAATATATTTATTTTTTATTCCAACTTCAAAAATAATACGTTAGCAACAAAGATAAAGTTCTTACTTGTGCCTCGAAAAAGAAAATAAAAAGTACTACTATAAGAAATTTTATATAAACTATCCAAAATATGAATCTATAACTTTTTATATGAACAAATATTGCATAAATGTCCTACCTTGCATAAAAAAATAGGTTAGGGATGCCGGGTCTCGGCTTCCGCGTGCCAATTTTTTCATAAAAATTTTAGGTGACCTTGCCAGCTTGCCAGTAATTGGCGTAACTGGTTGGTTGTGACTTAATAATGAATAAAAATATTTAAATTAGCAAGTTATACAAAGTATGGAAATAATACTTAAGTATAGCGTTTTTACTTATTTGTTGTTGTGACGGAGGGGCACAAAGGCCTGTAAACGCGACTGGTTGAAGGTTCGATCCTCACTCGAGTAAGGGAAATATTAATTTAAATGTATATTTACATTTCTTCGCTCTGGTGTAGAGGCGCGGCGTCTAGTTCCGCTACTCAACACTCAATGCCTTCAGAATTCAGCGGAAAATGGTGAACGGAGTCTCTAACACTAAGTTCCCTCTGCCAATCAAAAATGGTTATAGACAATCTTAACAAACTAACTACATTAGTACTAGCGGAAGCTTATCAATATTCTACTAGTATTATAAGCCAAAATAGAAGAAACGAGATTCAAAAAGATTCAGAATCTCATGGCATTAGAAAATTTTTCTTCAACATAATTGAAGTTGGCGTGGTCTGTGAAATGGGAACGTATAATGTATGAAATCTAGTAGACTAACTCTGTGAAGAATGTAGGTTATGTTTGGTATACGTCCAATTTTCTGGCCAGCTCATCTAAACTTATATAAAAAGCCTTAACTGATGTAACATTATTTAAAGCTTAACATCTTATTTTTAGCAAAAACCAGAAACCATTAAATATTGAAGCCAGCGACACAAGTGTTTAATTGTAAATACGATTAGTTGTAGCTTATATCCCGAGGCGAAGCGCGGTGTTAAGTTGCGGCACTCAACACGCAATACCTTCAGAATTCAGCGGAATGAGAAACAACGACGAATGTTTAAAATAATATAAAGATGTTGAAAAATATATAATTAAATATTTACAAGAATAACCTAAATTATTTATTATAAACATAATATTATACACTGTTAAGTACAAAAGTGAAAACTCGAAGAAGTACTCGAATTGTTTGTCATATTTCACATAGCGTTATTCACATAAAGAGTAGCAATTAGCCAAATCGGTTCATTATCATTTTAGTGTCTATTTAAACATTTATCTGCAACTCTGTTGATTGGGACGTAGAGCTGTGAACCAATTAATGTGACCTACATTCTTGTAAGAACCCATTCTCGTATTCGATCATAATTTTCAGACATTTCGTACGAAAATTTTGATAATATACCACTATTGAGACTTAAATAATGAGCATATAGCTTTTAGGAACATTATCGGCATATTAATGAAGTGTTTGAAAATCTATTCGTTATAAGAAATGTGTATTTTGAAGCCGTAGTAGCGCAGTGGCGTAAGCGTGTAACTGTAAACACGACGGTCGTGAATTCGATGACTTACAAAAACAACTCCCTAATTATAACTTTATAACAGTATTTACGCTAAATATATTTTTATCCCACATTTTATTCATAAAACTTAATGAGACTGTATATAAATATTTCAGACGCGGACTGACCTGTTAATGACTGCCGGTGCATATTGTCTGTCGCGAAGAGCTGGCTTGTCGCACATATCTTTTTTTAAAGGCAAGTGTCTCTCACAAGTATTCAGGCGAGAACTCATTTCACTTCGGTTTTCTATTTATATGAAATAGAATTTTTTTCTTTTCATCTTCACGCTGTATATGCCAATATAGTAGGTCACCTAATATTGGGAACCTAATGCTAAGACAATCCGTTTTTAACTATACGCCGGAATTTCAATTAAATGGAAGGCGGTACTTAAGGTCGCGTTTTTGCCTTTATACCAGAGGAAAGAAATGAAAATATTAATATATCATATTTCATTTCTCCGTGTGGGAATCGAAATATTACAATAAAAAATAAGCTATCATTTAACTGAAGGGTATCCAAATAGAAACTACTGTCGACATATTGCATTCTTTGCTTTCTATCGCAATATGATTCGCACTAAGCTTAAAATATTTAGAATCCCTTTAGAGTTTACAAGAACTTGTATCCAAAATCAAATATTTTCTAAAACAACGGCTATTTCACCATAAATAGTCTCATAACTTGCAGAGTCACGTATTAGCCCACAAGTAAATCGAGGAAAATTTTGCGATTCTCGAACAAATTAAGTTCAAAGATAGATTGAGTGTCAAGTTGGTTGAGAAGTGATGAAGTAGCTGTACGTCTTCAGAAATGCAATTTACTGCTGCATTAATCAGAATAATATGTTACTTTAGATTCGTACTTCTGTTAATTTGAACTTTAGTGGTATTTTGGTGTAAAGTATGGTACGAGATATTTATATAAAAATAATAATATTTTTTTCCCTACAAGATGAAGCTTCACGCATGTATCCCGCACACAGTAGAGGGATCCTATATAATTAATTTCTGAGATAACCGTGTTCAACAAAAAATACTCTTCATTTTTACATATGCATAAGTAAAAAAAAATAAACTAAAACTTTCTAGCCTTACGGTGAGTATTATAATAACAAACTACTAAATCAAAAATATTCTTACTATATAAGCACAAGTAAAATAATAATAAAAATATATAGATTTTGTTAGTCTGATTTATTAACCGATTTATTTTATCACGCTATTAGGCCGTGACGTCACGTATAATACAAACCAATATTTAATACAAAAATCCAGTGTACGTGTTTAATTTTATCATATTTACAACCTGTATTAATTTAATTGCTTAATGATAATGAGTACTAATGATCATTATAATATCAATAACAACTGAAATAATATTATCACCAGAAAATAATATAACTTTCATTTGCATCACGCTAGTTGAATGGGATTTAAAAGTTATAGAAATATGTTTATTTTAGAGATTTATTAACTTTATATTTATGTCTTTCTTTATATGTATGTATGTAAATGTCTTAAAAAATTAAAATTTATATTATTTTTAATATTTATGGTACCAAGGCAACGCGCGGCGTTAACTCCACGATTGAGTCGTGCAATGACTCAAGAATTCAACGGAAAGTGGGGAACGCAGTGTCTTAACACTAGATACCCTCTGCCTAGGCTCCCAGGTTCTATCTGCTTACCCGTTACGTGTGGAAGTTAAAAAAAATGTATGTAGATACAATTAACACAAAACAAGCTTGTTTATACATTTTTTAATAATAGTACGCCAATTACTTTTAGTCTAATAAAATTTAAAAGCTCACGCCAGTGTTAAGCGAGGAAGAAAATCATCTGGTATTCACAACACGAGCTGTTTTTCTACCTTAATTGGTCATTAGCATTGTATAATAGTATTAATGATTTTTTAAAAGGTAATTTAATTAATCAGCTTCACGGTGTATCCCGCATTTAGCAGGGTAATCAGAGGGAGCTAGTGTTAAGACACTCCACTCCCCACTTTTCACTTAATTCATGGAGCTTAAATCAACGGAGCTCAACGCCGCGCTTTGTTTCGACGCCAGAGCGAAAAAATGAAAATATTTAATATTTAATTTCCTCGAGTGGGAATCCAATTCATAACCTGACGCGTTTACAGGCACTAGCTTGTGCTCCTGTGCCAGTACTGGCCTTAACATTTAATTAATCCGTATAATTTATTGTACAAAATCAACACTAAAATAAGACAGTAAAATAAAAATATAATATTTTTTTTCGTTATTATATATTGCCGGAAATATAGTAATAACGTATGTTTCCTACTCTAGATCTAAAAGAAATATGTTTGCTATATTACAGCTACTAAGCCTTAGCGTCACAGGTATTTGCAATTGCAGATAATAAAAAATCGATTAAGTGCGAGTCGGTCGCCCACCGAGGCTTCCGTGCCAATTTCAGGATTGTAGGTCAAAGAGAAGTACAACTTACAAAAGTTGACAAAGTTAATTTTGCGGGCCATTCATTTAGTATGAAATGGACTACTAATATAAGTTCGTAATGATTTTCTATGAAATATCTATAAATTTTTCCTTTACTTGTATAGTAAGTCCTCGTGCCAAATATTATAACTGTAAGTCCACGAAAAGTACTCTATAAATTATAATTAGACGGCGAATGTTATACAAAATGTAGCAAAATCCACGCATAAATCGTATCTGTTGATTGTGTTGACTGAGAAGTTCCATTTTTGCTGAGCTTTAAGAGACTATAGACCTGAATCTAATTTCAGCTTTGCGTACAGTGATCCTATAAGAACTCTACAATATAATTAAGACGGAAAAATAAAAGACTAAAACTAAGAACTAAAGAAAACTTAGTATTTAACATAAAATTTTCCAGTATAATACAGCTACCATAATTAACAATCCTGGGACCGGCCATGCATAACTAAAGACGAGCACAGACCAACCCTGCCTAAACCATACCTCTTCGAACCACTGAAATATCTTTGTTATACTAGAAACGATATTTGCCTTGTTTCTATTTCTGTTTGTGTATTAAAGTCAATGTTTTAGAGACGAGCTTTGTGTTTCACAATTATACATTCAAAATGAAAATATTTTATGAAGCTAATGTAATGTAAGCATGTTGTTATAACGCAGGCGGAGTGTGAATTACTGTACGCACTATATATATATATATATGACAGAAATTCCAGTGACATATTTATTTTTACTGATATATTCTAGTAACTCAGACGAAGCAATAAATATAATCAGCTTAACGCCGCATTCCGTTCACAGCAGGGTAGGCAGAGGGAAACTAGAGAGTTAAGACACTCCGTTTTCCACTTCCCACCGAACTCTGGAGGTGTGTCGCTTTACCCCGACACCACAGTGAAGAAATGGAAATTTTATTTTTAATAAATATTTCATCTCCTCCAGTGGGGATGGAACCTACCACAATCAGTCGATTTTACAGGCACACTTTGTGCTCCTGCACAAAGTGTGCCTTAATAAATATAAATAGTTAAAATATGTATTATTTATCTTACTAGATTTCTGAAGAATTTTCTCTACGTTTTTAAAAAAAAAATGTTTTGATTTCCAATTTTTTAACAGAAGTGAGCATTTACCACTCTTGCAATATTTGTACTAATTATGGGAGCCCATACGAATGTATGTTAAACGAACCACAAAAATATAGGGTAATAACAATCCGTCGACGCTTTTTCTCATGTTTTAATATTAAGCTACGCGTATAACATAGCGTTATGTCCAAAAATATTATTTTCATACGAACGTTATTTTTATATATAAATTTTGAATGGAGAGGAAGAGGAATTCGTTTCTTGGCCGAAAATCTCAACCGATTGGAATCCAGACTCAAATCGGCAAATGAAAATCGAGATAGTGCGACTATGGAGATTGTGGGGAAAACTTTCACAGGTTTGACTGCCTCTGAAAAAAGTCTTTTACAATACATGTAAAAGTTATAAAAGAAATATGATTGTAAATAAATCCTGTCTAGTACTCGTAATACCAACAAGACTGTTTAAATTGAATTATAATTAGGGTACGCAGTGAGATTCTAGTTATCTATATGGTTCTATGGGTCAATATCAATCTATTCTGTCATCATCATCATCGACCTGTCCACGTCCACTTCCGTCCACACTCGTCTCTCCGATATCAGGCCGCTGATCTTCGGCCCTTCGTCAGCCACTTTGCGTATGACGTCAAACCAGCTAGCTGGAGAACGTCCTATTTATTTTAAAGTGGTTATGTCTGGTTTCTTATATAGATATAGTATTTGAATCTGAATTTCTTATATTATAAGAGCTTACTCTCGATTAGGTCAATGAATTATTATGATTCGCCCGTTCTGAGAAGACCAAAACGTTGAGTTCTGTCACTCAATGCCTACAAGAGACTCTCTTTGCTTATCTTAGAGTTATAATACATATAATATAAGACTATTTTTAAAAAAAATCGACAAGTTAGCAACAATTACGCAATATTTAGCAGTCGCAAGTGTCAATTATGTTTCAGTGGGTCGTGCATATTCATTACAACAGCGCTGCGGCTGGCGACGGAATACGAAACGAATGAAATTGGTCGAAATAAAACTTAACCAGCAAAACCGACGCTCATCATATAATTTTATAAACTTTTATTTTAAATGTATAATATTTCTACAAAATTATAGACAAAAGCTTTATAATTGAAAAGATATCTTATTTAAACGTTTCATTCATTCCTACTCGTGGCATAATTTACTTGAAAATCGACTATAATAAATACTTTATTTAAAATATAAATTCTATTTACTTAAAAGCGTGTCTAGTTTGATCATTAATAATGCTGGTGTCGCGTCCATTTTAATTATAAAGCGAATACCTGTTGTAAAAGTTGCAAGTTTTATATTTTTAAATGGGTTTTTTTGTTGTATTTAAGCACATAAATGGGGAGGAAAGAATTTAATTCGTCTTTGTTCTTCAATTTCGACTTAATTTCAGCTATTTGTGATGAATCCCAATGCTACAGAGCTATAGACATATATATAACTGAGCAGATTCAGGGCAAAGAATAATAATACCTAGTCATCTAATAACATTATTAATATAAACTTACTAGATAATGACACAGCAGGAACTAAAATATTTATATCAGCAAAAACGATAAACAACATTAAACAAGACTTGAAAGATTTTATATATTCATCATCATCATCATCATCATCATCATCAGCCTGTCTTCGTCTACTGCTGGACATAGGCCTCTCCAATGGCACGCCTCTGAGCTCGATCTTCAGCTCTTCGCATCCAGCCGTTGCCCACCGTGCGATTGGTCCACCAACTTAAAGTCGCTCAGCGTGCTATGGAAAGGGCTATGCTTGGAGTATCTCTGAAGCAGATAACTAATGCGGACATAGCCCAAAGGAATTGATATATTATCTTTTTTCAATTACAATTTTGCTTGCATTTATAAATTTTATACGAATACATAATAATTTTCGAAATGGAAAGAAAAATTGGGTTATCCATACAAAGAAAGATACAAATGAAACGATAAAAAATCTCATTTCGTCAAAATCATTTTAGAATAAGTAACATTGACGTTTCAGAAATACAAACAAAATCTAACGCCATTTTTATAAGAGACAAACCTCGCGGCAAGACGAATTTATATTCAAGTGGGTTATAAAATGATTTTATGTCATTTCTAGGGAACGGTCTGTGGCTGACAAGAGGATTTAGGACTCTGCTGTTGCCGACTTCTAAACAGTTTCACTAGCGCTGTCTAAGGTAAGAGCCAGCAGGTTTCCAATTATGAAAGGATTGTTCTGGACGATTGACTCAGTTTGGTATTTAATCATTGATAATTATAATTAATGATGTGGAAAGTTGTTGACTACGTGGTGCATTTGGAAAACTGAATAACATTCTGTTTGTTTTGATTTAAAAAAAATATCAACAAATTAGGCATTATTGTAGAAGTTTAATATGTTAATAATAATTTTTAATATAATATTATTTGTAATAGTTTAATATATTAATAAAGTTAATATAACCTTTAGACTTTATCCAAAAAACAAACAAATTTTCTATCTGCTTCTTGTTCGAGCTTAAAACATGAGTTCTAATAAAAAAAAGAAACTATAGATAAGATCATAATAAAATCTCAGTAGTTGAAGCCATCTAATTATTTTTAGTTTCCCGCTATATGTCTTACATAGCAGGGTAAGCAGTGGAAACATTGAAACCGAGTCTTAAGACACTCCGTTCCTATTAAGACACTTTCGTTCCTCACTTTCCGCCGAATTCTAGAAGCATTGCGTTTTGCCTCGTTACCAGAGCAAGATAATGAAAATGTAAATATTTTATTTCCTCGAGTGGGAATCGAACTCACAACCTGTCACGTTTACAATACTGCGCCAAGACTGTCTTACTTTGTAATATTCCTTGAAAACTAGCTAGCCATATGATATGCGATTCAATATTTATATATTCAACAATTTTCAATGCCTGAAATTTTCCAACATTTTCCTCAAATATACGGTAGCCGATTTCAAAATTACCAAACGTGTATCACATTTTCAATCGTAAATTAGTATTAGATTTGGAATATTGGGTTAAAATGTATGCAATAGTGGTATGAGATTCGTGGTTTCTATAGTATTGAGCCTGCATGGAATATTTAATTTTAGTCCATTAAAATCCACACCGATATTAGTAATAGAAGTGAAAATTTCCATACGAAATAGCGTCCTAAGAAAGCTGCCTAAGGCGATGGCTTTAGATATTGTTTGAAAATTCCATTATTTCATCATTTTCGTGAGCATTTTGTGCTTGGCTTTTGGTTTTCAATTTTTGTAATATTAGCTAAAATTTATTAGTGTTATTTAATTTCTGAGTGCGGGTTTTAAACATACAAAGTAAAGAAAAACATAAAGTTATTAGTTACAAGCATAGAACCATTTTATATTATTTATTATTATTTTTAATATAAATATTTAGACTTTTTACCATTCTATAAGCACTTTTCTTTCAAACGTTAATTGACTTGTAACCCAAAACGGATTCAACGACAGTAAATTGTTCTCAATACGCTTAGTGCCAAGTTTTATCGACTTTATGTCTAACAAGGTAAACATATAAATGAGATCAGCTTGCTGGCTTATACAGTACATTCTATAGAAGAATATTCTTAGTACGCACTCAGAAAAAATAGATTATAATATGTTTCGTATTCTTTAAGTCATATAAATCAATAAAAATAGTAAAATAGCTGCTACGTTTAAATATTTATCTGTTTTTGAAAATAATATTTCTGTTCAATATCTAAGTGTGAAATTTCAAAAATAATAGTAGTTTTGGAAAATTGTACTGTAATAAACCATCATGGAGCAGTGGGACAACCAATTGTCTTCGATTAATTGTCTTCGATTACTGCGATGGTATTAGGTTCGGGTTCAGTTGGGGAAATTAATCATTTTCCGCCTTGGAAAGAGAGGATACGGCGTTAAATTTCACCATTCTAAACACAATGACGAAGTGTCTTGACACTACGTTCCTTTAAAAATTTCAATTTCATTTTTTTCTTTTTTATCCTTTCAGAGGCTCTTTGGATAACTTCATACTAAGACACCCTGTTTTTCATTGGTCGCTTTATAGGGATATTTCAAGCATTAATTCGAAAATCTGATCGAAAAAAAATAGACTTAACCGATTGGAGAAGAAAATTCGGTTAAAAATTGAATCAACTATTGTTATTATATAAATTCTTCCTACTTGCATCATAATGAAAACAATGACCTAAATTAATTTTTAACAAAAACAAGAACCGACTTCTAACAACGAACTAAAAAGTGAAAAATAATTATACAAAGATTTTATAATTTTGAAGTCTATATATATATATATATATATTCTCTAAATCTTCCAAATTCACAGTCTAATTCTAGCCAAGTGCCTTCTATGGGCGTACAGTCAACGCATACATAATATTAGTGGATGCATACTGTAATATAAATCACGAGCATAACTCATATCCGCTCACAAGCAGATATTTCAGCTTCATGTAGCTTAATAGATAATAGTTAAAAGGGTTGAGATTATTTTCTTATTGGCTGCATCAGGATAAGCAGAGGAAACCTAGTGTTAAGACTCTCCGTTCCCCATTTTCTGCCGAATTCAACGAGAGTGGTGGAATTGAATGCCACTCTCGTTGAATTAACTCTCGCCTCGACATAAGAACGAAGAAATGAAAATATTAATTTAAATAAATAAATATTTCATTTCCTCGAGTAGGGATCGAACCAACTACCAGTCGCATTAACAGTCACACACAGTGTCTATAATTTTTAATTCTCCTATAGTTTTCTATGAAATTATATCCTATTAGGTATAGTCTTGAAAGTTAAAATAAGTAAAATTATTTCTTATAAGAAAGGTGCGTATATTTAAAAAATGCTCCTAAAACCTAACGCAATATGTTTTCGGTATAAATTATCATAGTAATCTCAGTTAATATTTAATATAAATATTCAAAATTACATATAGCATTTACATAAGCTTACATATACATATGTAAATGTGCACATTCATATTGTGAATGTACAAATAGAAGTCAAGTGGTACTCGTCGAGCTCTACAATTGCTGACGCTAATAGAAATGGGAAAAATATATTAAAAAAAAAAACAAGTTTCGATTTTTTATTTTACATAAATTCTTACATATATTTTATTATTATTGTTACTTCAGCAAAAATACTATTTCTTTTGCGAAATTTTAGTTCACATATGGCTTATTTCAAAAATATTGATGTATATTCAATGGTTTTTTTAGAAACAATGATTTACTTTACTTCACTTATTGTACAAATAGTTATAAAAGCTAATATAAATATTCTAAAGTTGCTATGGAATGGATGAAAGAGTTGTGTGCTTAAATACGTTTCTTGTATAAACTGGGGTGAACTCCGGAGAGTACTTAACTCTGTGGTTTCGTATAACGTGAATGAATGTTTGAATTTAGGTAATAAAAGGTTCCCATACATATTTATTATAATTATCTGGTACGCCTTTATGTAATTCAGTTAAATCGAATTTGAGGGTCTATTGAATGGATTTGAGATTTTTGGTATGGCTTTATAAATATGCTCAAGCTTTTTCGCCCTTTATTAAATTTTCTGTGAATTCTTGACCCATAGATGTTTTTTTCTACTAATTATTTTTATGTAGGTATTCCACATTATTTTACTCATAACTTTTTTATAAGAGTAGAGCAAACTCTAATACCCAAAAGTATTGAAAAAAAAAATTATTGAAAAGCTTCGGACTATAAACACGCTAAAGAGAAAACAAAACTGAATAAAAAATTGCCATGTTTATAAAATGTAAATGACTACATAGAGTTCTAGGTCTCATATAACTTTTTACGATACTAGTTAAAAATGTATATTTAATAGAGCAATCTTATTTTTCAGATCCCACAAATAATTGGCTATTAGAACCCAAGCAAAAATCTATTCTGGATTCAACATAATAGTACGAGTAAATGGTGATTCTTCACGATGTTTTTGTAGAACGTGATAAATAACGAGGGCAATCCATTTCGCTTCTCTATTGAGACACATTGAAATACTGTAAGTACCATATTAAAAGAAAACTTAAATTTCTAAAAGTCATCATCAGGTAACCTCCAGAGTCATATTTTATTAAATTGAATCACAGCAGGCTGTATTCATATAAATTTCAGAACTTTAGTAATTATTTACCGTCCTGCAGCTTTCAAACGCTGCCTCGAATTATTTATTACAATAGTAGACTATAAACTTTGAAATTTAAATATTTCATTTGTGTTGACATCTATTCTCGCAATAGTTCGCATGACATATTGACAATAGAAGTTTCAACTTACCGATATATCTGCTGGCGCTCTTCGCCATAGTTTCAGTCAGTTGACAGCAAAAGGAAAGGGAAACGAAGCTGAGGAACAATCCTTGGTAAGTTTCTTTGATCATCTCTTCACTTTCGTTTAAACTTTTCGGTTGAGTCCTAACTTCATAACTAAGTAATAAATGCTGGGTTAAAGTTAACTCACGTCACATGTTAAAGTTTTGGAAATAAATATTAAATGTTTTGATACTTTGGAACGTTGGAGTACACTCGTAGTTGGCAAGGTCGAGTGCTCTCGGCACCCTAGCTCCGACTGAACTGCTGCCCTCACGGCGGGTGGATATCGCTGCGCAGTGCAAAATATTATGCCGACTGTACCTCAGTGTTTCATTTCAAACAGCTTTTTAGTACTGAATTTGTTAGTTGGTTTTCGTTTGTATGAATCATTTTAGTTCTAGTTTTTGTGTTATTATACAGCTATTTCAATTATTAAATGCATTAATTAAAATAGCAGTGTATTGTTAATAATCTGTAGGAAATGTTGTATTCTGTAAATAGTTTTATTGAAATGTTGGTTTAATTTTTATTTTATGTGTTCGCGTAAAATATTCTTTTGTAGATACCATTGGTTGGAATTTAAATTGTAAATTTTGTATTAAAATTCACAATACTTGCCTTATTGAAAGATAAATATAAGTTTTAAATTAAAACATTTTGAGGCAAGCCTTGGCGCATGGGCGCAAGTGTGTGTGTGACTATGAAGGCGACTGATTGTGGTTTCAATTCTCACGCGGGAAAATTAAATATTTACAAGTAATATGCATCGCTCTAATGTTCGAGGCAAAACGCGGCGTTGATTTCCGCCACTCAACATGCAATGCTTTCAGAATTTTACATAAAGTGAGGAGCGACATGTCTTAACACTAAGATCCCGCTGCCTAACCTGCAACACGCGTGATAAAGCGGAAGCTGAAAAATAATAAAATAAACATTATTCTTATGAAACGTTCAAAAATGTTTTTAATATGCAAATTAATCTAATGAATAACCTCGATGGCGGCCGCTAAATAGCTATCTAGGGCTGTAGTCAGTCTTCAGCAGGAAAAACGACCTATTAAATTATCTTGCATAAAATCTTTTGTTTCAAAAATCTAAATACATTTGTATAATAAGAGTTTCTTTGAATTTGTCGGTCGGTTACTTTGGTTATTTCCTTCCGGGTTCGACTCGTTTTGCCTTACTTGTATCAGTCAAGTTCCGTCTGAATTTATGTATGACCTGCTCGGGATGTACGAGGCTAGTGTAAAAAAATACTAAGTCAGCACAGAAGTTTTCTCGATAAATAAAGAATGCCTTCGGAATTTTTTACACTCCAGTTTGTTTAAAGAGAGTTATTGGTTTCTGGCGATGGAATGATTCTTGTCTTTTAGTGTATATTTATTTATGTTTTGTTTTGTAATATGTATCTATAATTTTTATTAAGTTTTCGAAGATTTTTATTAAGTTTTTTGTGTATGTATATGTGTATTTTTTAAAAAATAAATCAGCTTCACGCTGTATCCCGCACACAGCAGGGTAAGCAGAGGGAATCTAGTGTTAAGACACTCCGTTCCCCACTTTCTGCCGAACTCTGGAGGCATTGCGTATTGAGAGGTGGAGTTCAACGCTGCTCTGCGCCTCGACACCAGAGCGAAGAAATGAAAATATAAATGTACATAAATATTTTATTTCTTCGAGTGGGGATTGAACTCACAACTGTCGCGTTACAGTCACACCCTTGTGCCACTGCACCAGGACGGCCTCAGAAATTAAAGATCAAAAAATTAAAAAAGATATTTAATTTTAAATGGATAAGTTATAGTTAAATTCTGAATAAAGAAATAGGACACTGCGAAAGAATAAGAGCTATCTTAATAGGACTCTTAGCCAAGTACAATAAAAAATGAAACGAGTAGAAAATTATAGTAAAAACTCAAGAAAAATATGCAAATGTCAAGTATTACTAGCTCATATAAAAAGTTAATTAGAAGCTAACTTCATTATTGCGGAACGTTTGTTATACATAATATGTATTATGATGACGTACGTTTCATATATCTATCTACCTACCTATTAATTTAAATGTATGATCTTAATTTTTTAAGTATATTTTTGTATAGATTTACTTAGTTTTGGTTTCGTATGAAAGCTAAATTCAGTAATGTTATATAGATTATAGCACTCCTGAGGAACCAAAAACAGCTACAGCTTTGACAAGAAAAAAAACGGACCAGTAGATCCAGAGATCTTAGCGAAACTTAGAAACAAATAAAATTGTCCGCTTTATTATATTAGTATAGATCTAATAATATTAATTTACTTTTACATTTAAATAAATATATTTTAATTTATACATATAAATTATTAAAGTATCCTTTTTACTATACTTCAAAAAGTAACGAAAACTAATGTTAAATATACATAAGTTTCATAATTTCCATTTCATACAATCACAATAAAGCTATATATCTATCCAGCGACATATATTACTTTTATCATACAATACATATGCAATGCTCAAACAAAAAAAAAACAATCCCTTCAATAACTTTCAATTCCATTCTATTGAGCTATTGAGTACCACTCGCCGTTTCAATAAAAGGAGGAATAATGACATATGAGAATGCAATCAGCGGATGCTATTATAAAAACGCCTTAGGACTTTTTATCCGACTTCTGTAAAAGGAGTAGGTGACAGGTTTTCAATTCGACTGTATTTTTTTGACTGGGTGGACCCATTTATATGATTCTTGTTATTTGAAAGCTGGTGCTTCCATTTTAATGTTGTCCAGTTTTAACAATGTCATTCGTGAGAAAATCATATAAGTCTTCAATTTTTAGTTTACTATTTGAAATGTTTTTTTTGTCAAAAAATATTTTCTTGGTAAATAAATTGTTTAATTTCCTCGCTGAGTTGACACAACACAGAGTTGAGTTCCGTCACACGCTAGTCATGTACATAATAAGCCATCTTCAAGAAATCAATAAATATACTGACACAATGACTAATATAATGACACAACAATATGTCATATGCCACAAAATGTAATTAACATTTACGCCTGTGGAATCGATAAGATTTTGTAACAGTTATAAATTTCCTCTTCGTTACAGTTATTCGTTATATATTTTATATGATACTTCAATATTTCATGTAACGTGGACAACGTATGGTTTTTACAAATGAAAATATTATCCAATATATGTCCAATATAAAGTTTTCAAACTCAATAATGAAACGCTTGATGTATTAAATGAATGATAAAAATAAATTGTCAATCGTTAGTTTAGTGGCTGCTGTTACTTATTAATATTAAATAAAACATTAGGAATATCTTTCTTAGGAATTTATTATTATTGCATTTCAATATTTTTAAATATGTACATTATTCGACTTTAACATAAGAAAATGCATTATCTCCATGCTATTTTAAAAAAGAGACACAGAAGACTTGTTACGCCTTGTTTTAATATTAATTTAAAGAATATTTTACAACAATGATTAAAATAATACAAAATTTAAAAACCTTATTTACATAAATAAAAATTGTTTTTTTGAGTCTTCACGTCCCCGGATATAAAAATAAATATTAAATTTACATATATAAAATACAGAAACAACGTTTTATTAACCCAAGGCTGCAGTTGGAAACATATTTTTGACAAAGTAACAAGCAAATGAATTTCATATTATTTTAATGAACGAGTTGCTTCACACTCTATTTCCATAGATAATTGGAGCACTACTGAAACCTAGTATTAATGTATATTTACATACAAATGTAAAGTAAGCTGCTATACTGTTATAATAATATGATAATTAGTTATACCAACAGTTATTTAGGCTAATCTAGCTAGTACTACTGTAATTAACGATTAATCGAAATTGTTTATTTTAAATATTCACGTTGGCCCGTTTAGTTAGATATTTAATTTGTATTTTGTTAACAAACGATTCTAAATACATGTAATTAATATTGTAACGGTACAATTAATTCCAATTTGAAATGCTACTACTGTGGACTATGGAATGAAATAGATATTACACTAGGGATCCATCTGGATATTTATTCAAGTATCGACAAATTTTTTTTTCGCGTAATTTTTTTTTTAGCTTCACGCTGTATCGCGCTCACAGCAGGGTAGGCAGTGGGAACTTAGTGTTAAAACACTCCGTTCACCACTTTCTGCTGTATTCTGGAGGCATTACGTGTTGAGTATAATTGTTTTATGTGAGATTTATTATATATTTCTGTAGAGGCTATTAGAGAAACTTATTACAAGTTAGCGAGCTATGTAAATACTTCCATATGTAAGGTTTATTTACCGCTTGTCATAATTATGACACGATGCTAACCATTTTATATCTTGTATATTTATTAGGAGCAATATTCCATATCCTCCAAGGATTTGCCTCTTCAAGGATTTTTTTCTCTACTTCTTCTCTTTTTCCAATTCGTTTTTCTCACTATATTGCCCTCGTTTCGCAAACGTTTAAAAAGTAATAAAATTATTTTAAATAAATTAATTATTGATACTATTTTTTTACATTATAGAACTAATTGCCTGTACATGTTCCTTTATTATAAGTTTGTAAAAATACTATTAATTATAATAGAAAAAATATTAAAACTTAATCAAGAATTTTTTATCATTTTTCTGGAACACAAATATTCGGACCAACTATAATTTGAATATTATTAATTATATCAGTAAAGGGTTTAGTTTCAACATATTCAGCAACCAAAATTGATTCATTGTTATAGTCGATGCGAATGGTAAATTGACCATATTTACTTTACCAACTATTCTTGGCCGGGAGGACTGATTCAAAATCCTTCTCAGTACAAACGGCAGAAACGAAACTTCGAGTTGCCAATTATAACTTTAAAGCACATGTGTATTGTAGACACAGAGAGAAAATTTACAAAAGCTTGGAAAAAGTCAAATAGAAGTCATAGCGTATGCCAATTTCAATGATTGTGTGTTTGTATGGAAAGTTAAAGGAGCGGAATATTATAAAGCTCAAGTTCTGTCTGAAGATATCTTGGAATTCCTCCTCACAATTGTATAACAAACGCGTCTTTCAAGTGAGATACAATAGCAATGTTTCACACACAAATAGCCCTAGGTATTATAATAATAATTGAAATTATAATATACTAGCGACTTAACCGCGGCTTCGTCTTAGATTAGATTAGGTTACACTTATTATATTTTGGCTAAACTGTACAAAATATGTCCATACTAAACTAAGTATTGTAGCCTATATGTTATTTTTATGTATTTTTTTATTTATTTCTGATGTATAAAACTATATATAAAACTATATTAGTTTCTTACAAATTATATTTTTTGCCTAGTATATTGGAAAATGACAGTCGGTGCGCTGTAAAATTCAGAGGACATTGGGGAGCGGAGTGCTTTAGCACTAGGTTCCCTGCTCACCCATTATATTCGGCGTTAAGCTGCAAAAAAAGACTAGACAGACTATAGATTCACATGACTTACAAGTAAAATCTCTTCTACATTAATACGAAGTAGCAACCGAATAAGTAACTTTTTCCACTTATTAAGTAAGTACTCACAGCCCGTTGAGCACAAACGTTAGTTCAGGCGTGAGTGACTTCGACTCACATACGCATATGATCGTTCAACCAACGTAAGGGTGAGATTTGTTGGCAGTTAGAAGGGAAGCTTTAACTATGTAAGCTTATTACAATATATGTGTGTATTATTGTTCTATTTAGAAGTATATAGTTTCAAAATAAGAAAAAAAGATTTGTTTCACGCTGTATCCCGCACAAAGCAGGGTAGGCAGTGAGAACTTAGTGTTAAGACGTCCGTTCCCCACTTTCTGCCGAATCCTGGAGGCATTGCGGATTGAGTGGTAGAATTCAACGCCACGCTTTGACTCGGTACCAGAGCGTAGAAATGGAAATATAAAAGTAAATAAATATTACACTTCCTCGAGTGGGGAACCTTGTACCGCTGCGCTACGACGGCCTCGTACTTACACATAGTTTTTCAACTGCTATTAGACAAAAAACCTTTAATTGTTTAAAAGATTGCTTATTTTGAAAGATTTTACTTAAAAAATAAATCCAAAATAGTAAGGCCGCTCCATTATTCAGTGTGAATCGAATATTCAATTTTATGAAATGCTTTAAATTTTCAATGCATATTGAATAGACAGTGTCAGAAAATATATTTTGTAAATATTTTTAGATCTGAGTGACGTCAGTGGAACTTGCTTTGTAATTTTTTACAAAGGCTTTTAAACATATAAAGAAATATTTGATGTAGAATACATAAATGCATTTATAGTATGTAGGACTTTGTAAATTTTAACCCTATATTAGAAAGATAGTGTGTGACCCCGGTATTATTAGTTTTCAAAACTTTAAAAAAATTAAACTTTCGAAAAATTTAATTCTTTCTTACTTACTATACTTGATATATAAAAAAAATAAAAAAATATATGTGTTAAAAATTTTATATACTAAGTCTTTCTGCTTACGTAGCTATATACTACGAATATCTTTTACAATTTGAACGTAAACTATTTTGAAATTGCTACCGTGAAGCTCATAGGGCGACGATTATGAATTCAAATTCAACTCCGGGGAATTATAAATATTCATATTATCAATGCGAAATATCTAGGTAAAATTATAAATATTTTATGTTCCTTCTATGGTCTTCTAGACAAAATGCTGAGAGTTCCGATTGAAGTGATGATGATTTTATTTTTTCCGATCCGCAAAATAGGATATTAGTGAAGATCTAAATTAAAATAATATGAACAAAATTAATTTTAGCAAGATAATTAATTTATTTTTGTTTGGTCGCTCCGGTAACAAGATAAAGCGCAGCGTTAACTTCCGCTACTAAATACATTATGTTTCAAACAGTTGGCAGAAACCTTCTACATGCTTGTGTTAATATGAAGCTAAAGGAAGGATGAAGTTTATAAGCACGCCTCCAGAGTGTCACTGCAAGTTATTATTTCTACACATACAAGAGCAGCTCACCCCTGAAGAAAAAGTACGAGTCTTGATGGACGCTCGTGAAGGGCTGGCGTTTGCAGAGGAATTGCGACAGTAATTGGATCGTCGGGATCCAGAAGCAGGAACGGAAGGACTGTTTGTACAATGTCAGCTTGTTCCAAAGTGACATTTTACTCCGCTTGCAAATGAGTGGATACAGCCTGCTCATGACGTATGTAGCTTCGTTAGTTTTTATAATATAATTAAAAATTACACATAGTGGAATATTTTCATTTGAATGTTTAAAGCTTACTTAATGCAAAGTTAGCTTAAACAAAGCAACGGCAAAGCTACGTTTCCTACTTTGCTACTCAACCAGGAACTTTAAAACAAACTCGAGCGGGATACGCGACAGTTATAGGCTAGTATTATGTAGGTACGTGGTATTGCAAAACAATTTATAATGAACGTAAAAATGTTTCAGTTAATTATTATGCTTGTTACTAGAAGTTTAATTAACGTAAATACGGGGATTGTGGCTACGATCACCACACAGAGGAATGGAAAATGAAAAAATGATGTTTTAAAATAATTAAATCATACATATGTTATTAATAAAATAACAATAATTATTTGTAATATAATAGGTATATGAATAATATTTACAGTCGATAATGCCACAATAGTAACGTAGCGAGTGCTCGTAGCAATAAAGTTCATGGACAATAAAACACTATGGGTCCATAGATTTTCTGGTTGTAAATAACCAAGTTTTGTACAAATCTAACTATAAGTCTTAAGCGAGTTGAGGTGTGAGGATGATGGTAAATATAAATTTCATAACAAAATTTATATTTTTTATATTTCGTTTTGGTGAACAAAGTGCGAGGTTCAGTTACGCCAATCAATTATCTGTTATATAATGTAGTGTTAGCGGAAATCAATCCCACTTTTTTTTAAGGGGGAGAAATAAAAATGAATTTTATATTGAATTCGAATTAAAATCAAACTCACAGCCATCGTGTATACAGTCAGATACTATTCCACTGCGTTACAGAGGTCTTGGTCTTTAGTTGATGATATAACGTTAGTTGTTACATAATTTACAGTAATTATTTCTCAATGCGTTTGCAATTCTACTTGCGATATCACCTAGTTTACGGAAATGCTTATTTCTTGATACTAATATGTGCTGTCAATTTGAGAAACAGCTTATTGTAGCTAATGATTTGTTTGACTAAGATAATAACGCTAATATATGGATATTAAAAAATATTTATAGAGCAAAGACTTTAGTATTCATCTTAATGCATATTACATTGGTAACATATTTCTATATCGTAAATATACAAACTAGAAAACAACCAAATAAATTTTAAAATGATTTAATTTTGTCCTATGAATTGAATAATGAAAAATGAAACACAGTATTCCAAAATATCCGAGGCCTAACTTTCAAATCAGTTTTAAATTCATATATTATTTACTTAATAAAAAAAAACATTAAAAAATAAACCATTTAATATTTAAAATACTTACACATACATACATACATTTTTTTTAATTTAATATTGAAACAAATATTCAAATATTAAAACACATATTATACAAATATTTTTACATTTACTATTAAAAAAACCTTATTAAATTTGTACATTTAAATTTAATTAAAATAACATGGCATCGGAGTCAGCAAGAAATCTGCGACACCGTACCATTTGCAAAGTAAAGTTTGTATTAGCAATCGTGTTGCCTCGTTAGGGCTTTTCTATTGAGAGTTCTAATTGCGTCGATGTGCTCGTGTCCGTTAGAACTCGTTAGAATCCCCAAATATTCTAGTTTAGTAAGATTTTAAAGGGAAATAACGATTATATTTTTACAGTTTTTTGTAATATTTCATATTTCTTTATTAGATTTGAATAGTTTTTTTGTTCTAAATATAAAAAAGTCACTAATTATATATAATTGAATTGGATGGGAAACGAACCTATGATCACTGGCTTAATAAGCACTTAGGTTCATAAATTTAAATTTTAGCTTTCAGCGAACTTCTCTACCACTATTAACTTTGTACTCAAACGTCTATACCTTCATATACGAACGTAAAAGTACTATATCATCGAGGGTATTGGCTGAATGGATAATGAGAAAATGCAATTCACTGCTTAAAATATTTTTATATGTAAAAATACTCCTGAATTTATATATATAAGTGCTATTAAAGAATTTTCACGGATGAACGGCTTTGTACAATTACAAAATATTTTTGTTTATATTTGTTTGCCCTTTATACGTAGAGTACAGATAATACATTTAAAAAAAGATAATAACAATAAATTATTAATTGTTAATTATAACTTAAGCTCAAAATGACAAGAGTATATATATTTTTTTACACTCTAGTCCTACCGCCCTGACTGCGTGACTATTGAACGTGACTATTTAATAAACCGTAAATAAAATATTCCTGGAATTTACTAAATTAAATAAACTGTTAATAAAAAAATATATATTATTTCACATTTATCTAGGCGGTAGGTACTACCAGGTAGGCTCACACGAATTTCGGGATAAAAAGTAGCCTAGATCTAATGATAATGATAGTAAAACCCCCACTATCTTTCATTGTTACTCCTTTAAAAATCGGTTCACCTGGTCCAGATATTAGCCTGGACAAACGGAAAGATAAACAACCAAAAACTTTACAATTATTTGTAATACCTATAATATACACTTGGAAAAACACGGTTTATTAAAAGCTTTTATTTAAGTTGCAATGTATGTATGTGGGTTCGGGTGAAATCTTTGAGCTTAATTTTGAAGAAGATATCTTCAACCGATTGAGCTGAAATTTTGTATACACCTTTGTGATATGTGACGTCATTCTAAATCTAATATGGCGGACTATCCAAGATGGCGGAATAGTTATATTTAATGCAATTCTATAATATGGGTATTAAATGAAAGGGCTTGTTGAGAGTTATTCGAAATCCAATATGGTGGACCATCCAAAGTAACAGAATAGTTATTTTGGATGCACTTGTACATTATGGGTGAAAGGCTTCTTGAGAGGAACTTGGAAAATGATGTGACGTCATTCTAAATCCAATATGGGCAACCATTGCTTGCCGAGAATAATTAGAAAAATAATGAAACATCTAGTGTGAGAAATCTAGAAAGTGGAAACTAAAAAGTAAAAAATAAATTAAATGCAAAAAAACATTTTTAGAAAAAGCTTTTATTTAAACGGTCTAAAAAGGAGAAAATAAAATTTGTCTTTGAAATTTCAAGTATCAACTCATAACCTCATTGTACACATTTTATATGATCATAAAAGCTTGTCGCGTTCATAAATATTTAACTAAATTGAATCCTAAAAAATTAAAACTTAGCAAATTTTACATAATTAAATTAGTACTAGTTTATTTACACAAGTAAATCGCGCGACGAGCTTTTATGATCATATAAATTGTGTACAATGAGGTTATGAGTTGATTATTTAGTTTGGTTATTTTCTCCTTTTTAGACCGTTTAAATAAAAGCTTTTTCTAAAAATATTTTTTTGCTTCTAATTTATTTTTTATTGAAACTAGAGATAAACTTTTCAATTGCACACACAATAACACAAGAAAGTAAAAATGCACAATATGTTATTCACATAAGGTAACAGAAAGAAAGAAAGAAGAGAAACGAAACAAGTAATATATAGCTAACACCAATTCTACCAAAGCTTACAATAACAATTGGTTCCATACATCCTGATCGCTTCTACCTAAGAGTAGACATACGCATATTGATACTCACCAAATGAATCCCACCTCATACAAGCATACCTATATCTGGTTTGCTTCTACCTAAAACCGATATGGAGCAAACATGGAACGTAATCATTCGTGAAATTGTAAAGTCGTTTTAAAGGTTTTACCGATCGACCGTCGACCGTCGGCGTCGCTTCGCTTCGCTCTAACGGCTCGCTGAGCAAACTACAGATAAACCAATAACAATACTGAACACGAGATGAAAAGATAAACACGGAATTGTACTAGAGTCCACAGTGTGCGGGAAGTAATACAAATGGATAAAGCGTTGGTAAATGATAGGAGGCAGCGGGTTATGTTTGTTTATATTGTTTTTATCTTTGTGTGTTATTTTTTATAATGCAAGGTACAGTGAAGTTAATAATAACTCTAATTAATTGACAACAACTGGTTTCGATTATATTATTATTATTTGTTATCCATACCTATATTAAAAATTCGAAAATAACTCTGTCTGTCTGTCTGTCTTTTACGCAATCAGGGCCATACCGCTAATTTAATTGTGATAAAATACTCATATAGGGATACTTGATGATCTCGGGAGGAACATAGGATACTTTTTTTTCTCATATTTGTAATATTTTCGATATATACCAATATATTAAAATACTTATTAATTTGACATGCAATTTATTCCCGCATGTTAATAACAACCGTCGTTATACGACCGTTGCTGAGCAACGATTTGCAAAGTTTGTTGTCAGAAAACGTCACCCAAAATGAGCTTGCTTAAAGCATCTCTCTATTGAAAACTGAAAATAATTTTATAAATATATTTAATAAATATTCGTATAGTTCAAGCGGGCGTAGCCGCGTTCGGGTCCACTAGTTACAAAATATGCGCGAGCTGCACTTAGGCAACGAAGTATAAACGTTAGAACTCTTGTTGTATTATTCACTGTATGGAAGCAAATTAATAAGCCAGAGTAACATACATAACTAAGATAAACCTATATCAATGCCTGCTAGAGTGTTATTAAAACACATTCTTTTTAATGACTCTTCTATAACAATCTTTTACCAACTCTACTTTAAATGTATGAACCATTTAATCTTTTAAATATAAGGCAAATTAGATTTTTTTACCTAGAAATTTCTAGCAAATTTAGAGACAACAGAAAAGAGTGTACTAGTTTTGTGGAAAATGAACTACAAATAAAAATGTGTAATAATTTTTTTAGACATATCTAGAAATTTATATTATTGGGATTTTTTCCTTTATTTGTACCTACTGTAAGTTATCACTTGACAAATTTCATAATTGTAGGTCCATTGAAAGTACCTGGATACTCTTTGCTTGATGTATTTTGGATGAAATTATCAAAATATATAGGGTAAGTATTTCTAGTTGCCCTTCAATTATGAAATTTGTAGATTTTTCAAAATATAAAGATTTTGATCACGTGCCGACCCTGGCGACTCTTTGAATTGACAATCACCCTGCTCACTGCAAACATTTGTGATAGCAGAAACTGATGCAATACATAATATATAGATAGAACGATCCTAAACAAAATATAACTTAACCGAAAGTCGTTACGGATAATTTACTTTCACAATGAACTTTTAAATATGAATGGAAAAGTTCGAAAGCGACACTAAGTTATGAATCAATAGAAGTAAAATACAATATAGAGTTTAAAATATTTTCCCTCGACGTACTGCCAACTTTTGAAGGTCCACATTTATCAATTGGCAATCGCTTATGAAAGTTAAAGATAACTTTTAGTTTAGTTAGTTCTATCGTTGTAAGCTACGTTTTAAGTTTTAGTGATATAGACTAGAATTTCCTTACAATCTGTTCCTAATTAAAATGTCAATATTATATTTTTGTTCCCAAGTATGATCCAAACAAAAATACAAAGATTATCAGCTAAAATATTAGTTTATTTAACAGACAGCCCTACCAAATGGATAGGGTTTTTAGTACTGGGCTCAGCTCCAATCAAAGCCCGCAAAGATACGCAATTGTGACATCGAGGAATCTCTTTGAAGGCACCCTAAAAAGGTAACCAAAATCTGATTTCTTTTAGCTCAACTTTCCACACAATTTTCCACAAATTTTGGACACTCATAGATAATACACATATGCTAGAGACACTGTATAGAGCCAACAAATATAAGTAGTATGTATATTGGCCCTATCTATCAATTCGAAAAGAAATCAATAGAAAATAAAAATAATTTACGTTAAATTTGTTAGTCAATTTATTATTTTCATGTTAAAACAAAATTTTAAATTAAAATTTAACCATGCTGTGCCCCGCACACAACCGTGTATGTAGTGGGAACTTAGTGTTATGTCACTCAACTCTCCACTTTCTGCCGAATTCTGGAGGCATTCCATGCTTTGCCTCGACACTAGAGCGAAGAAATGAAACTATACATTTAAATAAATGATTGATTTCCTCGATTGGGGATCGAACCCACGACCAGTCGCGATAACACAACAATTTGTACACCTGGGCCACGACTGGCCCCAATTTTGAAATTTGAAAATTTACCAATTTAATTTTAACTCTGTTTTTCCTCTTTAGTGGATCTCCACTAGACTATTACGTACTGGTTCAGCCATCTTTAATGCAACGTTCAATGCAGCTTGTTTCATTATTTATTTAGCGCGACTCAGATGTTTTATTCCATGTTATAGCACCCAGAGCAGTTTCTGTACAAAATAATATGTTTTAAAGTTTATATATAATTGATAACCTCACCGACGTAGTATCCGTGTGGATGGAATTGATTTGACTGTACACCAGTTGTAGGTTGAAATTCAAATAGTTGAGGCCAGTTCGATCCCTCCTCCAAGAGATGACATATTCTTAAAATGTATATTCCCATTTCTTCGCTCTGGAGTTCTGCCTCTCAACACGCATGCCTGTAGAATTCGACAGAAAGTGGGGTACGGAGTGTTTTATTACGAGGTTCCCTCTGCCTACCCTCCTGTGTGCGGGATACAACGTGAAGCTGATTAAATTATTTCTAGTGGCAGGCATAGCTTGTACGCAACGAGCTAAAGATCGAGCTCAGGAGCGGCGTGATAAGTTTATGTCCAGCAGTAGACGAGGATATTGAGTTTGATGATAATGAAATTTAAGATACTTTCTTTTAGTGTCATAAAGAAGAAATTATTTGTATTCTATGTATACGAACAGATTTGAACCTACAACTAATAGATGCAGTAGCCGATTATTCCACAAGGTGTTAAAAACATATAAACATAAATATACTTGTAAGAAGCAGTGAATTTTATAGTTATTACTTGAAGTCACTCTTGCGAAAGTCGTTATTGGTTAGGATTCCATAATGTAACACTTAATGGTGAGACTCTTTAGTACTGCGGTTACATTCAATTAGCAATAGTTCTGCAAGTATTTCTTAGATATCTACTTAGAATCTTCGGTAATATTATATAATATATAGTAACAGAAGTTTATTTCCTTATACGTGTTTGTTTTCTTTACGATAAGCTTTTTAACTATGATAAACTAAATAAGTTTTTAGGCCAGCCATGGTCAACGTGCGATTGTAAATTCCGGCGTTATGCTCCGCCACTCATTCAATGTCTCGAATTTGATATTACGCACAACTTGCGAATTTTTGTTCATAAACTTTGTATGCAAAGTTTATTTTTCACATTGTAAAGTTTTTAACGAGGACCATGCTCAATTAAAACGTCTAAAAGTTATATATTCCCATTTCATTTCGAAAAGTAATATGACATTGGGGCAGTAGCTGTCTCGTAGATGTCTGTGCGCTTTTACAATGTTTTTAAAAATTTAAATTTAAAAAAAAACATTTTTTCGAGGCCAGTCGTGTCGCATCTGGCACAAGTGTGCCTGTAACCGCGATTGGTTGCGAGTTCGATTCCCACTCAGGGAAATGAAATATTTATTTAAATTTATATTTTCATTTTTTCGCTCTGGTGTCGAGGCAAAGCGCGGCGTTGAGTTCCGCCACTCAACACGCAATGCCTCCAGAATTTGGTGGAAAGTGCGAAACGGAGTGTCTTAACACTAAGTTGCTATCTGCTGATTTAATCTACTTTTTATTTTATTTATTTTGTTTTTTTTTTTATTCTTACGTTATAAATTTCAGAGCTAACGTTCACATGCTATAAGTTTGTTATTTATTAACTTTTCACATAAAACCCCGTGAAGGTTGACCCACAATTCACCCTCTGCTAGGGTGTAATAATAAATATATAAATATGGCTCGTTCCAACATATTTTATTTCACTTGCAGCTGTCTACGACTTTCAGTTTTATTGCATTTCGAAATCAATGGTTTAGGTATAGATAGGTATAGAGTAGTTTTGGTTTTTTAATTCTTTATGATTTTGGCGGGATGTCCCGATTTTTAGCGCAAAATTGAAATATCCGCGTCTTACATGGCGCCGCTTTTCGTGGACGCTTTTTTTAATTCTTTTTTAACCGACTTCAAAAAGAAGGAGGTTATCAATTCGACTGTATTTTTTAATAACTTTATTTTTCAATAAGTTACTAACAATTCCAGAGATAAAATCTGGCAATATTCCTACAGATGCAAATATTCTTTTGAAGAATATAATTATTGTATATAAAGACGAAGAAACCTTCATAAAGGAAATAAGCAAATTAAAAAATTTAAATCCGACATTTAATCTTTTTTATAGTCTTGTTTAACATAAATAAGTCTTTATACTGAAATCCATGTTGCATTTGCAGTATAAGATTTTTATGTCCTCTAACTAAACTTAAATTCAATAATTCCAATGTTTCATTGTCGTTCGAGAGCGGTGGACAATTCAGTAATTGAAAAATGCAATTTAGGGCAAAACTGTCTAGAGATTTTACGACTTCCGAGTTAATTGTAGGTATCTACGGTGCTGTAGTTTTTAAAAAGTTATTTTACAAAGAAATATGGCGTATCTACGTATATTTCTACTTACGCGGCATATAACGTTTGATATAATTATAGTATTATTTTTAAAATACTTTTAGTAACTTATTAATATTATTTTATTGGTTAAGAGATAAACTAATAAATAATAATAAACTAATAATTATAAATTATATTTCAAGAGCTGAATAGAAAAAGAGGAGTAAAAAGTAAAAATATTTTTATATAGAATTATTTGTGTTGTCAATATTTTTTCCATTACGTGGTATATTGTTCACAGTTATTTGACTATTATTTAGAACAAAAATTTAAAACAATATAAATAGTAAATATATATTTTTATAAAATTTAAGTATTGCTACTGATTTATAGGTAAATATTTAGTATTTACATTTTATATTTACTTATAAATCATGATTAAGCATTTTATACTGTAATTCTCAGTTAAAAATGTTTAATCCTCATTCGTAAATATTGCTATCATCACACAAAGAGCATATTCAAATATTTAAACGTTTGAATTTCAGTATTATTTAATCCGCATCAAAACATTACACTTCACTTTATTAAACATAAATAATAAAGCGCAACGTTTGTATCAAAGTAAATATTTTATTTAGATATTAAAATATTTTTTAAGTTTTAAAGTTAAAAAAATCCACTTACTTGTTGCACTCACTTCAGGTCCAAGAGACTCGAAAGCTTTACCAAAGCTCAACTTTAAGAGGCGATCGGAATCTGCAAAAAAAATTATTATTTAGTTTTGTCGTCTATTTAGCGGACTGAATCTGACTGTAAGTTCGACAATTTTGGATTCAATTTTAACTGGGGGGAGTGAATTAATGTAATTTCCTTTCGGCGGCGTAATTTCCTTGCGGCGTTAAGTTCCGTCTCTAAGCATTCAATGTCTCAAAAATTGGGAAAAAATGAGGAACGGAATGTCTTAACTCTAGGTTTCCTCTGCCTGTCCTGCTATTTTTAACCGACTTCAAAAAGAAGGAGGTTATCAATTCGGCTGTATTTTTTTTTTATCAAATAGTAGTATAAAGTTATTTGTCATATATATCGCCATCCTATGATAAAAATATAAACTAAAATAAAAGATACTTTTGCTAGCGCCACCTAGTGTTTTCCTAAAGTACTATTAGATGACATGCCATCTAAGAATTTTGTAGTGTACATAAAAATATGTAGATGGCGCTGTTAATAAAAGTTGGGATAGATAAAAATAGCGTTTGATATGATTTATTGTTAGTTGAAGCAATTGGTCTATAATTTAAAAAGATTTATAATATACTTATGTTATTAAAATCCATAAAAAATGTATAGGACAAAATTAACACTCAGTATATGGACATATATGTATATATTTTGAATTTCAAGAACATAACTTTAAAATATTACTAATCATATCCAGTAGTAGCAAAGGGAACCTGGGAACCTTGTTATCAAGGCACTCCGTTTCCATTAAGATAGTTCCGTTCTCCACTTTTCGTTAAACTCTGGAGGCATTGGGTGTTGAATGGTCGGACATAACGCCGCGCTTGTCCTTGTTATCAGGCCGAGGAAATGAAATTATTATATATATATTTCATTGCCTCGAGTAGGAATGGAACCCACAACCCATAGCTTAAAACAAAAGTTAAATTAAAATATATAATATGTAAACATAAGATATAAGCTATCAAGGAACGTGTAACCCTTTTGGAAATTTGCCAAAGCCATTTAAGCCATGTAAGCAAGATACAGTGGTGCACATTCATCATGATAGCTTGGACACTTACGATGCTTTAACATTATTTTTTTTTAGTTAACTGCATATAGTAGGCGGAGAAAAAATAGTAGTGCAACTCTCCGCCCTCCGCTCTCCGCGCAATTTCGAGACATTGTTTGTAAAGTGGGGGATCTCAACGCCGTACTTTCTCTACAAGAGCAGGGAAATGAAAGTATTAATAGTAATTCCCCCAATGAATATGGAATTCACAATTAACGTTTTTCTCAATGTAATAAGGTCTTATTTTTATTCATAGATTCAGTTCGATTCCCACTCGAGGAAATTAAATATTTATTTAAATTTATAATTTCATTTCATTGCTGGTGTCAAGGTAAAGCGCGACGTTTCGTCAGTCGAAAAATACAGCGGAAAGTGGGGAACGGAGTGTGTTAACACTAGGTTCCTTTTATCTACCCTGCTGCGTACAGGATACAGCGTAAAATATTCAATAACTCCAAATAAATGCTTGTGCTTAAATCAACAACGGTATTCCGGTACGAGTGTTTACTAAAAGCCACATTTTTACTAAAACAAAAATGTTGTAATAGTAATATTTTATATGTGTAACTAGCTTCGTTACGTATTGATATGGTGACAGCTTTCATACTGGAACTAGCTCGATGCTAGTGAAAATAAATTTAAAAAAATATTTCCATCCAGAGCGTTTGTATGAAATAATATTTCAGTAAGTCTATTCGAAAATATATATGTATCTATACTATACATTATATGGAAACACTAACTCATTGTTGTCTGTATGTGGAAGATATATGAAAAAGTATATCATTGGAAGCATTTATAAATGTAATACAATTCATTTTTTTTAAGGTTTTGCCTGCTTGTCTGTGCGCTTGTGTACGCCGATTTCAGAAATGGACTAACTGATTTAAATACAGTTTTCACTATTGTATAGTGTATTTGTGTTTTAAGTGTTAATATAGTTTAGGTCGGTTATATATACTTTTAATGAAATCGCAGTTAACAGTTGGAAAATATATAGGAAAAAATCTTATGGGGTATTTAACAATATAATAAAACTCAAGGAAGGAATTAATTTTTTTGTAGAGAGAACCTAGAGCTAAGCACTACTTTCCCCACATTGTATTTTTTCTTTATTATTGTATTTTACTTTCAAAGATTAAATGTTGATAAAAACAAAAAAAATATATTAAGGTTAATTTACATTATCAAATAAAATCACTATAAAATTAATACCTGCAGCGGTAGAGTCGGGTGGTGGTTGAAAATGATAAGTGGCTGCAAAACCCTGGCCTGGTGACGCCGAATTTGCTGTGAATTGTAACAGCAACGAAGGACCTGTTGACAACACCTCGTAACCTGTGAATTAGAGGGAAGCATATTATAGCGAGTATTCATAGAATAATGTTAAATTAACTTTTTGATGGATTTTTTAACCAATGTGTATAAAATGATTTGGTTTATTATTTTTTCATTTATTTCTCTGAGAGTATAATTTAATTTTTATTTAATAAGATTAAATGAAAAAGAGAAAATGAAGTAGCTCAGCGCCGTCGTGGTACAACGCCATAGCGTTGAAGGCAAGCGTAGAGGTTGTGGGATATTTTCATTTCCTCGACCTGGTAACGACACAAAGCGCGGCGGTGAGTTCAGGCATTCAACCTGCAATGCGTTCAGAATTCGGCTACTGAAGATAAGTGTGGAATGGATATGTCTTAATGGGTACGGAAAGTCACTACTAGATTCCCAGGTTCCCTCTGTCTACACTGCTATATATGCAAGATAAAGAGTGAATCTGTATAATTCAAGCGGACAGAAAAGCACGGGATTGGTAGTTACAAATAAAATAAATTTGATTTTTCTCCCTCTCTCTCTTTCTCCCCGCAGCAGAGAAAATAAGAGGAAGAGTAAACATAGAAAAAATGTACTAAATAATAAAAAACATCGTTCGACTTCGGTAAAGTTAATCTCGTTGAAATAACAAACTACTACGTAGAGAACACGAGTGGGTACGCAAAAACAGGTGTACCTATCGTAAACACTTTATACCCTTAGTTTTACTATCCAATAGACAAGGTTTGTAAGCCTGTGTTCAAATTTAGTCGTCGAGAATATACCAAAAGCTTAGTTTTAGTTTTTAGGCTATTTATTATATAGTACTATTATTCTTATACGTTTTCTGGAAAAAGTATTTTTCTTTTGCTCCAAGTTATACTTTCCTGGAATTATATTTTTAAAAGAGACATTCATTTCTCCGCTTTTCGATATTTGAGGTACTTATTGCGTGATGAGTAGCCAAACTCAACGCCGCCCATTGTCTTTCAGAGTGGTAGACAAAAGCTACCTTGTCTAAATATATTGCCTTTCTATATTATAAATTTTTATAGTTCATTAAAGTAGTCGCAATTAAGACTTGTCCGCATAAACATTGTGGGTTTAATTCCACTTCTTCTTGTTCGCGTTACCCAAATCTTAAATATACAAGAATTGGCGTTGAATTACAGTAAAGCAGGTAGAGAAATTTTCAATATGTATTTCTAAATGGCATATGAATCCAAAACTATCGATCGCAGCCGTTCTAACTGAGCCACATGAGAAAATGTTATAGCACTTTATTGCTTGTATAGTGAAACCTCACGTTATTACTCCAGACGAATTTTCGAACTAATTAATTTTAGGTGGCGGTTGTAAACTAGGTCGTGCCACACATCTGTAGACGTAATATAGCAATTCATTTCTAGAAACCGAAATATATATATATACACTTGCTGTAATACGATTTTGTAAACCTAATTTTTTTTTATGTTTCTACTGACTTAACGTTACTTAAAGATAATAAGATAAGATATTAGTTAAAGTGATTTATATTAAGCCAAATTTTGGCGCGGAGAGCTACTATATATATATATATATATATATATATATATATATTTACTGTCTGTAAGATACAACAGAAATAACTTAGTTCTACTAATGTAAATATGTTGTCTTTGAGTCTTATCTTGACGTTACACATATAATGAGACACATATGTTAACATATTCCACTATGTTATATTTCTTAATATGTTTTATTTATTTCTTAAAAAGGCTGTCGTGCCTCTGTTTCACTGTAACCTCGGTGGTTGTGTGTTCAATTCCCGCTCAGCTTTAGCGAGACTTTTGCTTTGAGTGGATATGTACGTGTAAAGGTATTATTTTTAATTTTAATGCAAATTTTTGTTAATAATATTTCTGAGATGGACATAGAACTAAACTGGGATAGGCACAAACCACCCAGCCCCCCTATTCCGACGCCTATGAATGCAGTCAACGTAGCAATTTATTTAAATGTATATTTCCATTTTATTGCTCTGGTGTCGAGGCAACGCACGGCGTTGAGTTCTGCCACTCAACACGCAATGTCTCCAGAATTTGGCAGAAAGTGAGGAACGGAGTAAGACATTCCCACACTAGGTTCCCTCTGCCTATCCTGCTGTGTGCGGGATACAGGGTGAAGCTGGTTTAAAAAAACAATCTCAAATCTATGGTGCTCTTGGATTGTATTTCACCGACAAGAAACGAGTAAGCAACACTGACATAGTTTGAATACTGAGCAGTTGAGCACCCATTCTCAATTACATGAAGCGACGACAATCACAACTCGCTCGGCCTCTGACAAAATGTATTCATGGTGACAGAATTCGTTTTGTTTCATCTAAATAAAAGATTTACGGATGTTGTTTTCAGTTTTAGTATTAAGTTAAATTAAAATCAGCTTCACGCTGTATCCCGCATACAATAGGGTAGGGAGAGGGGACCTACTGTTAAGATATTTTCCCATTTCCCGCCGAATTCAAGAAGCATTGAGTGAGCTTAAGCTACTAATCCTACTAATGTTCATAAAACATAGCTAAGAACTGCCGCTATGAACAAGGCTTCTGATTAAAAACACCACTCCAATTGGTTTATTATTTCAGGATCTACAGTGCCACAGACAGACACACATACACGTCAAACTCATAACACCCCTTTTTTGCGTCATAATAACACTAAAACAAACTCTGCTAAATACTTTACCTTTCACAGTACTTTATAATTTTTAATCTCCTAATCGCCCGAAATTACACGAATCAATTAATGCTTAAAGCGTGACAGAATATCGTTAGATAATTCGTTTTACAATTATTTAGTCACGTACGTGACAAAATTTTTTCCAATTCTTAATGAAAGCAAGTATTATTTGAATAAAGGCAACTGAAATTAGATATTGAAGTGACGACGTGAATCTTAATTTAGTACGATTCCAGTAAATGTGTTTTTAGGGTTGACTCCTGCCTTTACGTTGAAAATTTTACGTCATATTGTTTTAACAAATTCATACGTTTATTTTTTTTATTTTGATTGAAGTAGATTTATATTAGGATAAGGTAAAATAGCTTACAATTATTTAAATTTTAGTTAAAATTTACGAACCCAGTATGTATTTTATTAATTAACCTTAAATACTATTTATTTAATATTGAGTATCTAGTACAATAGAATACTGTACATTTTCAAAATTTATTTATATTATTACGTATATCATATATGAATTTGAATTTAGATTGATTCTAGACAGCTGCATATTCGAATTGAACATATTGATCTACATGAGATTAAGGTATTGCATCGACGTACATATTATACATGTACATATATTACTAATGCCAGTATATATACCTAAATTATAAATTTAGTAGTTTAATTGGCGACGAGTGAAGCATTAGGTACCGACACCCAACACGCCATGTCTGGAAGGGCGGGTGCTGGAGGACGGAGCTACATAGAGAGAGAGAGAGAGAGAGACGTTTGGCGCTCCGTTTTCTCTGACTACCCCGCTCTAGGGATAAAGCGTGAAGCTAAGTTAATAGTTTATTGTCTTCGTGTAAGCTACAGTACGTTTTTAATTTATATTTATTAGCTACGGCTTCAATAACACAAACAGCTGTAATAGAAAAACTTTTAGAATGGCTGAAAATAAAAAAAGAACTGGTATGCTATTACGCTTCTGCGTTTACCACCTTCTGTCGAATTTTTCGAGCCACTGCGTGTTGAGTGGTGAAATTCAACGCTGGGCTTTTGCTCACCAGGGCGGAGAAATTAAAATATTAAGAAATAAATAATGCATTCTCTAGAGATTTCTCTTCTATACTACTATAAAGCAAGATGGACAAAAATTTTAAATAAAACTCAAACTAAATTTCTGAAGCATTTCTAGATTCTACAGTATCCTAGCCCTATCGAACTGAAAGTCGATTTTACATCTAGGTAGCATTATTCATTCAATAGCGGACTGCGTCTGAGGTGAGGCGACGCCACACTAGAACATACAGGGAACTTGTATGTATTGAATGAACTAATTGAAACTGAAATGTTACGTGGTTACTATATTCTAAAACACTATTACTTTAATTACAAACTTACTGTTATATTAATATTATTTTAAATGATTTATATATATATATATATAGATAGATATTGCAAACAGAGCATCTGGTTTCTATTTCAACTCTGTGATTTTGGAGGAAAAGCAGTTTACTTATTTTATGTGGGATGAAAAAAAATAAAAAAAAAAGCAAATAAATTGTGAACATTCACAAGAACAAAATTAGCATAAAATCAATCTACAATGGCTAGGACTATTTTGTACTAAAAAATCATAAACATGTACATATAGCGTCTGTGTAAATGCAAACGCGATGGTCGCGAGCACGATTTCAACTTGTTTAAAGTGATTAAAGCTTTTAGAACTAAATTTCCCCTATTTACCATACTATAGGAGAAAAATAGTAAAGCGTGAAAAGTGTCAAAGTCATATATCTACATAGATAATGCATTCCATTCACATATCTCTTATTTTCTTTTGTTCAACGTATCTACGAAGCGCTTGCCTCGATCGATGGCGTACAATGAAATCGCGGCTTTCAATGTATATTGCTAGGAATAACTCATTTCATATGTATGGAGGGAAACCCCGCCACTATAAAATTGGAAATAGAGTTAGAAACTTGAAGGAGCAGTATGGATTCAGAACGCAAAATGGAAATGATAGTTTTATAGACGATGTCGTATGTGTAGTTTTATTTAAAATTTAAATATTTTTGTATTTTCGTCACATATAATGCATGTTTATTTTTTAAATTATCAGATGTTTATAATTTCATTTATTTATTTGCATCTTCCCAATGCATTCCTTATGAAGCAAGGTAGGCAGAGGAAACCTGGTGTTAAGACACTCCGCTCTCCACTTTCCGTCGGCTTCTGAACCGGCTCCAAAACTAAGAAATGCCAGTCATTTATGGATATTATGAAAAAAAACTTATTTAATGTTTAATCTTTTTTTCAGGAAATGAACTGTAAAATATCTATATTATAGGCAGTTTTTCCTATATGCCTAGGCAGGCAATTCCCGTATTAACGACTAAATATAAACTAGTCATAAAATAGACTGCCAAAATAGATTATATAATTTATTTATATAGTAAAAACATAATTCAATAATAATCAACAATTTCAATAGTAGAAGTATATTTCGATATGATGAATAACGCTTTCTTCAGAGATGCCGCAGTTCGTATTAAAAGTTGCCTTGGTTCCCTCGAGTGCCATACTCACCGCCGCAGTAGATAGGCAACTCAATAAATGTCACAATGAAAAATTATCTAGATACCACGCTGCTTAAAGTATTTCTAGGTTAACTTTAAGAGGTAAATGTTCATGGTATATTAAGTTCTTTAGCTAGGATAGAAATATGATGTTAACAGCGACTAGATAAATAAAAAATCAGCTTCAATTATTGACGTTTATTTAATTTTAAATCCGACTCCGACGACTCCCATTATATTAAACGATATATTTAATGTTTTCATTTCCTCGCTTTGATAAAGAGGCAAAAAATGGTCTTCAATATGGTCCTCTCAACACGCAATGCCTAAAAAATTCTGATGGGAAACGACTGTCTTAATAGGAACCGTGTCCCTTAACAAAGGTTCCCAGGTTCCCTCTGCCTACTGTGCTGTGGAAAAGTATCGTTTTATCATTTTTTTTAAATAAATAAAATATCTACACAAAATAAATTAATTGTAAAATTATTGGTTTTGATCTCTCAATAATATTATAAAATTGATGCATGCAGATATGAGTCAGTCAGTGAAATATGAGGAAGTCGGAACTAATAAAACAACATGTAAACAATATACCAAATAAAAATATTTTTAGCAGAGTAGCAGAGGGAACCTAGCGTTAAAACACTCATGTTTATGACCTTCTATCCAAATTCCGAGACACTGTCTTGATTGGCGGAACTCAACGCTATGCTTTGTATTGTAATCAGAGCGAAGAAATAAAAGTAATTTATTTCCTCACGTGGGAATCGAACTTACAACCGCGTCGCATTTTACAAAATTACCTAATAATATTTAGCAGATGCACGTGTACTGACAGTCTAGTACAGCTAGCTCTTCTTCTGATTAAATTTCTTAAAATATTTTTTTTCAAAGAGTAAAAAGATTATGCATTATATTAGCTTAAAATTTCCAATATTTTTTTTAATAAAATGAAACTAAAACACGTCTAGACAGTCTCGAGAAAGGAGGCCGTTTTTGTTCTTTAAGTTTTGCTTAGCGTCCCAGTAAAAATATAATATAAAGAACAATAGAATTGTGTCAAAAGATTTTTATTTACAGTAAGCCCCTATTATATTATAACGGTAAGAATATTGGCTGAACGAGTAAAAAAAGATTGTCTATTATTAAATTAATAGAACGTGTTAAACTAATATATAAAGATGAAAGGGAATAACAGGTCATCATGGCATAGTGACACAAGCGTTTCACAATAAACGAGACAGTTGCGAGTTCGATTCCCACTCGGTGGAACGCAGAAATGAATTATTTTTTATTAATATTATTATTGGTTCGCTCTGATAACATGGCAACACGCAATGCCTAGAATTATAATTCAGTGGAAAGTGGGGAACCTATCCCGCTGTGTGCGAGATACAGCGTGAAGCTGATTTAACTATTTTATTTAAAACTCAAAGTTAAAAGAGATTTAATTTACCTGTAAGCTCGTTACAAAGCATCGCTATGGCCGCCGCGTTTGTGTCCTTCCCGTCAAACACTTTGATGATGTCCGCTCGACGGAGGCAACTGCGAATTAGATGAGGTTAACTTGGTTAAACTGGTTGGTTGATAGGCAGGTATGCTATTTGGTGATGGAGTTATAGGTTTTGTGAAGATTGGGATTTTTTTAGTAGGGCAGGCTGAGACTGCAGACTAGTATTCAGACACTGCACTCCCCACTTTCCGCTTAATTCTGGAGGCATTACGTGTTGTGTGGTGGAATTTTTGGCTCGACACCAGAACGTAGAACTGAAAAATAAAATATTTCATTTCCTCTAATGGGAATAGAGCCCACAACCTGTAGCGTTTAGAGATACTTTGTGCCTCCGCGCCACGACTGGCCACGTTGATATAAATTATTATTTTTAGGTGATATATATTTTCGATGTGAAAATGATAACTATGATAATGCTTGTATGAAATAAAATAGATGATTATGATTTTTTGATAGTTATTAATTATTTTTGTTTAGTCTTACGCTGTATGGCGGACAATAGTACCTATATAGCTGGATATGTAGAGAGAACATAGTGTTAAGACACTCTGTTCTTTGCTTTATGTCCAAGTTTTTTTTTACCAGAGCGAGGAAATGAAAATAATTCTTCGTCCTGAGTAGGAATCGAATCTACAACTGTCGCCTAATATTACCTAAGTCATTTAACACAAAACTGATTTACTGTCAATTTTTACATAAAAGTACTTAAAAATTAATAGAAAACTCTCAAAAGCTCTAATATTTAAAGTTCGTTCGTATGCACATACTATCAACTGGCCTTTGTTCGTAGACTCGTATCAACAGAACACTCGTATCATTGCCTATAAATTGGCTGAAGATACAGGCTTCATTCCAGTCTCGTTTCTAGTGTGAAACGCTACAAAGGTGCAACGGAAATGTTGGAAATTTATAGCTAGAATCATATATTTAATACTTTAATATACCTATTTGTGAATAATGTTTTTTTTATATTCAACGATTTTTCTAAGGAAAAAAAATAACTTGAAGTAAGTCTTCAAGATAAGATTAACTAAAAAAAATAAACAATAGGTTTATTCTGTCCCGTTTTTATTTTTTTATCATGCTTATGAAAACTAAATATTTTTTTTAATTAATTATCGCGCCTATAACAGGGAAGGTTAAGGTAACTTGGGAACCTACTTAGTCTTAGAACACTGCGGTCTCTGTTAAGACACTACCGTTACCGTCCACTTTCCACCGAATTCTCGAGACATTGTGTATCTAGTGTCAGAACTCTACGTCGCGCTTTGCCTTGTTACCAGAAATAGGAAATAAAAATTTAAAAAAACTGCCTCTCTGTCTAATTTGCTTTAGACAGGTAGCTAAAACTAAAGGAATATAATCAATTAAGTTTGTAAAAATAAAACGTTACCTCCAACAGCAAACTTTTACTAGGGAACAAATTAAATCGGAGCTAAGCGACTTCTTGATAACTTAATCCTGCTTTAGAGTAAAAAAGTTCTTGTATTTAGCTACTAGCTTTTCTCTTATTAAACATAAAGAAAATACCTGTATGTATGTGCATTAAAGTAAACAAGCATAATACAGCATATTCTACGATATCTAAGTATATAAATAATAGCAACAGTGTTAGTTTATATGAATTGTTTATTTAAAATGCTATCGTGGCAAAACGATACAGGCGTACGACTGACTTAATGGGGTATTGAGTGTTTTATAATACTAGGTTCCCAGGTTCCATCTGTCTACCCTACTATGTGCGGGATACAGCGTGAATCAAGACAGCGTCTGTCTCTATCACAAATATGTTTTGTATCTAATATAAGCCTTTTCGGTTCATATTAATTAGCTTAAATATTTATTTGTAAGTTTATATGGTAAAGTAAAAGCCAATTTGGACTGTACCTAGCAATTATGGTTACCTGAGTTGGGATTTCAAAACAAGTTATACAGTTAGAATGGAAACCTCAGGCTTGGAAACAGGAAGTTGGTGAAATCATATTATCGTAAGCACGTAAAGCTTCCGAATTCATATGGAAGTGATAAAATAGCTTGGATTCAAAATCTTTATTATGGCATTAAATGTATTATATAGTACTTTTTTATTTTTATAATATAGGCTAGCTCAACTACCATTTTTAACTCTTCCTTATTTCCGACGAAAATATAAATTGTCAATCTATTCAAAAAGGAACATTACCTATGTAACGTTACCTATGTGTTTATTATAAAAAATAAATGAGATAAATATTCCAAATTCAAATACGCGTAATTTTTATGAGTTTCACGCTTCAGCAGGGTAGGCAGAAGGAGCCTAGTGTTAAAATACTCTGCTCTCCACTTTCAGACGAATTCTAAAGCTATTGCATTGTGTGACGAAATTCAAAGCTTTGCTTTGCCTTAACACCAGAACAAAGAAATTGAAGTATTAAATATTTCTATTCCTCGAGTGGGAATCAAACCAGTGAGATCTCAAATGAGGTAATTAATAAGTACCTACAAGCTATCTACAGTCGTCACAATTGAATAATGAATGAGCCGTCTCTATTAATGAGCGCTGTCATTATATCTTGTTTAATTAACTATATCAAACATTCAATTTATATTTCTATAAAATTAAATCTGCATATCTGAAGTATTCTGTTCATATAAATATTTTTTATTGGTGATATTTACATATAGTTTTATATTCTTGTAACAGACTAAAAATATAAATATATTTTGGTTAAAGCATATAATCGAACGAAAAATCGGTCCACAAGTTTTAATAGCGTTATGACAGGTGAAATGGTTTAAATTGAATTACCTTTTAAAAATATACATTCGAAAATACCAAAATTTCCAATAATAAAATTCGCGATACTTATGTCTTCGTGATCTTTTTTGTATCGACAAATATTATTGAAAATAAGTAAATGTTAAAAACGTCGTCCTAACTTCAAATTGGTTGCCAGTGCAAAAGCTTATATTAAGCGTGTGAAACGCGTCAGGTTCTAAATTCGATTCTCATTCAAGGAAATAAAATATTTAATATAGTTCCCGCGGCGTTGAGTTCCGTTTCTCAACACGCAATGCATTCTTCGGCGATACGGAATATCTGAACACTAGGTTCCCAGGTACCCTCTGCCTACCCATCTATATACGGGATATAGCGTGAAAAAAAATTAGTAAAAACTTCAAAATATTTGTGTACAGTAGGTACTACTAGTATACTAAAACACTGTAAATTAATTTTGAAGCCGGCAGAATTTACGCCTTGTTGTTTTTAGCTAGCAGAGACAGTAAGTTAACTAAAGTGGACTATTTCTGTGAAAGTTCGTAGGCCTGGTGGAAGTAACTTTATTATACCGAATACTGAACAAACCTATACTAAATATAATATTATTGTTAATCTAACGAAGTTAATTAAGATGAACTTTGAAGTTTATTTGAATGTTATTGTATTAATAAACAAATTATATTTAAAGTAAATATTAATTATATAATTCTGAACTGTATTTTTGAAAGGTTGTACTATTTTATTACTAAAATCATAACAAAAACTGAATTTAATTTTAATAATGTAAATATGGTATACAATTAAAATATGGAGATTTTATCGAACTAGTATAATTCAGCGGAAAATGGGGAGTGTCTTAACACTCAGTTTCCCTTGCCTAGCCTGGTGTGTGCGGGATACAGCGTGATACTAATTTTTTAATCGAACTACTATAATTTGTGTCACAAGGCTTTAGCGGAATAAATATCTATACGTATATAAGGCTCATTAAGTGCAAAACCATTTGACCGTACATTTGAAAATATAGAAGATACAAAGATTGTAAAAATATTTGAGGATTTAAAAATGCAATTACGTCATTGTAAAGATATGTAGAATTATTATATTTCTAACATTCGATTCAAAGCACGTATTTTCTAACTAAACTTCACTTCATAATATCAAATAAATCTATTAGATAAACTATAGTAGCATTCATTTAATTAAATATACCACAGCCGACCGCGGACCGCACGCCGCATCCGTAACGGTATGTAGTGAGTTGGGTCCATAATAAATTAATGGACCGAAAAGTGATTCTGAACTAATAATTTTATAATTGAATATACTAAATATTTTTATAGCTTTTAAAACGGTAAATTATATATTTAGAATTTAAATTTATATAATATGACAATATTCGTTAGGTGTTTGAAGTAAAACTTACAAGAAACATTCAAAAACATATATAACTAGGTAATGTCTTATTTAAAGAGTTTTCAGCTTAGTAGAATTTGAGACTATGTATATGTTGAGTGGCGGAACTCAACGCCACGTTTTGTAAGAAAAACTCCCTCGAGTGGTAATCGAACTCGCAACATTTGCTTTGGCTTCCAACTAATTTTACTATAAGTAAAGATGAATAAGCACTCTAGCATGTATTTATCGTAAAAGAAAAGTGTATTAAAACCATTTTCATATTATATTTGTCGTGTAAATATTTTATTTATTTATCCTCTTGAGTGGATTATAACAATGTTATGATTTTTATATGATATGCTGCTCTCATACTTGCGTGTTTTATGGTGGAAGTTTGTTGGCCTTAGTAAAAATAATATTAGGGTATTGACGCCTAAAAAGGTATTTTATGTTAAAATATGAAATGTGTTATTATTAAACTATGAATATATTATAGAATGATACATTTGTCTTTTTGCCATTTTTAAGACCGAGAAAATTATAAACTTCAAGAAAAGGAGCAGTTATTTATATTTCAATTTCTAGCTGATAAAACAAATCGAAACAAGCTGAAAAAACAAATTCTGCCTCTTGATAGGCAATGCCCGGAATTTGGGTGACGAATAATAGAAGGTGTCATGATTATACATTCTCTTTGACTACTCTACGGGCTTGCTTTTTGGCTGCTATGCGAAATAATAATTATAAAATTTTAAATTCATTCTTTACTACATCTTAGCAAATGATAGTAAAATATGGCCAACATAAGAGTTTTCCTTAAATTTGATATTCCTACCATTTACTCGCAAACTAGTAAAATTATTCCTACGTATAAAAAATCCAATATTCGCGTCGTAGACTAAATGAAGCGATGCTCGAATATAATACAATTTTCTACGCACCTTACATCTCCCTTTTGTAGGGAGACCTCTTCAAAAACTACCTTCACGCGATCCTTTGGCCTGAAAATGACAAGAGGCTGTACAGCATATTGATTTATGGTACAAGGTCAAATAGTACAAGTATTTTTCTGTATAAGTTTGGAAATTAAATTTTAATTATTTTAATTTTTTCGCTCTGGCAACGAGGCTAAGGTGCGGCGTTGAGTTCTACCACTTAATAGTTATGTCAAAATTCGGCGGAAAGTGGGGAATAGAAGTGCCTTAAATAGAAACGAAGTGCCTTAACAATAGGTTCCTAGGTCACTTTTGGGTACCCTGCTATGTGCGTGAAGCTAAAATAAATGTACAAACTTGTTATTACAAATAATATTCGTTAAAGCACATAATCATATCGTACTAAAATTTCTATATTTGTTAATTTTTTATAATGTAGAAAAATAAATTACCTAAATGCATTCTCTCTCTAATTTAATAACCAAAATTAAAACAACCAGACAGTACACACTCCAACCGTTCCTTTACGAAAAAAAAATATAAAAAAAAATAACCTACATTAAAAAAACGAGGTTACATTAAAAAGCTTACCTAGCGTGAAAATGATAAGAGCAGCGTACGTTATTAGGATATATGGACGGATATCTCGGGCTGTAGAGGCGGCCGTGAGTCGGGCGGTTACTCGACCGGCTGAACTGATAGTCGCAGTCCGTGCCCGGTATCCTGACGCCTTCGGTCTCGAATAATCCTGGAAAAGTTAATAAGTGAGTCCATGATTAATGGAACCTAATGTTAAAACTTTTTTTTTCGCTCTGCTAACAAGGCAATAAACGGCCTTGTATTCCGTCACATAACACGTATATTTTAAATGTATTATAATATAATTTAAAAAATTAAAAGTAAATTTCTAAAATATAATCTTTTTTTTGTATATACAAATATTTCTGTCATTTTAAGTTTCAGCCTAAATTTTAGCCTGTACATAACAAACCTTACACAACATAATGTGGGACAGGAGCTAGTTCATTTCGGCACCACGTTCACCCTGTCAGGTTATAAAATGCCCTTTCGTGTATTAAATTATGAGGATCCAGCGGTTTCTAGGTTAATTGGCTTCCAGGTAACGTAGATAAAGGGAGATAAACAGACCTTGTTGAGAGACGGAGTAATGGGTAGCTCCCAAATATTATATGGTATCGGTACATACGAGATGTATCATGTTGCAAGGATTTATTGCTTATTTTGAGACTTATTTTGTAATTATTTTTGATGGGTGGCGGTGGTGGAATTTTTTTTTGAAGTGTGTTTTAGGTGTTTCAGGCATTAGCTTATATATTTTGGTATTGACATTTGGTAACGCAATGGTAACGAGGTTAATTCCATTCGAAAAAATATGTTTCTTTAATATATTTTACTAGCAGTCCTGTAATAAGCTGTAATTATTCATATGATGCAGGAGAGCTATAGAAAAATTATAAAATTGTTTAATATATAATAGCTTAAAACAATTATATAATAGCGGTGGTTTAAAATTTTAAACCCGAATGAACGTGGGGAACGTATTGTCTTAACTCCAAAGGTTCCATCTGCCTACCCCACTGTAGCTAACTAAATATACTTGCGAATAGACAGGAAATAATTTCGCTATAAAAGCAACAGTGATACCTAATACTCTATTAAGTCTGGTTTAACAGTTACATATACTGAAAAAAATAATATTTCACGAATCGCACAAAATGTTTTTATAATTAAAATTTTTAAACAAAATTAAAAGTGTTATTAATATGATCGGGGTAAGTACCTTATAATAGGCTTAACATTTTTTCCTATAATTAACTGCAGCAATTTTTCCACCAGCAAGTTTCGACAATGAAAGGAAAAAAAGCGCACAAAGTTGCCAGTTGTAAATTAATAAATGAAACTTTTCAGAAAATACTTTCGCAGATTCTTTCGACTTAACAAGTTGTGAAGTAAATGCAAACAAAAAAGTTATTATTTGAATTCGAAGTTAATTTGCAAAGTGGATTATTACTTGAGAAAAAATATACCATTAATAACAAGACTTTAGAAGTTTTAAAATACTGAAGTTTGTTTAACGGGTGAATAGTAATTTACAATTAATACAATTCGTTACTCGGAACTAAACGCCACGCTTTGCCCTGTTATCAGAGCAAAATGAAAATATTAAATAATAAGTCTTTTCTTCGAGTGCAAATCAAACCCACACTCACATTTATAGCCACACGCTTGCGCCACTGCGCGACCAATGCGTTGTTAAACAATTCAATTGATTTTAAGCTAAATTTAAATTATTACCAGTTGATTTGCTCTCAGAAGGCGTCGTACTTGCAAATTTAAATCAAGCCAGTCATGTGCGAAATGAAATAAGAAATTTTATGAAGCGTAAATTTGTCTATTATTTAGAATGGCATACTACTTTATTGATTTCGATATAGTTTTCTATCTTATCGCATTCTCGCATAGAAGAGAAAACCTAGTAACTAATGACATTCTCTGCTTCCTGTTTTAAAATTTAAAAAATATAAACAGTTTTTTTTTTTTGTATTTTTTAATAAATGTTTTTTATTGTCTTCCAGGCAACATTGCTAAATATAGTAAAAAATAATTAACGGTATGAAGGTACAGATTTAATTAAATTTTATGTTATGTTAAGTTATTTTGTACGCAACGAATATTTTACTTTGAAAGTAGCCAAAAAACTAGGCTCGGCATCAGCTTCTGGGAAGATTTACGAGCTTTTAGTACTTAAGCGTTGCGTAATATAACTTGTGTACTGTAAATGCCTTCTAGTGCCGTAGCGACATTTGGTTGATAAACACCTTTTTTATGTATCCCACAGGTTCCATTTATAAATAGAGTAAATATTTTCTCTATTCATATATTTATTTCTGTTTTTCCAAAAAAAATATTTGCAGTTAAGCTCGAAAGGACAACCCGCAATCCGAAAATCTTTACTAGAAATTCTGAAGAATAAAACTGTCTACCAACGGTAATTATTAGTATAATTATGTTAAATAACTGCTTAAACTCTACTATGAAATAGAGCAAGATATCTAACATACATATATGTATATAGGGTAATCCTGCCTATTTTTGACACCCTACCAATGATTGATATTGGCACAGCTACGTTTAATGTTAAAAAAGAACAACCATCGACTTTAACTACAAAAAAATATTATTTGTGTATTCTTTTTCAAATGGCCACGAATATTATATGCCTCTTTTATTTCTTCCTTATAATAAAATTGGAGAAAATTATATATTTTTTTATTTTTACAAGTAATAAGATATCTGTTTCCGGCCAAGATAATATGAAAAAATATTTTTACTGCTCCCCTTTCACTATTATCTTCTTTTAACACTAGAAGTGGCGAAGACTGAGACCCCCCTTGAACCGCCGTCGTGACAAATTTGTCCCATTCTACTGATTATGTTGATTGCTGGTATAATACAATAAAAATATTATTAAAATAATTCGTAAAATATGTAGACCATCTTAAATAATCAATTCTTATTCTTTAACAAACATAAAAGTACCAAAAAACAAAACACAAAGAAAGAATCAAATATTTCAAATACGTTCTAAGGTCGTGACAACTAACTGAATAACTCTTACAAAATTATAAGTTATTGAAATTAGTTAATATTATTATTAGGCCAAGTAATGCATTAATATATTCTTCATCAGTGATACATCACAGATGATTTATAACATTGCGTGGTAATGCCTCCAGAATTCGGCGGAAAATGCCAGCGGAGTGCATAGCACTAGGTTCCCAGGTTTCCTGTACCTACCCTACAATTGCCCACATTTGGTATCGAGTGTTTTTCTGAAATTCAAGCCTAGCTTAGTCATCCTTTCATCTGATACCTCACTTGAACTAGCGGCAGAATTTAGTATTGACACCAATTTTACCCCACTCTTCAGGATATTATTTTTTAAGATTTATACATAAATGTATAGTTTTTAGATTTTTTCCTCTACTAGTACTACATGTAGATGCTAGCTGCCAAATTTCATAATTCTAAGTAAACTGAAAGTACCTTATTAATTTTGATTCCCTTTATAGTGTCGAAATACACGTATTTTACTATATAAATCGTCATATCTTTTTTTAAGGGCGCATTTTCAGGAAATCAGGGGACTGTAGATCGTCATATAGTCAATATTCATATACTCATATGAATATCAACTCGATTTCAACAACAACACGCTACGGTCTCTACAGACCACGACCTCCGCCAGAGTTAAACGCACACCGCGCACCCACGGACGACTTGAGTTTCCCCAAGAGATACCGATTTCTACCGGGCTACGATTACGAAATAGCTACTGGTACGGTCGAACACATTACGGCCGATAGAGCCATTTACTCGAGTCTCTCCAACCACTTAAACTACAACATCATTATCATCAACATCATCATAAATTACACATTGATTTCGTCGGGTACATAACTTGCTGGCATTTTACTTGTACTATCGTAAGCAAATTTGTAAGTACGTTTACAATTTAAAGCTTTCAGCGTGTAACGATCACACTCCAAAACTTCGTCAACCTTAAATGATCGTTTGAATTAGAAAATCGTTTTCCAACAATACGCCAACAGAAAACTTACTATTTTTTGTTTTTGTCATATCAAAACGGGACCTACCATATTCCGCACACTTCGTTATTATGTCTGATGTTACTTAACGAATTTCGTCAATGTCAACGACTACCACCACAAACGACAACTATACCTCACCACTTCACATCAATGATACAAATCAATGACACGCACCAATGATACACATCAAAGATACACATCAAAGACACACACCATTGAGACATCAACGACAAATTAATGACATATCAATGACACACATCAATGATACACATCAATGACACAGATCAAATACACACCACCGATACACAACAATGATAACGGCATCGCATTAAAAGCTTTACGTATTAAAAGCTACCGGTTCATCGTATAATTTATCGTGAGTTGAACTCTCCTATAGTCTTGCCACAATCGATTACCGCTAGTCTCAAACGTTAACATAGACTTTAACACACTCCTGACGCGCCTTACCTGCCTGTTAGCACAAGGTAAACCCGCTGCCATGAGATGCCAACCAATGTCTACTAATGAAACCACCACCAGTGAAATATCTTCCCTGGTCAGCAATGATGCGGGTTGGAGCCCCAAAATAAGCCACAAGTCATCTCGTGACACTCCTAAAGTCAATGCCTGCCACCTGAAACAAAAGAACGCACTTCGCGAACACGCCTGTCTGAATGAAAATGTACTCTTTCTTATGGTTTCACCGCTGAGCCTAGCCGCCAAGTCTACACGGACCGTATGCTTCGGCATCATTACCTTAGGAATCGGATGCAGGCCAGTTTGAACTCTCCCTGAGTGAGATTTCGCGACCTTACTAGAAACGCAGTCTTCCACAATTCCTCCAGTACACCATGACATACACGGAAACCAACCATAGTCAAACGGCTTTTCAATAGTTCCCTCCGCCTTGAGACGAACAACAGATACACAACTGACGGAAATAGGAAGCCAAGCCGACAAACTGCCACAACTTAATCACAGTCTTCGGAGGCGGCAGATGCTGATCAGCCTCTACTTCAAACCCCAAGAACCCCACCCTCGTCCTGAGGAAGGAACACTTCTATAGGTTCAAAGAGAACCTGCCACAGCCTCCAACACTGCATTAAGTCCTCCCATACTGGACTCCTAAATCGGGAGAGAATCAAAATGTCATCAAAATACACCACCACGCAATCGCGAACCAAATCACCCAACGCGATCACAATTGTCCTCAGAAAAACCGAAATTGAACTCTTCAGACTAAGGTATAGTCAAGAATTAAACCGCCCTTCAGCCGTTATGAAAGCAGTACTCTCTATAGAGTTCACCGTGATCAAATGAAAACCGCTTGCGCCATCGAGTTTCAAGAAATAATTAGCACCCTGAAAACGGGAAATTTGATCAATAATCAATGGAAGCGGATAAACTGTCCGAGATGGTATTATTGTTAAGCTCACTTTAGTCAATACAGATACGATCTGAACCGTCTTACTTCTTTAGTAATACAGCATTTTTCAAAAGGAGAACAGCTCGGCCTAATGATATTCGCGTGTAACCGTTCTTTAACTCTGTCGCGTATAATGCCACGTTCATCCGCCGGCATTATTTATGGAAGCCGTACCTACCTATATACCTATACTGTGCGATTCGAACCGATTCGAACCAATTCGAACATTCGAACCAATACTAGAGTCGTCGGAAAACCAACTATGAAAAATTCTGAATATCGACCTAAGGTTTCTAAAAATTTCAATTGGTCACTACCAGTGATATCAGCTGAGATGTCAGTCAAAGTCAACTCACTCACTCTATCGCTATTTACTGAATTAACATAAAGATTCCCGTCAAACAAAATGTCAGTCAGTTATGTTTACTGTAAAACCCTGACTTACAATCTCGCTACAACAATATCTCAAGAGGGCAATAAGTAGTATTAACTACACAAAACAGAATTTGTTCGGTACTGTATACTCGTGTTTGACCAATACCGGACATAGCAACAAAATTACTAAACCGTCGAACACTAAATTTAACAGAAAAACTTTCAACTAACGAGAATTCAGCACTAGAATCGTAAACAAAACAAATCAGTTCACCTTTGTCCTGTACCCTACCCTTTGGAGGTTGGACACTGCATATGTCCACACGCCGCTCCGTCCACACACCGCTCACCGCGCACTGTGCCGTCCCCGCTGCCACCGCTTGGCCCACCGCCGCCTTCGTTCGTACACCAGACGGCGATATGACCCGGTTTGCCAAACTTGAAGCACACTAAAGGCCTCGCTGCCGGCTGCTGCACCGCTTGATTCAACGTTGAAGATACAGGTGTTTGTATCATCATATCGACAGGCTTGCTTCTGCATTTCATTCGCTTATGGCCAGTTTTCCCGCAGTTGAAACACTTCAATGTTGTAAGCGCTATACGTTATAGCCACGAGTCAAACTGTAATATGTGAGCGAGTACAGTATCCACAGCAACTTCTTCTTTGCCCACGTCCTTCCAGTGATTTGTGAGGGTAGCACCTCACACTTTCGTATGCTATTTGAGACAGCCACGTAGATACTTCACCTTTCAGTGGCTTACTTACAGTAAGCTCGAGTTAACTGCCTCTCGGGGATTTTGTCAAAAGCACAAGTCAGCCGTTGCGCACCACCATCTCACGTCCGTGTCTTCTTTGTCAGGATCATAAGTAGTTATCTGTATTGTTCTCGTTTTGTGGCAACACCGATCCCGCTTCTGATGTCGCTGTCGGGTGGATTTCCCTCGCACATAGTTTTTGAGTATCCGATCTACTGTGGGCTTCAGTGGATAATGTTGGCATGAGTAAACACAATCTGTAATATTAAGAATTAATTACAACACCGTAATCAATTCACAAGAAAGCAGCTATCGCTATCCCAGTAGGTAGATACACAGCACGGAACGCGGGACAGTTTCAGTGTCGTCTGCACCGGCCGACTGCCGACACAAAGTGAGTCGATGTCCGTCGGCCACGCCTTGACTCGCCCCTTCCATACCGGTACAAAACACTAACTCTGTCAAGCGCCAACAGATGGCGCTGGCGTTCCGGAACCACCTCATTACTACTATTTCCGACACATATATGTATTATATTATTATATATATGTATATATGTATGTATGGGTATATATAGTCGATGTAATAGTATATATATATTTATAACTTGTATATATATATATATATATATATATATATGTATTGTAGCATGTATGTATATAATGTGTTAGTTAATATATGTATACTTTTCAGATATTTTAATTTTTTTTTTTGATTGCACTGTGTTTTTATTCCGCTGTTTGGCACTCATCCACTTCCATAGGTTGGCTGGAAGAGATTTCTTTCAGAAATAAGCCCGCCTTTGCAAACATAACTTTTTAACTGTTTTCTTACTATTTTGTTACATGTGCAATAATACAATACATGTACAATATATATATATATATATATATATATATATAATTTTTTTACGCCCCCGCATCGCCCTTTCACCTCCACCTCGTCCCCGAGGCATGAAAATATGTCAAATTATACCCTCAAAAAATAAAATCATAATGGCGGGACAAAAATGACCCAGCGGCAGTTCTAGGTAAATCTCACTTTTTTTTTCAAAAAGTATGGCTGTTATAAATTTATTTATATATTTTTTAATTAAATAAAGGTGTAAAATTGGTAATAGTCAAAAAGTTTCATCTACATAAATTAACAAATAAAAAAGTTGTATACAATTAAACTTGCGTTTGAAACAAAAATGGGACGGCGGCGCTTCTAGTGTTAAAAGGCCATAGACTTTTCCATAGAATTTTTTTTACAGATGTCGCTTAAAGTGCCAATAATTGGATATTTTCCTCTATGCAAATAACATGCGTTATTTATTTCACTAAAAACAAAATTGTATATTGTAAAAATGTAAATTTACAATAATAAATGAAAAGTATAGTACAAACTTGGAGGTTCTCACTTTTGCTCGAGGCAATTGATATCCTACTAAGAAGGAATAAAAAACTCTAAAAACTTGTGTTATTGGAAAACTATTTCATTCCAGGCGACGGAAAATTTACATTTTTCCTGATTCTTCACTCTCAAAGTTATTTTCATTCTCATAAAATTACTTAGGTTTATTTTTTATTATATAAAGTTATAATATATTTTTATACTGTTTTTTCCATAGTGTGTTGATGTTAGCATTGAAGTTGAATGATAATATTTATTTTTTATGTTGCTTAGTACAAAGATACGACATGTACATACGTTATATTTGCTTAGTGCATATATTTAATTACTATTTAAATAGCTATTCTTAGTAAGTCGCTTAGAAAAATTTCATTGCAATAAGATGGTTGTGAGATATGAGTTAACAAGTTGTAGTACAAAAAAAAACAAATAAAACAAGTAGAGTTCCAACACTCCTTTTTTCTCTCTAACTATTCATAAAATATTGTTGTAAAAAAAATAAATACTAATTAATTAAAGAGAACTACCCATCTATACAAATATTTTCCACCTATTGAATACAATGTAAAACAAATTACTGTACTCTTCATCAAATACCTATAGAGGCATAACACATGTTGGTGGAACTCCGACCCAAATGTTCCCCTGTAATAAATTTGAACCTGGATCATTAGCGTCCTCCTAACTACAATCAATAAATTTAACATTCATTCCATAGTACTTAAACAAGGTATTTTCATATATCTTGTTGTCTTTATAACAGCGAGAAAATGAAAATAATTATTTTATAAATGGGAATTGGACCCATAATCACTAAATTTGGTGTAAAATTTCTCATAGATATTTCTTTCAACTGTATTATAATACTAGTGGACCCGGACGCGGCTACGCCCGCTTGAACTATACGAATATTCATTAAATATATATATGAAATTATTTTTAGTTTTCAATAGAGAGATGCGTTAAGCAAGCTCATTTTGGGTGACGTTTTCGTTGCTTAGCAACGACGGTTGTTATTAACATGGCGGAATAAATTGCATGTCAAATTAATAAGTATTTTAATATTTTGGTATATTTCGAATATAATGTAAATATGAGAATAAAAGTGTCCTATGCTTATCTTGCTGTCTATGTGAGTATTTTATCACAATTAAATTAGCGGTTTGGTCCTGATTGCATAAAAGACAGACAGACAGACAGACAGACAGAGTTACTTTCGAATTTATAATATAGGTATGGATAGAGATTTTAACAGTCAATGTGTAATGGTTTTAAATACTCTAGAAATAATTTCTTACACTAGAAACAAGCAACGAATGATATCATTCTACCGTATCGTTTTCCCTCACAAAATATTTAAAATGTATGAATACACATAATAAAAAACTACATAACACAAAATCCCCACAGCCAGATTAATCGTAGGGCAATCAAATATGAAACTTTAAGCTCTGTTTGCTCGTTTCCTCCGTTTTCGTAAATAATTACTTTTTCTGCATAAAAACCAGGTGAGAGTGAAAACTAGGTCGCGAGTGCACTTTAATATCAGCTAACAATAAACTGCGCTGATGTACAATATCTCCTCTCTCCGTTAATGAAACGCCAACACACCTGCGTTACCGTCGTCTCCACATTGGGATATTCGACCCTATTTCTAGTATTATAGGATATAATATCTTGAATATCTTCAATGTTTAAGTATTTGTGGCGTTAGCCACAAGACGCCTAGCAGATTACGGAGGATGTGTTTTGTCACATTTTTTACGTTTACATTGTGTACGGATGTTGTAAGAGAACGTGTTCTTTTTGTTCTTTTGTTCCCCTCCACGTACAATTAGATTATTATAAGTATTTTGTAATTATTATGAAGGTGTGTACTGAGAATAATATTTTGTTTTTTAATAGTTCTTTGTTGTTATAAAAATAAAACAGACTTTCTTACTTAAGATATTTTTTTAACTTCATATTGTGTTAAAATTCATCCTCCTCCACTGACCTCTTTTCGCCCAATTTTCAAGATATTATGAGTTGACTAGCAGATCACAACCATCAGGCTTACAGACAGCTTTTAGTGGGTGCCAACCTTTTCTGGTTGCAATGGTTACAAAAAAAAAGAATTGTGTCACATTAAAGCTGAATAAATGATTATCAAATTTATATTTTATCAGGTTGTATTAAATTTATTTTCTTAAATAAATTCATAATTAAAAACAAATTATATTAAATAACCTTTAAATATCTATATAGATGAAGATGGAATCTACTAAAAATTACACCTTCTTCCAAATCTTGACATTTCAAAAGTCAATTGAAGTAAAAAAAAATATTTAAAATTTCAAATCAATCTATATTAAATAACACAATACAAAATAATCAACACCATGTAAAATATGGTCGTCTGCAGCTGATATATGATTAAGCAGAAACGATTTATTCATTGGCATGAAAAATCTACTCACGCGAAAAATAAAAGGGTATATTATAAATATATACAGTGTGACGTCACTAGTGCCGTGGGATATGTATGTTTGCGAGGGTTGTAGATTTAGAATAGCATATAGATTTAGAATAGCAATAGTAAAATAGAAATTTTGAATAGCAGGGATAGAGTGGTCATTTTTAATTTTAATTTCTTTTCACTTTACGTTGCTGCAATATACTCGTAGATAGTGACATTAAATTTCAACACGCGATATCCTTGACAAAATAGACGGGTGAACTTTTAAAATTAGAATTTTAAATCGTATATCTTATAAAATCTTATAAAATAAAGTCGCTTTTCGTGTCTCTCTGAACTTTCTAACTCTTCTTCTTCTAAAGCACCCAACGGATTTTGATGCGGTTTTCACCATTAGGTCGCGTATTTCTCAAGAAAGGTTTATATATAGTTTATTATTTGTACATTCTTATGTAAATTAACATAAATACGATAAATGTGTATAAAGTCCTACCCATTGAGACACTTGCTTTAATGGTCAGTACTACATGAAAATAATGTACTAGAGTATTGTTCCTCTTAATAAGATCTACAAAAAAGTCAGCGACAGCATATTCGTATGTTTTAAGAATAACGTGTAGTGATCATATTTCTATCTAAAAATTGTAATTTCAATATATTTTTTATTGTGAGGGATATTTTTCCATAATGGTATTAATCCTTTTCCTTTAAAATACTTTATTAATTTTCTACGTTAAACGAAGATAAAATATGCTTTTTACACTATTTCCAAATTGCGAAAAGTTTTAGAGAAAAACGCATTTAATTGTTAAAACATCACGCCGTTGACACATCAGCTGTATGTTACTCAAGTTTCACTTATCCTTTACTCTCAGCATATAAATAAGTATATTAGTTACGTTGGCCATTTAATGTAGATCAAAGCTGTCTTTTACTGTTTTTCATATTACTAAGTACTAAGTTGTTACAATATCAAAAAATCCTTGCTGCGAAACGTATCGGTGGTTCAGTGGTAATATGCTCGCATGCCACGCGGCCGGCCCGGGTTCATTTCCTGGCTGATGCATTCTATTTAATTTTCCTTACAGGCAGCCACGTCATAGTCATTTAAATATAGTTTAATAAGTACTTGATAAGATTAGTAGCACAGATTTAAAATTACAATACTAAAAAATTCTTGCTGATTAACGGTTCGCCGCCCACCACGCGTCCGCCGTACCCCGCAACATTTTGCTTATAATAGTGGATCCGCCGCACCCGCCTGGCTTCTTTCCCCCGGACATGGAAGGAAGGCCTGCTCATTATGCGCTGATGGATACTGATTTATAATCCTCCTCAGTACGGTCGCCAAGCTGTTCGAGAAGTTTTTCCTCTCACTTCTTCAGTCACACATCCACCCACAAAGCGAGCAGTTTGGCGAGCGGGTATAGAGGGTAGAGCACTCTGGGTAAACTACGCAACAGCGATCAACCGAGAGAGAGAGTGTGAGTGTGCAATAGCAGTCTTCCTTGACGCGTATTCGACCGCGTCTGGCATCCGGGCTTATTTCATAAAGTGCTCAGACCCGGCACCCCCCAGCACGTCGTGCATGTCTTTGCCGCTCTGCTTTGTAAGTGACAGGACATTTTGCGTGAGAGTTGAGAGTGCGAGGTCTAGCAGCGACCCGATCGCTGCCGTTGTCCCAGTCAGAATTTTGTCACCTGCTCTCTACGCACTATACATTGATGACATCACAATGCTCTAGCGAGGTATCCTGTAGGTAGTACGGAACCTCACCCTCCGGCGAGTGACGCAGGCACCATACTAGGTGAACACCACACGCCACTCACCGCAACCTAAAAATAGTAACCCTAGAGGTACACATGGGTCGCCTCGCGTCCAACGTATTCCGTTGCGCCGGGTCACCTGCACCTAAGGAGCAGCACTCCGCATACCCGCCCGCCCGAGGTCTGACGTCTTCTTCCAACGGACTTTCTATCCTCCTCCAAATGCCACTTTGGTCGTTTAATCAACGCCTCCCTCAGGTAACCGAGGGCCCAATTCCGATCCCCTCCCGCATCCCCTTCCATGTGTCTGCTCTAAAGCAGGTTTTTGCCTGAGACCACGGTCAGAGAACCAAGGCTCTGATGTCGTTCAGAGCTACTACGGAGATGGCCGAGAGAATGTTTTAATTCTGCGCCTGGCAAAGTAAATTTAGAAGTAATTGCACGTATTTTGGAGTTATCCAATAATTATAATGTATTTCCACGCGACATAATTGGTTACATCTTTCGTTTAAGTATTTTTGAGTCACAGAATAGTAGGTGGTCTGTTCTTTCGTTTAAGTTTTCTGTTATTTGTGTTTATTTGAAAAAAATTGGAAAATCCTTATTGGAATTACGAAAATGCGGGTTGCATTAGGGCTTTATTAATTTTCACAATATCTTAAGTGCTTTGCAAGCATACATTATATAAATAATCCAGTAGTAAAAGCGGGCGAAGCAGCAAGAGGGTCGCTAGTATCGTATAAAAGTAGAATATTCGTGAATACAAAAACAATGTTAGAGTATATTATAAATTTCATATAATTAATTAAAATCAGCTTCACTCTATATCCCGCACACGGCAGGATAGGCAGAGGGGATCTAGTGTTAAGACAGTCCGTTCCCCACTTTCCGCCGAATCCTGGAGGGATTGCGTGTTGAGAGATGGAACTCAACGCCGCCTTTTGCCTCGACACCAGAGTGAAGAAATGGAAAAATAAATTTTATATAAATATTAAATTTCCTCGAGTGGGGATCGAACCCACAACCAGTAGTGTCACCGCGCCATGGCCTGGCCTACCATGGACTGGTTTCATATATTATTATCAAAAAATACGTGTTCAGTGAAAAACGAACACGAAGAGAAATTATAAACAAAGGCATAATTATACGCGTAAATATAATTGTAAATTGTGTTGAACAACCCCCCACACGCCCTCGCCCCCTACCCCCCATCAGCAAAACCTAAATTATAAGGATGTAATGTTGATGAATTATATGTTTTTAGGATATGCAATGGAACTGTATTGATATATTACTTCATTATTCATCTCTTGTGGAGTCCTCCAATATAGCGCTACTTGGACTTATTCTTTTATTATTTACGTCTGCATATTTATATATATTTTTTATTTTTATAAATTTCTTTCGTTAAACAGGGTAGATGGAGAGAAGCTAGTGTTAAGACACTTCATTCTCCGTTTTTCAGCTATTATTAATTTTATGATATCATAATGATTTACTAATCAGTCCAAAAATTTACAGAGTCTATAAATCATGAAATAAATAATCTTCACGCGGTATCCCGCACACAATAGTAGTGATAAGACACTCCGTTCCCCACTTTCTTCCGAAGAGTCTAAATAAATCATTAGTAATGTATTATGTTATCATCAATTGATGTTTGTCGTTAAAGTAACAAAAAGATATGAGATCTTTTTTGCCTGTAAATTTGTATAAAATATAGCAATTAAATAAACGACAGCATAAATATACGATATATTAGTAGCATACAATATTTAAAAGAAGCATTTATTTAATCGAGTTATGTTAATCTAAATTTTTAGTTTATATTTTATTCTTTGTGAGTTCTTTACCAGCAAAGAAAAATGTACGCGTCTCAAAAGAAGTTCTAAGCCAGGTTTCTTTACTTAAGTCGAGCCAACGTTGTGGTTGATTAAAGGCTTACCTTATAAAGGTTGTATTTGCGTTCTAGGGAATGTTAACTAGCTGTTAGCTTGTTTGTTTTTATTTTTCATAGTACTTTTATAGGTAAGAAGATTGTTTGTTTCTTTTGTTTGTATTTAATTGTAAAAGGATATTATAAATGTTTGTTACAAACGTTTTTTGTATTATCCAATTTTATATATTGAAAATACTGGCTTAACTGTCTTAACCTTTTTCATGTTGGGTAAAGAAATACGAACATACGACGTTGAGTTGTACGGTTGATACTATTTTAATATACATAGAAATAATTAAATAAACGTAATATTATATATAAGTTTGTGTAAACGCGAAAGGTTGTGCGTTCGATTTCCACTTGAGAGAATTAAATATTTAATGTTTAATTTCCTCGCTCTAGTACCGAGGTAAAGCGCGGCTTTAAGTTCTGCCACTCAACACGTAATATCTTCAGGTGTCGGCGGAAAGTGGGCAACGGGAGTGTCTTATTGGGAACGAAATGTTTTATTCAATAAATAAAAAAAAATAGGAATTTTTTTAGAATTCCATTGAAAATATTATTGTTTATACTTCAAAAATGTTTTAAAATCATCCGTTTATATTGAAACTCGAATCGAAATAAATGGATTTTCCAACAAATCTATAGTTTGTATTACAAGTTTCGAACTTAAGATAGTGGCAGGGACACGTATTCTTAGACATGCGGTCCTGAGAAAATCTTATTAAAGCTTCAATCATAGAATCGCAACGAATATAAAAGTTTGCCTACAAAAATATATGAAGTCAGTTCATCTAGAAGTTTGATATAAGCAAATTGAAAACCATTTATAAGATTCAGCCTTTTACTTTTTCTGTGAGAAAGCCAGTGTAAGTCGACGTAAGAATAGACTGGTAATTCTGAAGTCTGTCTCTGGAAGTATTATTTCAGTTTTATGTGCAAAGGACTTTGAAAACATGAAACAAATAATTGTAAAAGATTATGAGGTTAGTACTACTGGCGCAGGGGTAGTTGAGGGTTCGATTCCCACTCGAGGAAATGTAATATAATATTTATGAATACTTTTAAAGTTCATAGAGTTCATAAAAGATAAAGCGAGTTCAATTTAAGTAATTTCAATATAGATTCCTAAAAACTTAAGATACTTAAAACAATATACGATATATAGAACTTGTTTTCAAACATGATATTTGATTTATTAACTTGTGTTTACCTATTTCACAGAATGTTGGAATAAATGTAAATATTTCCCGCGCGGAGATTTTTTTATATTTTGCGGCTCATATTTATTTCGTGGCTAATTTAATAAGTTTGGCTAGTTTGCGTCGGCGTAGCTAATACGAAGTTGGAAAGAAAGATTCCGACGAATTGAGAACCACCTCCTTTTTTTGAAATCGGTTAAGAAAACGAGACATTGTGTGTTCAGTGGTGGATCTCAATATTGTAACTCGAACGTAAAATGAAAACAATTCACTTCCCCAGTGGGAAGAGAATTCACGACCTTGACGCTTACTGTCAAATCTTGTGCCGCTACCGGCCCGAAGGCCTCGAATGTTATTATTGCACTAAAAAAATTTAGATTTTTTTAGTGACTAGTTCGTTATTATTAGTTATTATTATAACATTCTCTTTGTCCGACAAAATATACATTGTCATAGCAAAAATAGTGACAGTCATACGATAGGAACGAGAAATAAAGATAAGCTTGTCACACCAAGCTTTCGCCTCCAAAAAGTTAGTAAATCCCTTATGGGTCTGAGTATACGTGTATATAGCAAAATTCCGCAGTGTATTCTAAGTTTGCCACTACCAAAATTTAAAATATTTGTAAAAAAAATTCTAACAAGTAAAGCATATTACACTGTTCAAGAATATTTAGAGGATAAGCATGTATGGAACTAATGTCTATTGAATGTAATGCAGGATAGCTGCCAGCTAATGTTTATAGATAGTGCCATTGATTTTGAAAAGAGCGACTGTTGAGTTTCTCAGCTCTTCTCAGCAGAACTGCCTTCCGAACCGGTGGTAGCTTTTTGTTCATATGTTCATTCGACGATTCAAAAGTGCTTATAATAATTGCCTATTTCAATAAAGAATATCTTGAATTTGAATTTGAAGCCGTCGTGGCGTAGTGAATGGTGGCACCGCGTCAGACTGTAAGCGCGATGGACGTGGATTCGATCCTCACACGGGTATATGCTTATATCTAAATTGTTTTTATTTCTCTGCGCTGCGTTGACTTCCGTCACTCAACCCCTACCTATCTACCTACCTGTGGCGTAGTACCTGCGAGAGACTGGAGCCGGGAGGCGGGACAAGTTTGTTGCTAGTAAGAGGTAACTTTTTGTCAATAAAATAATATTTATAATTAAATGATTTATATCCTAANAGTATTTTATCACAATTAAATTAGCGGTTTGGCCCTGATTGCGTAAAAGACAGACAGACAGACAGACAGACAGAGTTACTTTCGAATTTATAATATAGCTATGGATAAATTTTTAATTTCTTCGAGTGGAGATCGAACCCACAACCAGTGGCGTTTACAGTCACACTTTATGCCCCACCGTCACGGCCTCGCAGTAATTTAGATTTTTTATTTAAATAAGAAAATACAAGCCAAATAGAACTTTCAAATAGCACTTTCGTGTATTTTGCTAAATTCATATGAAGAAATGCTTAAATTCTATTTAAAAGCACTTGTTGTTATAATGAATATTCGACTTTGTAAGCGAAACCTCAGTGAAACTTTACGTCTCAACTTTAACCGACTTTGGTAACATTCTTTGCTCAGGGACGGTGTATGTTTTAAGAGATACGTGACTAGCATGTTACATTTTTAATAATAAGTTATAAAAAACTGCAATTTTCTACTTAGCTTATACTTTTGATAGCAAAAAACTATAAAAGAGTATCTTTTATAATGTATTGAAACTAAAATATTTAATATTTCATTTCCTCAATAAAGAATCGACCCTACAAACTGTTGGCCTACGACTGAGAACTAAGGATTTATAATGTAATAAAAAAAATACACATGTTAAAAATTAAATCCGCAACTACCCCTGTATACATCAGCTACATGCATTAACATTTAATAACACAGAAATAAAAGTATAAAATATAAGAAATTTTGAAGAACTTCAATACAAAAAAAAATCTTAAGAGAAACTTTGAAGTAATGTACTAGAAGCTCGCTGATATAAAGTCCACATTAAATAACACTTTGAAAACAAATGTCTTTGGAACAGCACATGGTGCTTTTTGTTGCATGGAACGGTCTTTTAAGAATGTCTCGTCTTGGTTGTGCTTTTAAGATAAATGGAGAAAACATTGTAGGTTTATAATAAATGTTTTTTTTACTTATCTGTCTGTATATGTTGAATTTCAAGGTTTTATGTAGAAGTGGGTTATTTGGCAATTTTGTGATACAATTAAGGCATGTTATACTTGTAAGATTAAATTTTACATTTTTTTTAGTTTCACGGCTCTATCTTGCAGAAAAAAGGGAAACGCAGAGGGAACCTGGAATCTAATGTTAAGATACTCTGTTCTCATTAGACACTCCCTTTCTGTATTTTCAGCCGATTTGAGAGTATCTGATACAAGGAAGGCTATACTAAAGTGCAGTACAAGCAATTTTTGTGATTTTAAAATTACTTCCTCCACACAAACATGTCTGACAGCCAACAAAAATAAGAAAAGAATGATCCACCGTCATAGCATTCTAACTAAAAAAAAGGGTGAAGCATTAGGGGCAAGGCTTGATACGCCCTAGTTTCCGGGTCGGAAGTCGACATGTATGCTCTTCGTTTTATGTAAACACCTTTGAAGGGGTAAATAGTTCTGGCACACGAGACTCCCAGGTAAGGTAAGGGATAGTAGTGAGATGAGATAATTTAGATATATTTATTTCTTGATGATCTTAGAAATTTTCAGTTCAGTTCAAATTGTATATATTTTGTGAAATACCTCTACATTTTTTTATTTTTTTAACTTTGTGCCCCTTTATTTTTAATTGAATTTAATAAAATTAAAGTTTTATTTAGATTCAGTTCATATTTCAAAATCATACATTAGTAAATTAATAATTCATTAGTAAATTAATAGTTAAGTGTTCTTTACAAAGTCATTTAGTAAGTCTGTTTCTTTTTTTTAGGTTCCCTCTCTCTACCTACCAAGCTACATGCGGTATACAGCGTGAAGCTAAAACAAAATGTTAAGTCCTAACTATTTTACATTTCAATCTCAAAAACGATTATGCTTGTACTATAAAATTTTTATTATATGTATTGAGAAAAAAAGTCTTATAACTAGTTTTTAATGCTTTTGAAAACAGATTTTTTTAAAATATTTAGTACCCAGACTACTTTTCTTTACTTTCTTCAAATAATACAAACATTGCGAATTTTATTGCCAAGGTAATTAAATCAATTAATCGATCTGGAATTGAATACATAATCTTCAAGTAAAATTAGACAATATCACACTACGCTTTTATGATTTCAATGGAAGTAACTCATTATAATTTAATAACAATAAAAAAACTGCTTTATCTAAGCGGTAATTCTCAAGAACAATAACTAACAATATATGGAGAAAAAATATAAATAAACAATTTTCTTCGGCCACTTAACCAACGTTATCACCTAAATGCCGTAATGTCTTACTTAGAAGCAGGCCATTTATTAACGTTTGAAACAGATAATTTTATTTGAACGTGACTTTTTTGTTTGTTTTTTTAAAACAATAAAATGCATTTATATTTAAGCAGGTGCATTATTCACGGAGGCTTAGTTTACTTTGAAACTTGTTTAATTAAAATGGCTACCTTTTTTGTTTTTCTCCTGGCTGCTGTGCTGTATAGTGTAAATATATTTTAATATTAATTATTTCTTATTATAGCCATTTTAAATGTTAATAATTTAAATATTTTCAAAAATTAAAAAAGGCTTTTTTTTTATATTCGTATTTTTTTCAATTACCACAGGTACAAAGCGCTCCTGTTGATGTGGACAGTACAGCATCAGCGTCTAGCGCCATGCATCTTCTGGTGAAGGACTCCGAGGACATCACGAACTATCACTTGACACCGTTTATGAAGGAAATGGAGAACATCAATGAGGAAATCACAGCAGAATTGGATACTATGATGCCTTATATTAACTTTTTCGTAAGTATTTTTTTTATTATAGATATATTATATTTGCTTAATGTTGTTTTCTAGTAAAACAGGTTAGGCAGTGAAAACTTAGGGTTTTTAACCTCTTCGTTAAACATTGCTTTTTGATTGGCAACGGGATGGACGGGACTGGGGGATTTATACTTCCCAAATGGGGAAATAAAAATAATCTGCTACGCCGAAAACTGATGTTAATCGCGGTTTATTATAATTATTGTAACACAACTAAGATGTAATCTAAAATTTCGATAAAAAAAAAATATTGAAATTTTGAAGATTTTTCTTTAGTTATTTTTCTTTATAATATAAATATTTCATTATATAATATAAATTTATTCACGAAGTAAACATAAATGGTTAGTCACGGCGCAGGGGCAGAGTGTGACTGTAAATAAATAAGCATTGAACATTTTTATTTCTTCGCTATCCTGTCGACGTAAAGCGCGACGTTGCACTTTGCCATTGAACACGCAATGCCTCGAGAATTAGGCGGAAAGTAGGGAGCGGAGTGTCTTAACACTAGGCACTTTCTGCCTATCCTGGTAATGTAGCGGGATACAGCGTGAAGCCGCTAAAAAAACCAGTAAAATACACAAATAAATATTAAACAAAGTTACATTTTAGAATAGTGGTCAAAGCAAACGCTCGTTTGTATTCATAAATAGTAACTACTTTAACAATCGTTAAATACTCCACACACTAGATTCATATTTGTTCTGTTACTAAGTTGAACACATTTGCGTATTAAACAGAACTAGCATAATGTACTTAATATTTATGTTTAAAAACTATCGTTTTTTTTTTCTATTTATAAGATTTTTTTAGTTTTATAAACAAAAGATAGATAAATTTCTATCAAAATGACTATGACAGAGATAATTTTATTCCAAAATATATTTCAATATTTTGCTTATTTACGTTCTGCTTTTATAAAAAATACTGGCTGAATTAAGCCTGTAACCAGAACAGAAAAAATATATATTTATATATATTTATATGACTGGTACTGGAAAGTAGGTAGGTACCAAATGAGTATTTAAAGTACTTACGTATCGTAGGAGAACTGCAGAGGAAAAATTATTTTTGAAATAATAATTGCCGGTGATCTCTACGTGCCGTGGTTATACTTTGAAAAACATATATTTTTTAATTAACATTAATAGCTAATTGACATCTATGTTATAATTAACATTGACTTTTAAATATTTAAGCTTTATCTTTAGTTTCGTTTAGCTTTCTAATTTCTTAATTATATTTACATTGCTTTATTTACTTCGTATATATGTCGGTATAATTTTAAATTAACTGCTATTATATTTATTTATATAAACGATCCGGTAAATAATCTTTAAATTTATTGTAAGTTTCACACATATCTCAAATTTTTGTAGTCATATTTCTGAGGTCAGATATCATTTAGAGTCTTTGTCTTCTATATATAAATTGGAGATAATTTTATAAAAATAAATTTTTTTAAACTTTTTTTTTACTTTATGAATGATTCTTTAGAATACTTCTTGATAAACTTTATTTATATTATATTTTATTTTAGAAATCCATATTATGGCTTTGTGTTTTTGATTTACTAGTTTAAATATGAAATAATATTTTACTGGCCCGAGTGGAATTTTCTCATTTCTCCGCTCTGGTAACGAGGTAAAGCGCTAGAATCGAACTCAGAACCGCCGCGTTTACATTCTTCTATATTATTTTAGTTTAAAAAAAAAGTCATAAAATAATATATTTAAAAAAAAAAATTCAATGGACAAACTCGACTTATGTATTTTATTGTACGTTTTCGTATAAAAACTATCCAGCTAATGGTTTTTTTAATCGGATAGAGATCCATTAAGTGTTTAGTTCGGACACAAAAGCAAACGCGTTAGCGAATCGTTATTTGAAACTATATGGGAGTATATGTACCTCTATACTTGTATACATATAGTATGTAAATATACTGGCTTTTCCACGCTGTTCACTATTTTCAAGCTAAAACAGACATAATATTTTGAAACTATTATATAATATAATCTATATATTTTCTTGATATATTCCCATGTTATATCAAATTAATTTATCTATATGTAAATTAAGAAACAAAAAAATAAGTCACGTGTTGAGTCGGAAATTAGGAAGGTAGCTTGAAGGCACTGTTACCGAACCTTCGTTACTCAGTAATATTTTTGAATTAGAGGGAAATGTAAATGGTAGGCTTAACTCATATTTAAATTTTCGCCATCGTGGTCCAGGGCCACTAGGGCGTGACTGTAATGTGACGATAGTGGGTTCAATCGAAATTATTTATTATTTATTAATATTTTTATTTCTTCGCTTTGACACCAAGACAAACCGAGATTTTGTCTTGGTGTTTCGGAAAATGCCTCGGAAAATTCGACGGAAGGTGAGGAACGGACTGACTTACCAGCTGTATGAAGGAAACAGCTGGCTAGGTAGGTACAGAAACGTAGGTAGTAGGTAGGTAGGTTAGAAAGAACATAGTGCCAAGTTAAGTTCCGCTACCCAACATGACGTAATATCTTCAAATTGTGGAATGTGTATTAGCAATTTAGCATAAAGATTTTATCTGCATATCTTGGAAACCAAGATGATAATATATGGATAACTGAACATTTTTAAGGATAGATTAGCCATAAATAATGTATTTTTACGCCTTTGCAGCTTGACGCCTTATTTAATAGTCCGAAACAAGAGCAACAAGTGGAAGGTGGGTGTGCAGACGACATGGTGATACAGTTAGTACCTGAAAAGTCTATTTCCAGCCCTGAAGATGATTCTTATGCTGCTCCTTCTCCTCTTGATGTTGATGAAGATTCTAGTGATGATGATTCTACTGTCCCTGAGGTTATTGCGGCTTAGTTCTTATTAACAATATGTTGAACTAATAACATGTTATAATTATTAGTTAGTTTTAAATTTTATTAATATAAGCATATGAGGAAACATTAATTATAAAATATACATGTATATAAAATAAATTTTAGTTTTTTTTATGTTTTTGCTTTGTCCTGTTTGTGAAATCTGAATGTTCGAGATATTGTTTGTAGAGTGACAGAAGTCAACTCCACGCTTTGCCTACCGAGCGAAAACTATCATAAATATCATTATTTCTCTGCTCATTAGTATGGAGCTTCAAGCTCCATCTTCCTTTCACCACAATCTTTCACACAACAATCTTTCCTTCAGAAACTGTCAGAAGTTGGCTCTTTGTCCCACAGAAGCCTCGAAAATAGGAAGGGAAAGTAGAGAACTAAATGTCTTAGCACTAGGTTTCAATGTCATTGTTGATATGCTGCTATGATTTTTTGCTCAAGAGATTTTAAGAACTACGACTACTAAGAACTAAGATTTTAAGAAGAACTTTTTATTAAGAGTAAAATATATGAAACAGATATTTGTATAGTTCAAGCGGGCGAAGCCGTGCGGAGAAATCTAGTTGCTATAGTTGCATGAAGATAAGCAAATATTTATTTACCATATATATTTACCTGTTAAACAAAGTAGCATATGAATACCGCACATATATCAGGATACAAGTATGCAATCATCAGTTCGAGGTCGTTTTCTCACAAGTCCACAATGGATTGCAAAATAATTTTGCTTTATGTCTTCCTTGCATTAGAATATGTAAGTACTTTTAATTTCAATGTATATAATAAAATGAAATATATTTGTAAAATATGATTTAAAATGTTACAATCAGTTTCACTTTATCTAACGCTTAGTGTTCGAATGGAATAAACGAAAAAATACAGAGTGATTCAAAATGTATATAAAAATATTTTTTCTCGTTTGTACATAAAAATTAAAATAAATATATAATAAGACAAATTAAATACACATCAATCATTTTGAATTAGTCTAGTAATCTTCTCGTTATACTCAATTATTCATCTTCCTGAATATTCCATTGGAATTCTAATTGCAAGTACTAAATGAAGATATATTTTGGTTATAAAAAAAATTTCGTTGTATATTTTTTAAACACAATATCACATATTTAAAAATGTTTTAAGCTTCTAACTTTGTTGATAAGAATATTTCTTATATAAACTTTCGAGTAAAAGCATTTAAATAACAAAGTATAATTAATCAATTTATAAACATAATCAGAAGGTCGAAAGGTCATCTGTTATCTTATAAGACTATGATAATACTGTAGTAGTAGAAGCGTAGTATAATTTATTGGTACTTTGAGGCGGAGTTTTTTTTAAAGTTTTTTTTCAGGCCAGTCGGGGCGCAGAGGCTCAAAGTGTAAATCGACGGTTGAGGGTTCATTCCCCAATCGAGGAAATGAAAAATTTATTTAAATTCATACCTCTCAACATGCAATGCCTCCAGAATTCGGCAGAAAGTGGGGGACAGAGTGTCTTAACAATAGGTTCCCTCTGCCTACGCTGCTGTGTGCGGGATACAGCGTGAAACTGCGTGAAACTGCGTTTATTTAATATTATCAAAATGAGCGATTAATATTAATATTTATATGGTAAAAGTCATTTACGGCAGTTCCTTCTCATGCATAATATTTCTAACCTCACATAACTTCATAAATTATAGATTTCACTGAAAATATATTTTATTAATATATATAAACATATATATAATAATAATTTTTAATTTTACAGACAAACGGCTTCGTAAAAAGGGAAGTACAATCGACCACAATAAATAACATAGGTGATTTGTTCCAGCGGAACGTAGATAGGTTCCGTGACTGCGTGGACAAGGCTCTAGCGGCCGCTGTAAGTGAAGTCGACGAAAAACAACTCCAACCAATTTTCAATGCCCTCGGGGAGCAAGTTGATAAGTTTAGTAGAGTGGTGAGCTATTTATATTATATATGTAAATAGGGCGTCGTAGTGTGATGAAGGATGTGGGTTCAATACCGACACGAGAGAATAAATTATTATATATTAATATTTTCATTTCTTCGCTCTGGGACCTAGGCAAGAGTACAGCGTTGAGTCCCGCCACTCATCACGAATTTTGATAACTTTGATAACGCGGCGTTGAGTTGCGCCGAGAGATTAGTTAAGAAGCGATAGTTTATTTATGCACCATGATCGCCCAAATAGTACTAGCACTAGTGATGCTAAATAATTTAATTAAAAGTGCAATTTTCATTTCAGTTCGAAATCCTCACGGCACCTGCATCGCCATCGAAAAATCTATGAAAATTCTATTTTTTATTAGTTCTATGCAGCAATTAAATAAATACCTATATTCTAATGGATGAATGATAGTACAAATTATATTAAAATAACTGATAAATACAGAACGTGATTTAATAACGTACGTGCTTATGAAATTATAGTTTGCGATACGAAATAACTTGTTAAAATGAATGAAACAAGCGTAATAAAATATTTTCAATATGAGAAATTCTAAAAATTATCATTGAATATTTTTTATAAATAAATAACTTGATTCTTTTATATATANATATATATATATTTAATATGTTGTAATAATATGTAAATTATATGTAATTTATATGTAAAGTATTACATCTCTTTTTAAGCTACTTAATTTATACATTTTATTATAAACTTATTGTTATTAACAAAGAAGTAAATAAAATTTATTTTATCTAAAAATCAGGTATTTTTCTATTAAATTGGAAAAGAAACGCTAACATACGAAATTTGGGGAACACCGAAATACCACTTGAACTATTCTACAAACATTTAAAAGGAATCCCGCAGCAAATAGTGGAAGTATCCTCGACTAGAACAAATACGTTTATTTTTATCCCCAAAGCCCAAATCTACCGTTACGACGTCTTTAATGAAAATAATTGTATTGGAACCAGCTTTCTTTAGTAAAAGTTTTACAAAAAAATGTCATTTATTTCCAAATTGCCTGAACATTGGTTGGATAATTGAATAAGTATAAAATAAAGTTTGTTAAAACCCAGCTATGTAATACGTACAAATATTAAAAACAATCAAGACGCATTTTTAATTTTTTCTAACGACATTCTGTTGCTATAATAAGCAATAAGTTAACAATTGCTTTGTAGAAACAATGTAATTTAGCGATACTTACAATATATATTTTAGCTTCATGCTATATCTATCACAAAGCCGGAAAGATAAAAGAAACCTAGAGTTAAGACACTCTGCTCCCCTTTTTTCACCGAATTCTGGAGAAAGGAGTGGCGAAAGTAAACGCCGCGTTTTGTCTCGTAATCAAGGGAATACAATACAATAATTGAAGCTATTATGTTTCTCCAATAGACATTTAAAATATATTTACTTGTAAAGCAACAAAGATACAAATGTTATGATAATGTGAATAAAAGAAAGAAACGTTCAGTCTTGTATAAATATTATTATTAGTGGCATCGGCAAAAAGATCTTTTTTCGTACAAAAAGGTATTAGGGCGTGCTCTATCATACATAAGAGTCATTATTAATGAGATTGTACACAAATGATATGGAACGAAGAAAATATAATAATTGTAATGGAATCGACCTTATTTCTTGTTAAAGACGATTTACCAATATATTTGTGTTAGTTATTATATTACATTGGCTTTATATACTTAGATATAGCTTATTTGATTAGAATTTTTGGACAGTTTCCAAGAGGCGCAGGTTCGAGTCCTGCTACGTTCATCATAAAAAATCTAGCATTTTCTTTATTTTCTAATAGTGGATTAACAAATTGCTTACTTTGCTCTGTTTATAATTTTTTTCAGACACAGTGAATGCATAAATATAAAAATATATAAAAAATGAGTGTCAGCACCAGGCTGTAAAGGTGGTAGAGATTGTGGGTGAGATTCCTCGAGGGATAATCTGGTAAGACAAACAACATGCAAAAATAATTGATTTCAGTGAAAAGTAGCATACAATGCTATCACGTGAAATATTCTTTGTATGTCTTGGCATATAATATGATAGCACGTTGTCATCCATACCTATATTATAAATACGAAAGTAACTCTGTCTGTCTATCTGTCTGTCTTTTACGCAATCAGGGCCAAACCGCTAATTTAATTGTGATAAAATACTCACATAGAGAGCAAGATGAGTATAGGACACTTTTTTTTCTCATATTTATATTATTTTCGATATATACCAATATATTAAAATACTTACTAATTTGACATGCAATTTATTCCGCCATGTTAATAACAACCACATGCGACCGTTGCTAAGCAACGATTTGCAAAGTTTGTTGTTAGAAAACGTCACCCAAAATGAGCTTGCTTAACGCATCTCTCTATTGAAAACTGAAAATAATTTCATAAATATATTTAATAAATATTCGTATAGTTCAAGCGGGCGTAGCCGCATTCGGGTCCACTAGTTATTTATAAATATTAAATTTCATTAGTAATAGCAATAACGTTGCCTTATCAACTATTTTTATATTTAACCTATGGTCGTATGACATGAACTTATTACGTCAACCATATATCACGCTTCTACTATACGTGACACTGGCAGAATATTTTGCGCCTGTCATCGCAAAATCAGGCCATTAAGAAAAAAAAAGAAAAAAAAAATACATCCCGCTTTTGTTTAGACTAGTAATAAAAATGTATAAATTCACTTCTTTTAATATCTATTTATTAAAGAACGAGTGTATTAGACAGTGGAAGTCAACGGACTTTTTGCTATAACCAGATCGGAGTAGTATTTTTAGGGTTGCGTATCGAAATTGTAAAAAGGGACCCTATTATATATAATAGGGTCCCTTATTATATAGGGTATAACTCTAAGGGACTCATAATGGACATATTTCTATTGCCGCTATAACAACAAATACAAAAAAACATATTATAACAGCCATGATTTTTTTGTCTGATACTTCGTTCGCGTCTCACACTCCGACTCACACTTGCCTAGTTTTTATTTTGAACTCACAGCCATACTGTGACGAGTATAATCTATAAGCACTTCCCGCAATATTATATTTTCCAGAATATAATCTTTAGAATATGTTACACAAAAGATACATTTACATAAATATACATAAAGTTATAACAGAATAGTAATAAAAATGAATATTATTTTATCACCTGACCTATTGTAGTTACCGATATACGTGACTCGCGCGAATGCTTAGTGTAACTAGTTACAATCTCATTTATATTTGTGGTAGAAGCTGTGAATAGTATCGCAAGATGCCGTTTACGGTTCTGGGTTCACTTCCCGCTGGGGGGAAAAAAATATTTTCATTTCCTAGTACTGGTCGTTTGAGTAGTCTGAGAAATAATAACTAACATAAAACTTCACTATATTTGATTAAGAAAAAGTTAAGTTACATTTTAAGTTAAACTCAGGAGACTTAAAGCAATCTTTCCTTGTCAGAATCCATCTTGTTACTAGAAACGTGACAGGTGCGCTACACTGCGACTTACTTGCACCTTTCACGTTCCTACAGCAACGTATGGAGAAATTGCAATAGATAAATATCTTAGGTTTGTAAAATTTTTATAATATTTTTAACTGTTTTCATTCATCCCTACATTTCTTATGAGGACATAAGAAACAATTAAAGTTTTTGAAAGTAACTTATTGTTTGAATAAAACATTTTGTTTTACTATCATTTATTACTATAATGTAGTATGTAATATATTGATAATATAAAAAATATGAATAAGTATAAGGAAGATAAGAAATATTGTGTAAGTAATATAGCGGCGTTGAGCTCCTCCACTTTACACGGAATGCCTCTAGAATTAGGCGGAAACTTACTTTACTTACTTTTTTAATATGAAATTTAAAATGACACGTGCATATTCATATATTGTTATGCTATTTAAATTTAAAATCAACTAGTCTAATGTGTGTACTCATAATATTGTGTAAATATATATAAAATAATTTTTAATATTAATTTATTCTGTAATAAAGGAAAACTGTATTTTATCGATCCTCAAACTGTTTCGTGGATTTATAAAATTGAGTTTTCACGTCAAAACATATTTCATTGTCAACATTATTCTTGTTAATCACTAACAAATTACAATAACAGACATAAACAACATTAAAATAGTCAACAATAATTTCAATATTAAACAAATACAATAAAGAGTTTAAAATTATAAAATAATTTTCTAACTAAAAATACGACATTAATAACCATTTTCCTGTAGCCAGCTAGAAATGGTAAAGTAGATAACCATTCCTGGCCATTAGTGATGATTGCAAACTAATTTACTAATTACAGTCCAGGAACAGCTGACCTCTGTACAGAGATAACATGAATAAATAAGATGACTTCTTAAGAGGCCTGATAAAGAGAGTTTAGTGTCATACAAGCTTTAGTCTGAGTCCAATAACCGAGTGGTTAAGTCGTGCTAAAATCTCAAGATGAACAAGTTACTTATAGTTCTGTTGGCAGTCTGCCTCGTCAGTGTGAGTATCTTACTTTTTTTAAGCCTCTCGCCTTATATGGAAAAGGAAAATTAAATTTTCAGATACTCCGTTATTTCTCCGTCTGTTTATTTTCCTAATTTAGATCTTGTGTTCAGAGAGGTAGTAAATAATTGTAATATAAACATTGCTTCGGGTCAGTTTCGAACTTGTAACTGTCGCTTTTGAATGATATTGAGTAATTATATATAAAAGGAACAGAAATGAAAATTATAGCATATATATTGGCTATATTGCTGTAAAGTTTCATATAAGCCTTCAGTAATTTTTGCTTTAAAGTAAAACAAACATAACTAACAAACTTACGCTTTATATTATTAGTATGCGTCATGTTTCATAATGGATGACTTCTAAATTTTTATTACAAAATTTGTTATTATAATATGTATAGAATATAATATATTTTTTATAGGTACACGCTTTTGTGAAGCGTGATGCGGAAGCACCACAGGGCGTGAACTATATAGAAAAGTACCAAAAGGAAATACAAGATTTCTCCAAGGACATCGGGAATAAGTTACAAGAAGCATTTAATCCCGACGAGATTAAGAAAGGATTTAGCGATATTATTGACAACATCAGTAAAGCTGTAAGTCAATATTTAAAAATATTTTTTTTAATTATATAATAATAATAAAATACTTACAAATAAATAAAATCTGAATATTCGCATTTAATCCACTTAAATTATAATTAAAATCAAAAATTAATAGTAGAATATTAGTAAGATAAAAATACCAATAAACAATATTAGTAAAGCTGTAAGTCAATATTTAAAAATATTTTTTAAATGATGTAATGAAAATAAAATACTTAAAAATAAATAAAATCTGAATATTCGCATTTAATCAACTTAAATTATAATTAAAATCAGAAATTTATAGTAGAATATTAGTAAGATAAAGATACCAATAAAGAAAATAAAGTTCCTTTTAATTCCATTAATTAAATCCAATAATACGATCATTTTTTTTCAGGTTAAAGATTTTAAACCCAATGGAGAAGCAGCGAAGCAATGAATAACACAATTATAGATATTAATTAAATCACATATTTATGTATCAGGATTCTCACACAAATAGAAAAATATCGTTATCCATAATATATTCTTAAAATTATAAGCTTGTTTCATTGTAATTTCAAAGAATACTCGGTTGTCTATATATATAAAAATCTTATTTTCTTTATTTCGTTATCATATATGTAATTTAATAAGTAATACTTTAACTTTTTAATTATACACAAAATTCTTAGCTATTATTGGCCGCTTTGCGTAAAAAGTGAAGTAACTACCTTGTCAATAGATTTTCTATATTTACCCTGCCTTGCAGTAATAAAAAGTGTGAAGTTGTTGAAAATATTACAAGTTCTAAAAAATTATATAATGTAGACGTGGCATAAACGTATGACTGTAAACGCGACGGAAAAGTGTAGTGTGGCGTTGATGTAGTGCCTTAAGAGTTAGTCTGAAGGTAGGGAACGCAAGTGCCTTAATAGGTATAAAGTGCCCTAACACTAGGTTCCCAGGTTCCCTCTACTTGCTATGTGCGAGATACAGCGTTACGTCATCTTTTATCAAATCATCCACACATTATTATAAACAAAAGCAATTATTAGTACACAATTAATAGAGCTTCTCTTATATTATTAATTATAGCAAATGTAAATAATTATTACGCTGACATATTCAGATCGAAGGTCAAGTTCATCATTTTAGATATGAGATATTTTTGAATGGTTAATACAACAACAACTTACTTTAAGATAAATCTTATACATATATCATTAGAATTACTCATTTAAACATATTTCTTTATCTTTATATATAACTGGTGGATCCGGACGCGGCTACGCCTGCTTGAAATATAAGAATATTTATTAAATATATTTATGAAATTATTTTCAGTTTTCAACAGAATTAATAAGAAAATATAAGCTTAAATAATCAAAAAGATAATAAGTAGAGACATATTATTAGAATTTCTTCTATTTCTTATATCTGAGTTATTGAAATGAACCAACAAAAGAAGTAAAAGTAATTAAAACAAAATTCTTAATATTAGAAAAAGTACCTAAAGTTTTCCGTGCGTGCGTACATACTCGTAGATATCGACACTATGTCAAAGTCAAAATATCTTTATTCCATAAAAATGCTTAACATTTACTTGGACATGTCAAAAAAGTAAAAAACAATGAAACGCAAAATAACCAAAAAAAATATGCAAATTTGACTTGAAAAAAGCCCGATCAAATAGTTGAGCTCATGAGAAGATCCAGGCAAAGAAACTCATGGCCACTCTTTTTAAATGCCAATATTTGTTACAAATTACAATTAACAATTTTAACTTAGAAATAGAGCAACTCATTTCCACACATCTTTATCGCGAACATAATCTTTAACAGAGTAATATGCTTTTTGGCAGAGCCTGTGCTTAACCACTTTTTTAAATTTGTTCAGTGATAAATTAACCACGTCGTTTGGAAGTTTGTTATAAAAGTGTATACTTTGACCTACGAATGAGTGAGACACTTTATGGAGCCTAGAGAAGGGCACAGCAAGCTTATTTTTATTTCTTAAATTATGTTGATGGAGGTCACTGTTTTTATTAAATTTATTAATATTTTTATGCACATATACTAAGTTGTCGTAAATATATTGGGAGTGTAGTGTGAGGATGTTAAAGTCTTTGAATTTATTCCTTAGTGACTCCCGTGGACCCATTTTATAGACTGCTCGGACAGCCCGTTTTTGGAGCACAAAAATGGTATCTATGTCAGCGGCACTGCCCCAAAGTAATAGGCCGTAAGACATAATGCTATGAAAATAGCTGAAGTATACTAAACGCGCGGTGTCAACATCGGTCAGTTGACG